>OZ035836.1:30678358-31058358 GCA_964034765.1 Knipowitschia caucasica
AATCAGAGACATTGTCACTTACAAAGCGTTCATTAGGTAATTAATCTCACGTTTATTAATGACTTGGCTCTCAGCCTCCTGGAAGCTCATGTTCTGAAGAGTACAACAAAAAACATAGTGGTCACATAATGTATTGTATATGAATGAATGACCATGAATGTTTATTGATGTTGGATTTTCATCTTTGGTCACATTAGGATGCTAGAAGTCCTTATCTTTACAGGAAAGGTTTCCTGCAGAACTGTTGAGACATTCTCTGTGCCTTGGTCCAGCCCTGTATGAATATGCGATAAGTCCCCTCTGTGGATGGAGCGTATAGATGAGGTGGTTGTTTTTTAAGTCAAAATGATCTACCTACTACAAAAATGCAAAACATATATTTATTTCTAAATATATTTAGGATTCTTTATATCTACAATCTATGTTGATGTACATGCAAAACCGCATGATTTATGAAATAATTTGCATCTACACATAACCAAACATCTGCGTTTTCAATGACATTCATAACATTCCAAACATGTGCGTCTTTGACGTCCTGCGTTGGGGAAAAACCACAGAAGTGGGCGGAGCTTTGATGCTGACGCTGATACTTCTGTTGCGGCACTTTTACAGTCACAGTAGAAACTCATGGTGAAGACAGATGTTCACAAGCACTGACCCCCGTCCTCAGCCCTGATTTAGTCCTGGTTTAATCCTGGTCTAGCTCCTGTTTTGGTTGTTTTTGAGCATGAGTCCCCTGATCACTTTGCTGCTCTCTGATGTGGAGTGAGGATCGCTGCTGCGAAACAGTTTTAAGGCAGTAAGATCCATGCTTCAGTGATCAGAGGTCGCATGTTTTGTTTGTTGTTGTTTTGGGGGCAAACTGTGGCGTGCGAAAACGCAAAACTCCGGTTTTCTCTGTCTACACGCAAATGCATAAATGGATAATTTTTTTAATGTAATACGATCTACCAAAACTACCTTTGCGATCGACTGGTAGATTGCGATCGACTGGTAGATTGCGATCGACTGGTAGATTGCGATCGACTGGTAGATTGCGATCGACTGGTAGATTGCGATCGACGTATTGAGCACGCCTGTTTCAGGCGCAAAGTGTTTCAAAAAAAGAATGTGGCACTGACTACTGACCTGATGGAAGCTGTTGCTGATTATCCAAACCCAATGCTGGACAGTGATGGAGAAGCCGGGTGTGGCTTATTCCACTGCCTCCTTCTCGGGGTTGAGGTGCTGGGACCATAATAACTAAATAGAGAAGCGTTTTGTAAACAACACATCTATAACTGGGACAGCATTGGTCCGCAAATCGCAACAAATGGCCATCATATGGTTAGTGTCAGTACTATCTGATAACTAGAGTACAACGCTAGCAATGGTTATACAGGTGAATACGCTCAGAACTAAAAACTAAACATTTTATCTAAGTATGCCTATAGACTACTGTTTCAGATTGCCTTATACTGTAACTTGGTACACGGAGTCCACAATATGCAAGCACGAATGAGGATTTATTGTATCGAGTTATTTGACTGTCTCTATTCACCTTGCCATAATAGCAATAAACACTTCCAGTGTATTTTGTGAGTATCTATGGATTATGTAATATTGTAATAGAGTCACAGAAATAGGAGTTAGGCGAAATAAGTTTATACTTCAGCCTAAATCCCTTCAGTCATTCATGTTTTTGTATCTTTCTGTATTCCAGTATGTAATATTTAAGATAAGATAAGAGTTCCTTTATTCGTCCCACAGTGGGGAAATTTCAAAAAGGAGCGGAAAGAGAGGGGAGCGCGATGCATCAGGCTGCGGGCAGCTTGCCTGCACCTCTCAAAACATTTAGAATGTAGTGACCGAAGAATAAACTGAACTGAACTAGCCGATGTTAGAACTTCAGTGTATCAGCAAATTGTGAATGAAAGAGGCACTGGCACAACCCAATATGTTACCCTTTCAGTTTGATTACACATGAATATAAAATGGCTAAAAGGCACATATTTCCCATTTTATCCTGTTTGTTGAGGCAAATGGAAATGGGCTATCTCTAGTATGCTAGCATGCGCACGTTGCTAAGCGCAAACATACATACGGTGTTCGACAAGACTGTATTGGACAATACATTATTTATACAAAATATTAATCTTAATGTATTAAATGTAATAAGAAGCCGTCAATGCCTTACTTGTCAATGAGGAATGTAAGCAAGTTTATCGTCTGACGAAGAGTTTTTCTCCTCCTTCAATTGTCTCCATCTACCTGTGAGATTAGCTCGACGCAGTGAGTTCTGGCAACCCAAATCACGTACTCTAGAACTGGTGAAACGGTGGGGGGCGGAACATCAAAATGAAAACAATAAAAATTAAAGCCGCAAGTAGCGTCAAACGGCCCTCGCCGAGCAGCCCCGCGCAGCGCCACACCGCCCTACACCACGCCGCCCTACACCACGCTGTTCTACACCACGCCGTTCTGCACCACGCCGCGCAATGATTTGTTCCCGTAGCCATAGAAGAAAGTTTGTGAAATTATAATTGTGACGGCCCCCTCTGCTGGTCCTGTGGTGGCGGTGTTTGAACTCATTCTGCTGAGATGATGGAAAGCAGCTGGGAGATCACGTGTCCTCCCGGATACTTTTAAAAGCGGCTTCCTCTCAGTCTCTTTCCCTCTCTCACCTGGCTTCTGGGCACCTGCCGGCGTGCCCGGACTGCCGCCAGCATTCTGGGTCCGGTCAGACCAGCCACCACGCCACGCCAGTTTGTTTTGTTCACGTACACGCACTACAACACGACATTTGCACCACACAAGGTTGTCCTACTGATTTTCATATACAACACCCTGCACCCCCACAGCATACAACCCACTTACACAGATTTCAGATTACTTTATTATTGTTTAAATAAATGCCCCACAGAGGGTTTAAATCTCTCTGGTTGTTGTGTCCTCCCTCTCTTGTTATGGTCTCACGAGCCGGGCCGTAACAATAATGAATATGATCATCTAAGTTGGTTTAGCTTCCCATGTTAAACTTTGCCTCAGTCTGTAGGAGGCGCTAATGGGCCAATATCAAATATTTCACCATGACCTAGACCCTGGAGTTGAACAATGGATTCAAGTTTTGTCCAAGTCAGACTTTTTTTGTGCAAACAGGATCAAATTTTCTATTGTCAAAAATGGCAATTAAAAATGCCACTTTTTGTCGCTCTGCTGCTCAAACAACGTTTCACTAATCAAAATTCGCTAAAGTTACTTTGAATATACGGGTTGTAAAACTGATTTCTATATTCAAATATCTCGGCTGAACAACAGTTATCAGTTAACAATGTATTCACAAAGAGCATGATTTAATCATTCCATTCCATTCCATCTTCTTCCGCTTCATCCGTTGCCGGGTCGCGGGGGCAGCAGTCTAAGCAGAGACGCCCAGACTTCCCTATCCACACACACTTCCTCCAGCTCGTCTGGGGGGACCCCAAGAAGCTCCCAGGCCAGTTGAGCGACATAGTCCCTCCAGCGTGTCCTGGGTCTTCCCCGGGGCCTCCTCCCGGTGGGACGTGCCCGGAACACCTCCCCAGGGAGGCGTCCATGAGGAATCCGGAACAGATGCCCGAGCCACCTCAACTGGTTCCTCTCGACGTGAAGAAGCAGCGGCTCTACTCCGAGCTCCTCCCGTGCGACCGAGCTCCTCACCCTATCTCTAAGGGAGCGCCCAGCCACTCTGCGGAGGAAGCTCATTTTGACCGCTTGTATCCGCGATCTCGTTCTTTCGGTCATTACCCAAAGCTCATGACCATAGGTGAGGGAGGGAACAAAGATTGACCGGTAAATCAAGAGCTTTGCCTTTCAGCTCAACTCCCTCTTTACCACAACGGTCCAATACAGCGACCGCATCACTGCGCACGCTGCACCGATTCGCCTGTCAATCTCACGCTCCATCCTTCCCTCACTCGTGAACAAGACCCCGAGACACTTGAACTCCTCCACTTGAGGAAGAACCTCCCCACCCACCTGAAGAGGGCAAGGCACCTTTTCCGGTCGAGCACCATGGCCTCAGATTTGGAGGTGCTGATTCTCATCCCAGCCGCTTCACCCTCGGCTGCAAACCGCTCCAGTGCATGTTGCAGGTCCTGGTTCGTTGGAGCCAACAGGACAACATCATCCGCAAACAGCAGAGATGAAATCCCCTCCGACCCCTGGCTGCGCCTAGAAATTCTGTCCATGAACAGAGTGAACAGAACCGGTGAAAAAGGGCAGCCCTGGCGGAGGCCAACATGCACCGGGAACAGGTCTGACTTACTGCCGGCAATGCGAACACTGCTCTGGCTCCGGTCATACAGGGCCCGGACGGCCCTCAGCAGAGGATCCCGGACCCCATACTCCTGGAGAACCCCCCAAAGTACACCACGGGGAACACAGTCGAACGCCTTCTCCAAATCCACAAAGCACATGTGGACAGGTTGAGCGAACTCCCATGAACCCTCGAGTATCCGATGGAGAGTATAGAGTTGGTCCAGTGTTCCGCGACCGGGACGAAAACCACACTGCTCCTCCTGAATCCGAGATTCGACCATCGGCCGTAGCCTCCTCTCCAGTACCTTGGAGTAAACCTTACCAGGGAGGCTGAGGAGTGTGATCCCACAATAATTGGAACACAGCCTCCGGTCCCCCTTCTTGTAGAGAGGGACCACCACCCCGGTCTGCCACTCCATTGGCACCGCCCCCGATCGCCACGCGATGTTGCTGAGACGTGTCAGCCAAGACAGTCCTACAACATCCAGAGACTTTAGATAGTCAGGATGGATCTCATCCACTCCCGGCGCATTGCCACCATGGAGGCTGCCAACCACCTTGGTGACCTCTGCCAGGGAGATGGAAGTATCCGCCCTAACATCCTCAGCCTCTGCCTCCAGGGCGGAGGACGTGACGGGGGGATTGAAGAGACCCTCGAAGTATTCCTTCCACCGCCCGACACAGCCCTCCACCCGCACCGTACACAGTGTTGGCAAAGAACTGCTTCCCTCTCCTGAGGCGCCGGACGGTTTGCCAGAATCTCTTCCGAGGCCGACCGACTTGTTATCCCCACAAACAATGCAAGAAGTCTGCTCATTACTGGACTTTGTCATCTTAGTTCTAGCTTGTTTTACTTGGAACTTTGTTTTATCTCTGCTGGAGTCTTCTTCTCGTAGTTGCTCCAACTGCTCATATATTGACTCCTGATTTTTGAGGTACATGTGAAGTTTATCAAAGCGATTCTGAGGAGTTACTGAATTTTTCCTTTCTGCAGCATATGTGAGCCATTCCTTTTTCATAGATTCAGGGAGTTTGCTTTCGATGGATCTTGTGACTAGTGGGTTTTTCATGGCATCTACGTTGTCAAGCTCTGCCAAATCGTATAAAGCTTTTTCTACTGCCTGGATAAGTTCCACGATCCTTCTCGGCTGGTGGCCTCTGACTGGGGGTATGGACTGAAGTTCATCAACAATTTCCAGTGTTATAGCGGCCTGATTTCCATACCGATTCTCTAACACTGTGAAGATTTCATCAGCATCTGCATAGGTGGAAAGCCGCAAATCTCTAATGACTTTATCCTCCAAGCTGTCCAACAGCTGGAACTTCCGCACTTCCTTTGATCCAGAGGGTTCTCCTTGAGTCTGAAGAGCGTCCCATTCCTTCCTCCATCGATAAAAGTCTCGTTTGATTCCGAAGGACTTTGGGAGGGGAGTGGCTTTTAGTTTTATTGTGGCAGCTGGGACAGTGTTATTGGACGACTGTGGTCTGTATTCTCCACTCGCTCTATGGCCGGCTGCGTCGATAAACAGAACTTTCTTTGAGATCAGCCGTGGCAGAGTCAATTCAAGTTCTCTCAGTCTGTTTCTGAAGTTGACTTGCTCGGTTGCAGGGCCCCACCGAATCCACTGTAGGTGGGCGTCTTTGGCTGCCTTGATAAGAGCTTCTAGGTGCTTTAGTAAGTGTTCATATGAGTCTACACTCATGTCTTTTGGAGCAGATATAAGTTGCTCACATTCCTGTTCTGCTGATTGAAATGTGATTAACATTTCATGTTCTCCAAATTCTGTCCAGAGTCTACCTTTTATTAAGTTTCTAACCTCATTTGACTTCTGCTCATACTCCTGCTCCGTCTTTTCTATGTCAGCCTTTTCCTCTTCTGCAAGCTCTTGTGCGCCCTCTGCGTTATAAGCCGCTTGGAGTTCTTCATTGGCTTCCATGACCTTTGAGCCTTGTAGAGTGAGCTTTTTGAAGCTCTCCTTGAGTTCATCAGCGGACATGTCCACAAATTCACGTCTGACATGATTGACCATACGAGTAAAGAGTCTTTTGGCAGTTTTCCTGTCAGTCCTTAGCTCCTCTATTGGTCTGTGGTCCGCCATTTGTGTCCAGCTTGTGTCCAGCAACTTGGGACTGGTTTTCACTGTCAAGTGCACCCCGAACCATACAGCTTTCCCCACTTGACAAGGAAGGACTCTGACACCACCTTAGGCCGGTTTCACTCAGTTTATTGACAAACAGCAGGTGAAAACCTTTAAACAGAAAGTATTCATATGATTAGTAATAGAAAACATTTTAGGGATTTTTAAATATATTGTAACTCAATTTTAACATCACTATTTTAAGTGCTTTTTTTCTGTTAAAGGCTACTTGCTAATTTAAATGCACACTTATCTATATGGGTTTCGAAATCAATTGTTTTAAACTAAAGATCTCATTATAATGAATTGTACCAAATCATCATGAACTTTATTCACTGTATTTTGTAGCAAACAATATTTAGATATTTTTACATTCACATTTAACATTACAGAATATAGATTCTTTACAGGTATTTTAAACTTCAGTAATTTTTAAACAAGAATAATTGGTCTGTTTTAACCTTTTAAAATTTAACTTAAATCAACTTTTATGCTATAAACTATTTTAATATAATTTATTATTTTTAGATAATAACGATAGAAACTTAAATGTAACTGCTTCATAATGGTCCAATTAGTGCAGTCCAATATTTTAACATAGAACTAGACTACTACAAAATAAACATACAAGTCCATTGCTTATAGTCCGTGGTGAGTAGCGAAAGTTACGCACAGTCTTGAACGACTCTTGAAGCCTATTTAGAACACTCGCATATACGCACTATTTCGACCCCGCGCCACATATAAATCACATGAAAACAATCAGGGGCAGATTAATGCTCACCAGTGGTCTGTATGGGTCGAATCTTGTCCTATATGGCTGTTTTTACGGGCTTTGTTCTACACTTTCTTGGTGCGACGATGTGATAAGAGTTTCTCTGCGCGCACGCTCTAATTAGGTAAATAGAAGCACCTGAACCCATGCGCGCAGTGAGCTACAATGACGCGCACGCTCCCTCAATGCGCGCTCCCGACGGGTGCGCACTACACTGATCCCCGCAACAATAGTCATGCTCCATGGACTCTCCAAACTCCTCCCAGTCCCGGGTTTTTGCCTCTGCAACGGCCCGGGCCGCGGCGCACTTGGCCTGACGATACTGGACAGCTGCTTCAGGAGTCCCATGAACCATCATTGCTCGATAGGACTCCTTCTTCAGCCTGACGGCATCCCTTACTGCCGGTGTCCACCACCGGGTTCGGGGATTGCCGCCGGGACCAGCACCAGAGACCCTGCGACCACAGCTACGAGCCGCCGCATCGGCGATAGAGGAAGAGAACATGGTCCACTCGGACTCAATGTCCCCCTCCTCCGCCGGGACCTGGGAGAAGCTCTCCTGGAGGTGTGAGTTGAAAGTCCGTCTGACAGGGGGCTCAGCGAGACGTTCCCAGCAAACCCTCACTACACGCTTGGGCCTGCCAGGTCTGACCGGCTTCCTTCCCTGCCAGCGGATCCAACTCACGACCAGGTGATGATCGGTTGACAGCTCCGCCCCTCTCTTCACCCGAGTATCCGAGACACGCGGTCGAAGGTCAGATGATACGACAACAAAGTCAATCATCAACCTCCGGCCTAGGGTGTCCTGGTGCCACGTGCACTGGTGGACACCCTTGTGCTCGAACATGGTGTTTGTGATGGACAAACTGTGACTGGCACAGAAGTCCAACAACTGAACACCGCTCGGATTCAGACCGGGCGGGCCGTTCTTCCCAATCACCCCTCTCCAAGTGTCACTGGCATTTCCCACATGGACGTTGAAGTCCCCCAGGAGAATAACGGAGTCCCCGGTTGGTGCACCGTCCAGTACCCCTCCCAAGGACTCCAAGAAGGGTACTCTGCACTGCTGTTAGGCCCGTAGGCCGTCACAACAGTGAGAGACTTGTCCCCCACCCGAAGGCAGAGGGACGCGACCCTCTCATTCACCAGGAAGAACTCCAACACGTGGCGGCTGAGATAGGGGGCAGCTCGCCGCCTCTCCCCGCGAGAAACACCAGAAAAGTGGAGCGTCCAACCCCTCTCAAGGCAAGGCAAGGCAAGGCAAGGCAAGTTTATTTGTATAGCACAATTCATACACAAGGCAACTCAAGGTGCTGAACAAGATAGCATTAAAATCATAAATAATCACAGAACATTAAAACGAAAGATAAAAATATAAAATCCCTCAGTTGTATGCACAGCTAAACAGCACCGTTTTTAACTTGGTTTTAAACATTGTCAGAGAGAAGGCCTGTCTCACATCTTCACAAAGATTGTTCCAGATTTTAGCAGCATGAATCTGAAAAGCAGCCTCCCCATGTTTAGTTCTGACTCTGGGCACTAACAGGAGTCCAGTCCCTGTGCTCCTCAGAGTCCGGGCTGGTTCATATGGGACTAACATGTCACTAATATATTTTGGTGCGAGGCCATGGAGAGACTTGTACACAAGCAGAGCTGTTTTAAAGTCTATTCTCTGAGCCACAGGAAGCCAGTGCAGGGACTTGAGGACTGGACTAATGTGGTCGTACTTCCTGGTTCTAGTCAGGACTTGAGCTGCTACATTTTGAATGTACTGCAGCTGTTTTACAGCCTGTTTGGACAGACCTGTGAGCAGGCCATTGCAGTAGTCTAACCTACTGGAGACAAATGCATGGATAAGAATCTCCAAGTCTGCTTTAGACACTATGTTTTTGATCCTGGCAATGTTTTTTAGATGGTAAAAAGCTGCTGATGTTACTGATTTGATGTGGCTATTAAAATTTAAGTCTGAGTCCAGTATTACCCCTAGATTTTTGACCTTGTTTGAAGGTTTTAGGGAGAGAGACTGTAGATGACAGATGACGCTCTCTCTTTGTTTCTGGGGACCAAAGACAATCATTTCAGTTTTGTCTGCGTTTAGCTGAAGGAAGTTGTTTTGCATCCACTCACTGATCTGTTGGATACAGTGAAGGAGTGAGTCCACTGGTCCATGTTCTCCTGCAGTCAGTGAGACATAGATCTGAGTGTCGTCTGCATAGTTGTGATAGGACACTTTGTTTCTGCGTATTAACTGACCTAACGGCAGCATGTAGAGATTGAACAGAAGAGGTCCCAGGATCGACCCCTATGGGACTCCACAGGTTAGGGCCATATGATCTGAGACACAGTTTCCAATCTCCACAAAGTACTTCCTGTCTTCAAGGTAAGACCTAAACCAACTTAGGGCGGTGCCAGCGACGCCAACCCAGTCCTCTAGTCTCTGTAAGAGGATCTCATGGTCGACAGTGTCAAAGGCAGCACTCAGATCTAACAGGATTAGGATTGAGACTTTGCCTGCGTCAGTGTTCAGCCGGATATCATTTGTAACCTTGACGAGAGCAGTCTCAGTGCTGTGGTGGGGTCTAAAGCCGGACTGAAACATATCAAATGAGTTGTTGATTATAAGAAATCTAGTAAGCTGTAGGTAGACAACTTTTTCAAGGACTTTCCCCATAAATGGCAGATTTGAGATGGGACGATAGTTGTTAAGTACCGTAGCATCCAGACTGCTCTTTTTTAGCAGGGGCCTGATGACTGCAGTTTTCAGGGCCTTTGGGAATATTCCAGAATTAAGGGACATGTTTACTATCTGTGTGAGTGAAGGTAACAGACTGCTCAGAACAGACTTTAGAAATCTAGTGGGTAGTACATCCAGGCTGCATGTGGAGGAGCTCAAACTGGAGATTATCTCTTGGACAGTTTGATCATTTACAGGTGCAAAGTAAGTTAGCTCAAAGAGCCTTTCTGGCTGTTGGATTGTTATCTGTGGATTGGAGACAATGGCGTTTTTGATGCCTTGAACCTTGTCATTGAAAAAATGTGCAAACTCATTACATTTACGTTTGGAAGTTAGCTCTAATGGCATCTGAACAGGGGGGTTTGTTAATCTATTAACTGTTGAAAACAGAACACGCAGATTGTTGCTGCAGCCTTCAATCATTTCAGAAAAATACCTTTCTCTCGTACTACGTAGCACCTGGTTAAACTCGCACAACTTATCTTTGAAGATCTTGTAATCAACCTGGAGGTTGGACTTGCGCCACTTCCGCTCGGCCCTCCGGCACTCTCTCTTTTGTGCCCTGACCGAGTCTGCTTTAGCCCACGGCGCCTTCTGCTTTATTTTTCACTATTTTAACCTTCACAGGAGCGATGGTGTCCAGAACTTTCAAAACACTAGAGGTGACAGAGTTAAACAGTTCATCTACAGTAGAATACGATGCATTCTCAAAGTTTATCATTCCCATAAATAGTTCACCCGTATTTTCATTTATGTGTCTTCTTCGTACAGTTGCAGAGTCCACTGGTGGTTTGTTAGTGAAACACATGTCAAAAAATATACAAAAATGAACCGAAAGCGCAACATCGACCACGTTTACATTAGAAATGTTCACCCCCTTTGTAACTAACAGGTCTAGAGTGTGCCCTCTGCTGTGGGTGGGACCACTCACATGCTGAGTGAGACCAAAAGATTCAAGAACAGAACTCAGCTCTTTTGCATTTCTGTCATCAACATTATCCACATGAATATTAAAATCACCTGTAATAACTAAACTATCAAAATCTGTGCATACAACTGAAAGCAACTCTGTAAAATTATCAATAAAACTGTGACATGACTGCGGTGGCTTGTATAGGACAACGAAAAGTATTGGAGGAGATTGTTTTTGTTGTATTTTAAAAGACACATATTCAAAAGACGGAAACATCCCAAGAGACATTCTATGGGAGACAAAGTGGTCTCTGAAAATGGCAGCTAAGCCTCCTCCTTTTTTGTTTTCCCGTATTTCAGATTCAAATTTGAAATTTGGTGGTGATGCTTCTATTAAAACTGCATTTTCTGTATTTTGGTCAAGCCATGTTTCAGCCATGAACATAAGATCTAGATTATAAGAACAAATACAATTATTGATTAAAAAAGACTTGTTACAAAGAGATCTGACATTTAGCATAGCAAGTTTCAAAGTTTCAGGATCAGCGGTTGTGGTCGGCTGATTCTTACACGGAACAAGAATTAGATTTTCCTGATTAGACTGATTAACTTCAGATGTTTTTCTGTTATGTATTCTTTGTGTTATCACTAAGGGAATGGCACAGGTGGCTTCATGACAGGGCCCCAGCCGGGTCTCTCCTCTAACTAGAGGAGTTGGGTTCCAGAGCCCAAGCTGTGTGTGGAGGTGAGGCCGACTATCTCTAGTCGGAATCGCTCGACCTCCCCCACGAGCTCCTTTCCCCCCAGTGAGGTGACGTTCCACGTCCCAAGAGCCAGATGTTGGGTGTGTGGACTGGGTCGCCGAGGTCTCCGCCTTCGACTGCTGCCCAGTCCTCTCTGCACCGCGCCACCACGGACCCCTCTGCAGGTGGTGGGCCCACAGGATTTAATCATGTCTTTTGAAATATTGGGGCCATTTAATGATGACTTGACACGCAAATATTACATTTGACTAGTTTTTAGTACAAAGTACTAAAACCTAAACTGAACACTGCCTTCAAAGCAAATACTGAACAGACCTCAAACCATAAAGGCTTTTTTGTTTTGTGTCAATTTTTTCCCCTTTTATTTGTCTGTTTACTTCCAGTCCTGTTTTATGTTTTTTTTTTTTTTACAATTTATTATTTATTGAGTTCTACTCGGTAACACTTTATATTAATGGTCCATGAGTTAATGCATGATTCTCATGAAGTAATGCATGAATTAATGCATGATTTCATGATACATTCATGCATTACTAGATCATGAATTCTCATGAACTAACATGATTACATATAGGTTCATGGATGACTTCATCCATGAATTAATGGTTGAACTACTGTAATGAATTTACATGAAAATCTTAAAGAATCATCATGATCACATAAGAATACCAATAATTTACTGAAACAGCAATGAAATGACAATAAAATTATCACCCTACCTCAATCATGAGGATCATGGCGGAAATCTTCTTGCATATTATGGACGACACAATGTGCAACTTTCTGGGACAAAATTTACGGCAGTCATGAACTCATCATTAGCTAATCCTTAATTCTTCATGATGATTGTGTACCCTCTACTAAAGTGAAGCAATGATTTATGGATTGTTCCTTCAATTACAATTTTTGTATGGAAAAACAATTGCTAGACCTGAATTAATACACTGCAAATTTCATCAAACTTACCAAAATTCACCAAAATCACTTAGAACTAGACAAATTATCTTGCATGTCTCATTTTAAGCCTTATTACTAAATATTTCAGATAATTAATCTTGTATTGAGTAAATCTATCCTTTTTTATTCTAATTACGTTTTGTGATTCTTTTATTAATTCAGGTTCAGCACTGGAGGTCTTATTTGGTTTTGCTGTATGTGTAAGTTTGTAAAATAAATTGTTTTTCCATACAAAAATTCCAATTGAAGGAACAATCTATCAGTGCTTCACTTTAGTGGAGGGGACACAATCATCATGAAATCATGATGAATTAAGGATTAGCTAATGATGATTTCATGACTGCCGTAAATTTTGTCCTAGAAAGTTGCACAGTGTGTCGTCCATAATTTGCAAGTAGATTTCCGCCATGAGTTACTGTATGATGTTCATGTATGATCCTCATGATCATGGTAGGTTGATCATTTTATTGTCATTTCACTGCTGTTTCAGTATATTCATGGTATACTTATGTAATCCTCCTGATCACGATGATTCTTTAAGATTTTTATGTAAATTCATGCAGTAGTTCAACCATTAATTCATGGATGAAGTCATCCATGAACCTATATGTAATCATGTTAGTTAATGAGAATTCATGATCTAGTAATGCATGAATGTATCATGAAATTATGCATCAATTCATGTATTACTTTGTGAGAATCATGCATGAACTGATGCACCATTAATATAAAGTGTTACCTTATACTTTTCTCCGTATCTTCATTCCCACAAGCACCCATACCAAACCTGGGTTTTCTGTCAGTCATATATACCACCATTGCAATAACTACCCCTAACAATCTTTTATTTTAATTAGTGTTACACTTACCTACCTAAACATATGCTCTATTGAAGAGGACTGTTTTAAGCCTTGCCTCGAATGGGAGACCGGAGAGACAACAGCAGCCATGGGCTAGGCCAGCCTAGGCTACAGCATCAAGACAGTGTTTACAGTATAGTGTTTACTGTCAACAATGATTAGTACATCATTACAATTATTTCAAACATGGATACAATACAATACAATACAATTTATTCTTGTATAGCCCTAAGTCACAACAGAGGTCATCTCAGAGGACTTAATAAAACCATTGAAATCACCAACACAGATCAGAGAATCAACAGTTAAAACACATGAAAAATATAAAGCACCCACAGAAAAAAATGTCCATACATGTTGTAGAATGTTAAAGTGTCCTGGATCATTACCAATCCTTTCTGTTGGACACTAACTGTCCAACAAGACCCTCCTGCATCGGCAAGGAAAAACTCATAAAAAAACCCAGTGGGAAAAAGTGAGAAACCTTGGGGAGACCTAGGGAAACCCACTGGGAGGGAGACCCATTTGAGAAAAGGATCCGCTCCTCCGGACGGACAGGCTAATGATCCAGGACCTAAGCTAGCTACAGAACGTGGACCAGTGGCCGCTGAACGTGGACAGGTCCGGTGCAGAACTGAAGCACTCCCAGGCTCGTTTCAATAATCAATCATTAACAACTTAATATCCAGACTTTAGTGTTGTCACAAGAATAAATACTGATACTAGAATCAAAGCAATATACAAATTTCTTTATACTATTACAGAGAAATCCATAAAAAAATGATTAATCCATTTTCTTCCACTTTATCTGTTACCAGTTGCCAGGGGCAGCATTCTGAGCAGACACCCAAACATCCCTCTCCACACACATATACTCCAGCTCATTTCGAGATATCCGGTGGCGTTCCCAGGCATACTGCAGGTGTTTCAAACATGGCTTTGTGACTAATACTTTTTATGTTCACTTACATGTTTTCATTTATGACAAATTAGGTAATTGTTATGTATTGACATTGTCCCTTCTGTGCCACTGTATTCACGCATATACAAGAGCTACGTTGACCTAAAGTGCTGATGACACGTTACGTTAAGCTGTAATACAGAAGTTAAAACCCGAGTCCAGTTTCTTGCCTCCTCATTTTATACACAATAAAGATACTTACTTACATATGCATATAACAGTAAAGGGGCATTCAGACCGGATCATGCGTTGCAACGACTTTCAATGCAAAGTTACACTTGAATAACTAAAATAAACAATATTTGTCGCTAGGCTGCTCTGATTGGCTGTTGGAACAGAGCGAAGAGGGATTGTGTTTATTGGTTCAATTGGAGCCCGCCCCATAATAGTTTTTCAATTGAGAAATGCCAGACCTGCCCACTGAAATTTTATGTAGGCGAGGCTAAAGGTCAGCTGGAGCCAGGCTAACGGCAGGACCAAATCTAGAGAGTGCTTACAACAGTGCACTTATAGGGAATGTGGGCTCACTTGTTTGAGATGAGCCTGAACACCTGACAAGCGGCCCGACATATTAAGAGGCACCATCAAAGCTGTACACTCCAAGCTGAGTAATGGGGATGTTCAATCCGAGCAAAATGTCTTTCACGCATGCAAACAGGGTCTCTGCAGTGGTATCGGGGCTGTCATAGAATCCTCTAAAGTCGCACTGTGTTTTGAGATTATCTTTATTCAAATATTGGAGGCAGCAGGAAAATTGTTCTGTTGTGCAAATGTCTGTAGTCCCATCCGCTGTCAATCCTTAGTTGTCGTTGACAATGACGTTTTGAAATGCATGAGCGATCTGGGCTATTATTTAATTCTGGAAAGTGTTGCTCATCCAGTTGTCCCATTTCAACACCCATATTCTTTCCAGTGGCAAGTTGTATGTTCTCTCCATCATCAACTCATTTTTGAATGCGCTGGAAAGGGCAGCAAGTCTAAGTAGCTCTGAAACAGAGAGGTCCAAAACAAGCAAATCCGTCGATAATCCACTGGAGGAATGCTAACTTTTTGAAAAATGCATTCAGCATTTTACTTTGGACTAGAGCAGAGAAAATGATACGAACCAAGCGGCTACTCCCCTTGTGACCTGTCCTACTCCACCCAGCGGCCACTCCGCCTCTGCTGCTGTGACCCGTCCTGCTCCACCACCTCTGCTGCTGTGACCTGTCCTGCTCCACCCAGCGGCTACTCCATCTCTGCGGATGTGACCTGTCCTGCTCCACCCAGCGGCTACTCCATCTCTGCTGCTGACCTGTAGGGCTGTTGCTTATTATTACTATTGTTAGATTTTAGAATGATCAATTACATGTTTTATTTGTGCTGCTACTGAACACCTGAATTTCTCCTACAGGGATCAATAAAGAATCTATCTATCTATAAAATCAGCTTTAGCACATTCCTTGCTGGCTGTTGATCTCTTGCTGCTACAGTATATCCAACAAAAGTGCTCTTATAGGTGTTTTTTCTAATCTGGAAGTGTGTCCAAACAGCATCACGATGGTTTTGCGTTTTCTAGTGTAAATTTTGGTGTGGCCTTACGCCAGTTAGAAAAGCCTTTATCAATAAAAATTTATTATTTTGAATCACATCTTGTGAAGGTGTGGATGAACAACAACTTGGAACACAAGTCACTGCCCAGCACTTGTTTCATCGCATTCAAGTCTGTATTCTCTCCTATCAAGCTTGAGTCACTCATTGTCAAAACTGTATTTGATGTGTACTTTCAAAAAAATTTATCTTTTGACTCCCTCATGAAGAATTTTTGTGAAAAACAAGGTTTTCTGCTTCAATATAGGTTCTCAGAATGTTATGTTACCATGGAAACATGGGGGCCCCTCCTACTGTCAAGCTGCAGGAAAATAACAATGTTAAGAGGGAACTGGGTTTTGTTGGGTTTAGTATATTGCCACTAATTTACTAAAAACACACAAAGAATGCATATCTACATTATTCAACAAGGTTGGAACACTTTGGAGTGGTTCCTTTGCCACTCGGGGCAAGTAAATAAATAAATAAACCTATCCAATTAAACTTTTAAATAATATCTTTCACATTGTTTGTCTTTTAGTAGCCTATGTGTTCAAACACATGCTGAGTATGAGTAACACAGGCAAAATCATTTACATCAAATTCAGCCCCCCCAAAAAGACAATAAGCCCCCCCAAAACTTACTCCATTAGTGTGTAATCATGTGTGCAATTTAGACAAGTCCAATGGATTCATGAGAGTGAAACACCTAGAAGTCAAATAATTTTAAGGGCTTGAAATCTTGAAAAGGACGTCTTTCCGGTTGTCAAACTTTGGTAAACTTTTAGTATGTTATCAGGCACATCTAATACTATACAAAACAGCTGAGAAATCTAACCTTTTTTTAGCATTGTTTTAGGGTTGGGTGGTTATTTGTCATATTTGCACCAGATTACTCGGCCCTGGGGATCATAAGCGTCACACAATGATGCATTTTCTGTAATATGGATTTCATCAAACTTGTCTCAAGAGAATCTTATAATTAGCACAAAGTTATGGGAAATGATGTAGGACAGCGGCTGTAGATCTTTCTCACCAACATGATTTATATTGAGCAACCAAGTTATGAAAATAACTAAAATGTCATAAAAATTTTATTACCAGCAACACACACACACACATAAACACACACACAACGACACACACCTAAACAGTCAGTTATTAGTCATACATTACACAATCTGATGTTGAATCAAGTGGTTCTTGCTTGAGAAACATTAGGTGATGTCACACACCGAAGTTCTGCTCTGGAGCTCAGGAGCATCACGAGGCCCGCATTCCAGATACCATTACACCCCACCCTCCCTCCTCCCTCTAGCCTCAGCTCTAAAGTCATTCTCCATTCTTTATTTTAGCCTCAGCTCTAAAGTCCTTCTCCATTCTTTAGTTTAGCCTCAACTCTATAGTCCTGCTCCAGTCTTTAGTTTAGCCTCAGCTCTAAAGTCCTGCTCCAGTCTTGAGTTTAGCCTCAGCTCTAAACCTTTCTTTCCCCAAACATGAGTCACACACTCTCCCCCTAGCAGCTGTGGTCTGTGAGAGTGGGAGGGGCTGTGTGCAAAGGGGCCGGTCTGAACCCCTCCAGATCCACATTCAACAGTCTGCAGCCTAGAACAGTCTAGCTCAGCTCCTCGACTCCTCCGCTGCTCTGCTTCTCCATTCCTCCACTCCACTTCTCTGCTCCTTTCTCTAGGAACGCCGTTGGGACGTTCTGAAGGCAGAATGAGCTCCGGGCTGAGGCTATGCCTGGGATTGTGCCTGGGATTGTGCCTGTGTGCTTGGGCGTCTGCTTTCTCAGGTAAATTCAGACAAAAGGAGATTATGTAAGACCCTCAGTCTGGCTTAGACTGAGCTGTGGCTCTGGCTGAGGGAAGGTAATATTAAAGCTGGGGTAAATAACTTACAATCTGGGGTCTGTAACTTTAAAGCTGGCGTCTGTAATTTTTAGACTAATAGAACTCTGTTTTTAACCCATGTCCCCTGTTCTAGCTCTAAAACAGTTGCTTCTGACATAAACAGACATAAACATGCATAGATTGAATGTTCTCCTCTGTCAGATCTGCAGGTTCCTCCTAAAGCAGAGGACGTGCACTGGGTTTCTCGAGACTTTAAGACGATCCTCAGGTGGTCTGCTCCTCCATCCGAGTACACGTATACTGTTCAATTCTCTGAGTGAGTACTACTGCTACCACTAGTACTGCCACATCTACTGCTGCTTCTACCACTACCACTAACTACTATACCAGTCAGAGACTAAGAGCCATTTTTTTACTATGTTACTGCTAAGAGCCACATCATACAACATGGGAACACATAAACATCACCCCATTCTTTACACACACGGAAACATACGCACGCACCTCACACAACCCATCCCTTACTCACACACACACACCAAACACCTCTGCTCAGCCAGATTTATGATAAATGATAATGGCAGAAATTGACTCCTATAGTACTAAAGGCTCGACTCAACTCTCCCAGGTTTGCGGCCGTAACCAGGTACTTTTCTAGTAAGGGTCTTAGACTGTCAGTCAAGCTGCATAGGGAGTTAGTTTGCCGGGAGAAGTATGGTAACTTGAGTACTATCCTCTCTTCCTTCCTACTTTATCTGTTTTGCATTATTACATGTGTTCTATATTCTTTCTGCGTTTTTACTGTTGATTCTCCGATCTGTGTTGGTGAGTTCAATGGTTTTGTTAAGTCCTCTGAGATGACTTCTGTTGTGATTTAGGACTATACAAGAATAAGTTGTACTGTATTGTATTGTAAATCCACCTACATCTCCTTGGTCTTCCACAAAGTCCTGTATTATGCCGCATTCAGCTACATAATACAGCGTCTCGGGGTGCACGCACGGACTGCACGGCAGAGGCGCAGGAGCGGAAAATTGACGCACGCAGGAAATAAACAATGCTGAACGTTTTCTCGGGACGCTCGTGCAGCGATTAATCAAAGAGCCGCAAAGTGGTCACGGGGACATTAGCGGTCTGAGCGAGCAGACTGAACATACTGGTAAACAGCCAAAACAGGAGCTACACCAGGACTAAACCAGGGTTGACAATGGGGGACACAGTGCTTGTGAACATATGCGTTCTCAGGTCCCCGTGACTGTAAACAACTGCTTCGAGCGTGTTCACCGATGCGGAAGTACCGTTTAATAATAAAATAAACTTATGGCGCACCTCCGTGAACACATACTGCTGTTATGTACACTGCATGAAAAGTTAGATTATATGCTGATGGCGCTGATGAAGATGTTGCAGCGTGCTGATGATGCTGGTGTTGGAGGCGTTGAGCTCTTTCGGAGCCGTGGAGGTGTTGAGTTCTTTTGGAACCTTGAGTTGTGAGTTCCTTCTTGATTCGAGAAGGTGTGGAGTTCTTTTGAGCGGTGGGGGTGCAGAGACCTCGGAGTCGGTGGAGATGAGGTCGTGATGGGTCTGTGGCCCTTTGCTTCTTCTTTCCTCCCTTTCGACGGCTGCACGCGATGCGTAGCTGAGGTCTTAGGGCATATTCAAAGTTATCTGCATCAACACTTTTACTCCGTAGTTGTTCAGATGTGGACTTTTTCTCAAAGAGCTCGTGCCTATTCCTGAACAGATTAAAGTTTTTCAATGGAAAAAAAAAAGGGAAAAGAGGCCAAGTCCTCTGCGTGAACACACATTGAGTAGAAATGTATTTAGCGGATACAGACGCTTAAACTTCTCCATTTTTTCCATCTATATTTGGAAGTGGTCCACTAAGAAAAATGTTTAATGTACCATTTTCTTGATGTCATCAGTAACAGCGTTAGTAGTCCATAACGTAACTTTCTCACTTGCCTTCTCTATATATCAACCGCCCCCGTGGTGGATCAATAATGTACGCACACCACTGTTCTCAGATAACACTTTAGCAGAAGAGTCCTTATCCTCAGCAACTTTTGCAGAGTGAACTGAGACAGTGAAGCATGGAACTCCATGTTTACATTTCACCGAACCATCGCCCGATAAGACACAGTTTGTCCTTTGTGGAGCGCTGCATTGTTAGCGCTTGTTGTTTCAGAAAGGGGGTAAAAAAGCGTTTTGAAGTCTTCAGAACATTAAGTTGTGGGCGCTTATTTCACTCTATTGTCATTCTTACTTTGTCCAACTTTGGGTTTAGCTCCCAAATGAAAATAAAAGACGCGTGAATCACACGAGACTCACGTGTGATTCACGCGTGAAAGGCGACAAAACGGAATGGGACCTACTGTATGTGTCAACTCTTTAGGTCACAAAGTCCGCGGTGTGCCTTTAAGAGATGTAAGACTTTTATGAACACAAAAAAATCGCTCACTTCTACAAAATGAAACGTACTACATATTAGCTATGTTTAAATTAGCTTTGTTTAACCATTAGTTAGCTCATTTGTTTCAACACACATAAAATATTTATGATCTAAACACGACCTGGTGTTATTCTATAGGGTGTCCACAAGAGTGCACATACCACGTAAAAGCCAGCCCAGTTGGAGAAATTTGATCCATCAGAGCTGTACAGAGTTCGAACGAGACTTAGAATGTCAGCTAATTAGCCGCTAAGAATGTCTTGCTCCTCGGATGTGCGTGCATCTCCGAATTTTGGTAAACATGAAATCCATCTATAGAGCTGAAATTTGCTCCCCATATTGTAAACAAGTGTAGCCTGAAAATTTAGCAGCAGAATTTTTATTGGTTAAACAGTGTGCGCGGCAGTTCTATAGAGACGAAAGAAAATTCCTATGTTATTCAATGGAGACACACACTCGCTAATCATATGCATTAGAGCTGCAACTAACGATTATTTTGTAATCGATTAATCTATCGATTATTTTTACAATTAATCGAGTAATCGCTTGGCTGTGAATTGTGTAGAAAAAAAAAATTTTTTTCATCACAAAAAGCTAAAGTGGCAACACTCGAGGACGTATTGATGGCGTAAACTTAAAGTAAATGTTTGTAACAGGCTCTTTGTGCTAATTCTGCTATCTGATTGGATGAGACAAACAGATATTCATGAAATTATAAAAACAAAGTCGGTTTTAATCAAAAATACTACATTTTCATGTCATTTTTGCTCTGTTTGAGTCCGTGTGAACCAGAAAACAATTAATCGATTACTAAAATAGTTGTCGACTATTTCAATAATCGATTAGTCGTCGATTAATCGATTAGTTGTTTCAGCCCTAATTACAATGTTTACAACATACAGTGTTTCTCCCAACAGGGCTGTATGCAGATGGGGCGTCAGTACCCTCTCCGTTGCGAGGGCCGTTGGACGCCGCTTGCGGCTTTAATTTAATCTGTTTCTTTTTTAAGATGCAAGATTATTTGAAAAACATTCAGTATATTAAATATCTATCTACGAATGAATGACAGGGTGGCAAGCAACGAGCAGGCAAAGTAGCCACCATTGTTCTCGTTTACAGAGCAATATAGTCATGCAGTACGTCTTCATATACTGTACTTATACTATAAGTGCAATGGAATACTGTGTCTTTGTGTGTTTGGGCGCGCATGTATGTGCGTTTATGCACGTGTTTGTGTAGTTACATCTACAGAGTATTGTTCTGTTTAGTCCAGCGAGGGCTGTGACCATAACTGGACTTTGCCACTGGCTCCTGGTGTGAACTCAGTGATAGTTTTAGAAAAAGTCCACTTTTCTGTGGCTTTTTTGGGGTGTACCGCTGGCCTACTGCCCTGACCCTCCACATGGTCTGTCAGCTCTGGAGACACATTTACTGCTCAAACTGCCTCCAAATGTAGCCTGACCCTGACTATATTCCTCCATATCTGCTTCACCTCTATCTCTCCTGCTCACGGTGCTCAGGCAGTGATCTTTGGCCAAGACAGAGAGTTCTGCTGCCACCTGCTGGCTTAATAAAATACTCATACTTCGTATGACGTCAATGGCTGTCAATGAGTTAATCTCAATGGGACTTTCCTGGTTAAAAAAAAAGTGATTCAGTGATTCTTAGGCGTACCCCTAGAGGGAGCCCTGCGTACCGTACCCCACTTTGAGAACCACTGATATAGATATTGACCCAAACCGTTTTGTGTCTCTACAGGCTGTGTACCAGGATGGGGAGAGTGTTGGTGAAAATAGGTTACAGTAAAGTTCACCAGACCTTCAGAGCAAGACCAGTGGCTGTCGGGAAGGACTACAGCTACATAGTAATGGTGGCTGACGTACTCTCCTCTTACGAGGGACTTGGGCCCCACACAGAACGCCGCACATGTTACGGCTCCACAGGAAAGACTATTCAGAGCACAAATTAAATGTTCTCTGATTAACACAGTCAGAAGTAATAAGTGACAGCCGCTGAAAGCCCGGTGTAAAGAAGTGTGCGAACTATTGTCCAGTGTAATCATTTTTACACACCTGAAGTACAAGCAGAGTGTGTTGCCAAAGGGCAGCGGCCATTATTGGTTTGAGAGTCTGTTATCACGAAATAATGATCGATAGAACGTTTTGAAATTACATTCAAATCAATGGAGCATTCTAATGCTGCTGTGAGGAGCTGTATAATACATTAAGATTAAATATTCAAATATTTAAAGGAGCAATATGTAATATTTGCATGTCAAGTCATCATTAAATGACCCGAATATTTCAAAAGGCATTAATAAATCATGTTCTTTTCACACACATCTTTAACTGATAACAGTAGTTCATCCGAGATATTTGAATATCAAAATTAGTTTTACGACCCGTAAAAGTTGTTATTGTTTTGATTTTGATGTCCTACCCTCCGCCGTTTCGCCAATCAGGAAGTGTCCTGTAAGTCCGTGATCGGGTTGCCAGAACTCCGTGCGGCTCATTAATCTCAGTGGTAAAATAACATGTGGCGCAGAACTAAAAAAGGTCTTGTTATGACTCTCAAATCATTAATGACATAACAAAGACTAAAACGAGGATTTATATCGGGACGCCTTTGAACAATTGAGACAGCTGATAAAAGTTTACGTGTGATGCAGAATTTGCCAGTTTGAGTCCGTTCTTCACAGTGACCCTACAGTAACTGTGTGAATCGGTGGTCTAGTGGTCTAAACTGTGCGCTTACGATGCAGGAACCCGGGTTCGATTCCGGGCTATATCTTTTTGTATTTATTGCATGTTATCACGGGGGCGACAGTAGCTCTGCACCTTCTCCACCGACTCCCACTGATGACTGCTGTCGTTGTGTCCTTGGGCAAGACACTTAACCCCACTTTGCCCAAAGCCCCCACTGAAAGATCAAGGCTTTGCTCACACTCAGAGAGCAGCCGTCCTCCTGTGGACTCACCACCTGCAGAGGATCAGTGAGGGGCTGGTGCTATGAGACTTGGGTGGCATCTCTGACTGCCACCCCCCTGACCCAGAAATGGATTAAAGGGTAGAAAATGGATGGATGGATGGATGCATGTTATCACATTCTATGACAGATTGCTCTAAAAACGGTAAAAGACGAAGGTCAAGACGTTTTTTTGCAGATTATAGCTTAATTGTAAAAATAATCATTTAAGACCACATGTACCCCAATTAAAATCATGTTAGTCTCTTTTTGATGTGGGACTTTTACATGTTTGTCTAAAAAATAGGGAATAAATAAAATTGAAAGGTGATATCTTCTTGAGCAAACCCTGATGTTGATACGCTGAAGAAATACGTTCCAACATCCATTCTTCCCACTCCTATTTTGGACATCAATTGCTTATGTATTTTGCATAAACTATGTATAATTACATTGCTTTTATTTTGTTTTTGTTTTTTATCTCAAATGTCCAAATAATAATAATAAAAAAACATGAATCAAAACATTCATTCAGCATTAGCACGGCTGTTATGGCAATGTGAATGGAGACGGACAAACAACTGATAAAATAATTCCCTGTGTTTGCTGCTGGATTTGGTGTGAATCTGGCAACCTGAGTCAGGGAGAGTGGGAGAGGACTACAACATATTGACTGTGACTGCAGTACCACTTTTGGCCAGATTTTTACATATTGTTCCTTTAAATTAATATTCTCTCTTCTGGCACATGCACAGAAAAGTAGGCGCGGCTTAAAGACCAATCAGAATAAAAAGGGGAGGGAGCTTGGGTCGTTTTTTTTTTTTTTTAACGTGTACCTCTTTCTTTTTTCTTTACTATCACATTAAAGTCCCCCTTCCTGCTCCTTTACTGTGAAAGTCTGTATTATCTCCTCCTTTCCTGTGAAAGCCTGTCCTCTCTCCCCCTTTACTTTGAAAGTCCCTCCTCCTTTACTTTGAAAGTCTGTTTACTTTGAAAGTCCCTGAAAGTCCCTCCTCCTTTACTTTGAAAGTCTCTTCCCTCTCATCCTTTACGTTGAACGTCTCTCCTCTCTCCTCCTTTACTCTGAAAGTGTCTCCTCTCTCCCCTTTTCTGTGAAAGTCTGTCCTTTCTACCCCTTTACTTACTTCTCGCTCTTCCTTTACTGTGAAACTCTGTCCCGGATCCACACTCGCTCTTCTCTAACGCCTTTACCCCCAGAATCCGGGAACAGGATGCTGTCAGGCCGAGCGGAATAACGGCCCCAGAGCGCAGCAGCATCCTTTGTCTCCGCGGCACAAACACAGGTAAGACCCCACAATGACGCACAAACAACCTCACACAGTCTGCGCGTAATGGACCTGAGTTACGCACGGAATCTGCACCCGGCACGGCTCACCCTGTGGCCGCGTCGAGCCGTGCAGGCTTTTGTTCGTCCCAGTGTCTCGGCTGCAGCTCAGCCCTTGTCAGCTGTTGCGAAGCGGGCGATGGTGCCTGGAATGCGGCCTTGTGAGGTTCTGGAGACGGCGGCAAGCGTCAGGCGTCACGGCATATGCTGATCCTGCAGATCTACATGTTGTGTGTTAACGAAAACACTGTGGTCTTCACTGCTGGAGAGCCTCGACAGAGCCACTCTACCCTGTGGTCATGCAGACTGGTGGAAAGGCCTAGTGACTGTGCTGATGCTGTTGTGGTATGTTTTGATGCTGTTGTGGTATGTGCTGGGGGTCTTGAGTTGCACTGCACCAATCCCAGCGGTCCCTCGGAGCGCACTATCGGCGTCAGCTGTCGCTATCCCCGGACACATGCGCAGGCCTGGAATAGCTGCATATTTGGTCTCGTTTAGCGTCAAAACACGGGGTATGCGGCGTGTGACGTGCTGCACGTGACATCACAACACGGGAGAGGCCCTGTTTGGGAAGGAGCTGGAGGAGCTGAGGAAGTGAAGAATTATATGGAGGAATTCGAGGTAAAGCTGGGCTCTGTAACTTTCAGACCATGATAGGGTTCTGTATTAAACCTATGTGTCTTGTTCCTGGCTCTAAAACATTTTGCTTCTATCACTAGTTTGATATCATGCATTTTTGGCCTCTTTTGGTCACATTTTTAGATTAGCTTTTTCAGACAGAAAAGTGAAAAAGAGAGTAGAAACACCCTGTGTTCATGTGACATCACACTTCAAAGAGCAATAGTTTGTGGTGAAGCAGCAGTATGGTATGTACTTTATTTGAACAGGGACAGTGTACAATTAAACATCAACACAAAGGAGAGATGCACTGTACCAGGTTATAGCAAACCTGGAAATTAGCAAATTTCCACCTGTTGTCCCTGGGCAGGCTGGTGTTATATTCATTTAAACAGATTATAATGTAGATAGATACATACATGACCGTGTCTTACATTTACAGACTTTAAATAACATAATTTCCCCAACTTCTACTAAAATATTATCCTCACTCACTCACTTGCTTTTTCAGAAGCCATTTCTTTGTCAGCCAAGAAAATGTTTAGACGTAGTACACGCAATGATCTCTGTGGGCAGTGTGTTCCACTGACTCATGGCCGTCACAGAGAAAGCAGATTTAGCAAAAGTTTTTTGCTAAATCTTTTGATGCTGCATTCTCCTCTAGAGGAGGATCGAGTTGTTCAGGTCATTTTGTCTGTGCTCAATGTTACAAATATTCTTAGAGGAGGTGCACTTACACCATGGATCATTTTAAACAGTAAACTAACAAAGGAGTAAAATGTTTGGTTTTCAAAGTTGAGAAAGTCATATTTAGAGAGGATGGGACAGTGATGGTACCGCCTGGACTTCTTATCATGGATCTTAAGGGCATATTTGCACAGTGATTCGAGAGGTCCTAGAATGGTTTTACAGCCCTGAGACCAGCTCAAGACACAATATACAAAATGTGACAGGATCATGGAATTCAGATACAGATGGGACGCCTCAGTGGTGAGTGACTCCCGAATGTATCTGAAGTTGGCCAAATTAAACTTAAGAGTGTTACGAAGTTTCTTTACATGATGTTTGAAAGTCAGATTTTGATCCAGGGTCACACCTAAATATGATGTCATACCTCAACATTTTTAATTTTACTGCCATTAATACAAATATTTGGACAACTGATATGCTTACCTCGGTTTGCAACATACATTGAGATGGTTTTGTCTGTATTTACTGTCAGACAGTTTCGACACAGCCAGTCAGCAACCTTTTGCATTTCATTTGTTAATTTTGTTGCCACATCATTTTTGTTTTTGCCATGAACAAATAACACTGTGTCGTCAGCATACATGATGACATTTGCAGTGCAGACAGAGGGGAGGTCATTTATATAAATTCTATAGTAACTGTGCTCAGTGTCAAAAGTCAGATTCTAGTCTCAGTTTGTCGCTAATTTATCTGTAATTCTTGGAATAATCCACATGACACAAAAACTGTCCCAAAGTTCCACATCTTCTTTGTCAGCACATTTATTTATTTATTTATTATTTGGTTGGGACAGTACATGTTAATGAACACATCACTCCGGATTGTAGCCATAGGCTAATTTGCATCCGTTGTCCCACATTCACACTTTCAAACACACACTCATTCATCAACCCTGAACTATTGCACATGTTTTTAGTGGTAGGGGAAACCTACGCAGACTCGAACCGAACCAGATTTGAACCGAGAACCTTCTTGCGAGAGTGCTATCCACTCAGCCACAGTGTCGCCCGTTTCACATATAAACTATACTACTCTGGTCTCCCTCTGATTTCTCTCTGGTCTTCTCCGGTCACTCTCTGGCCTCTCTCTGGTCTCCCTCTGGTCTCCCTCTGGTCTCCCTCTGGTCTCCCTCTGGTCTCCTTCTGGTCTCCATCTGGTCTCCCTCTGGTATCTCTCTGGTCTCTCTCTGGGACAGGTCCTCTTAATCCTCTAAACAGGTTGTAAACAGCAGCTGTCCTTGTGAACTTCAGAGCTGCAGCTTAGGACTTGTGTTAAACATGAGAATTATGTAATAATGTTATCTCACTACTGCTACTCCTCCATCACAAACACACTATAAAAGAGGGGGAGAGCGATAGAGAAGGAAGGGAGAGGGGAGAGAGATTGGGAAGAGTAGGGAGGGAAGAGGAGAGAGAGGGGAGGAGGTTGAGAAGGGGAGAGAGGAATAGGAAGAGAGAAAGAGGACTAACAGAACAACAAGCAGGCTCACAGGCTTTTATAATTGACCTGATTTGATCTGCTGGAGTTAAAGCCATGATCCACACAAACTCGAATCAACCCCACCAATCAATTTCCACAGGACCAAGCCAACCTCAACCTCAGCTAACCCACACCCCAGCCAACCCCAGCGAACTCCAGCTAACCCCAGCTAACCCCAGCTAACCAAGCCCCGGCGATCCATGATGGCGTCCTATTCAAATCAATGGCTTGTGCTCAGTGGCGCATGTGCCACCATGGCACCGAAAGATTAGCGGAACTTGGCCCTATTTGGGCATCGTGTGGTCCTCCCGGTTCTCCGCAGTGGACGAGCTCCCATGATGTGTATACATACGCGTTTATGGCTCTCATGCACGTGCACTGAGGGGCTCGGCCGTGCTCTGACCAATCAGAGCTGCTGATCAGAGCGGAGCTAGAGCTGGAGTTAGAGCGGGAGCTAAATGAGCAGAGTTTGGGGCACTTAAGTGTGGATATGAAGAAACCCAAAGGATTTAAGAAGAAAAAAGTGTAGGATGACAAGGGACACTAAAATCCCCACAAAATCTGACCTTTGTGAAAGCTGTAGGTTCTCTGTCAGGTGAGATCAAGCTGTTTTAGTTTACATTGAGTTTTTTCTATGGAAGAAATATTATATATATATTATTATTATTATTATAGATCCATGCAGCTAATACACACCCCAACTAACCCATTCCCTAACCTAGAACAAAAGTTTTGACTGAGTCCTGTGTTTTGACTTTTTCAGACCTGGTCAAGACCTAGAAAGTAATCAGAACATTGTTGATATGGGCTGACATGTGCTGTTTTTGTTTCTTGTGGATTGTTCCAGAAATTACAGAGAAATTAGCGACAAACTGAGATTAGAGTATGACTTTTGACCGAGTCCTGGGTCCTAAACATAAGAACTGACGCATTGTGACAGCTCTGTTCTCCCAGTCTTATGCAGTAAGATAAGATAAACCTTTATTCGTCCCACAGAGGAAAAAAATAAGGCCCTGTTTAGACGGAGGCGCTGTGCAGACGTTGACAAGCTATTTGCAGAAGCGACCAGGCTCCTTAAGGGGCGTTCACACCGGACTCAACTTCGAATTTAAAAGCGTCAGGTTTGCATTGAAAATGAATGGTGACACGCGTCAGGTGGCACCGAGAGGCCGCGCATCACTTGGTGCTCGTCAAAAGCCTCAAGTGACGCTTTCTGCGTCAAAAATCTCCTGACGCCGAAGATGAGAAAAGCTGAGCTTTTCAAGCTTCACGCTGGGCGTCAACCAATCAGGAGACGAGGATGAGAACCAACAGCAGCAGCGCGTCTGTCCTGGAAAGATGTCATGTAGCTGCTGCTGCTGTTTTGTAGTCCTTATTGTTATTATTAGCAATATTATTTGTATTTGTATGAGTAATAACATTCTTAATAAGTAAGTAACAAAATCAATGTACACATGCTATGAAGTAAAAGTAATTTATTTAGTATAAGAACAAGCTGACGTTGAGTCTGGCTCAGACTCAGACAAATAAAATGCTGGAAGTAGGGCTCCAGTTAAGACGCATTACAGTCAGAGCCAATGACAACATGTTTTGGCGTGTTCTGGCTCAAATCAAGCATAGGTATTGACTCTAAGACTCTTGGGACCATCAACTACTTATTTATGAAGGGAATAAAAGTTAGCTACTGTTAGGATTAGATAGCGATTTGGCCTACGTGCAAGACTCTACAAGGACTCCATGTTTTGACTATGATTTGCTATGCTCTGTCTCTGTGTGACACGTATGTCTTTCGATGTGTGACGTGACAATGACTATATAAACTGGACTGAGTCCATTTTGTCTGAGAGAAAGAAACAATTGAAACAACTGGAACTTGAGAGGATCTTAAATAAACTTCCAGAGTTTGGCGCACCACGATCCGTCGCTGTCTGGTTCATTCCTGACACTACCCATTTATAGCCATTCATTTTACCATATAGGGCTGTAAACAACAATTATTTAGATAAGATTGATATAATAATTCCCCAACTAATCGATTAGTTGTTTAGATCAAAACGTCAGTGAATAAGATTTTTTTCACACACTTGACAAAGACACATGGAGCCAAAGTGTCACTCAATGTCACTCAAGAACATATTCATACACACCAGCTGGACCTACATTTTTGGTTGTAGTGATTACAGCTGATTGAGTCATAAAACATTTTGGCATGTTTACATCTGTATACACCTGTGTTTGGCTAAAAATGATTAACCGTTAATCGGATACCAGATACTCTTCTGAGTCTTTGAGGATTCTCATTCAGGAAGACCATCAGTCCTATAAGGATGCGTTCACGTTTTAGTATTTGGTACCTTGCAGATACATTTTCAGAGCAGAGCCTACAACTCCACATTCATAACCTGAGAGAGCAAATAAAAAGATTAAAAAGGGAAAATGCAACTAAAACCAAAAAAATAAAGGATTTACCTCTGGGGCATTTCAGAGCATAGCAGTTACCACCTCACAGATGGCAACCTGGAGTAGAGCCCTGAATGGGCCTATCATCTGGGCCCGAGCCCGGCCCTGGCCCGACATGGTTTCTAAATTCTCAGGCCCGAACCCGTATCAAGCCCGACCTTTTTTTTTTTTTACCTCCCATAACAATGTTTTAGCGTAGTATATAGTGCCTAACTGGATAACAAAACCCCTTCTTTTAAAAAGTATCCATGAAGTTGAGTTATGGTGCTTTCAGACCGAAACGCTCAAACGCTGAAGCCTCGCTCACCAGACGCGCATTCTCTAGTTTTCAGACGCACGGGGCTTCACACCAGAACGTCCTGACCAGCGCCGGAAGCGGCGGAAGTAGCCGGCCGGCTCTGATGCTAACAGAGTTATGCTAGCGGCTTCTCGTGTAAAGATCTTCTCCCATAATGCAGCTTTGCAGGGTGTCTGTGTTCAGAAACGTTCCACGGACTTTATATAACAGCAGTATGTGTTCACGGAGGTGCGCAATAAGTTTATTTTATTATTAAACGGTACTTCCGCATCGGCGAACACACTCGAAGCAGTTGCATTAAGTCACAGGAGCATGACAACGCATATGTTCACAAGCACTATGTCCCCCATTGTCAACCCTGGTTTTAAGTCGTGGTGTAGCTCCTGTTTTGGCTGTTTACTAGGGGTGGGGACCTAAGGGTACCTCACGATACGATACGATACACGATACGATACGATACACAATACAAAGCTCACGATAACAATATTATCACAATAACAATATCACGATAACGATTTTATCACGATATGACGATTATCAATATATTGGTCAGAAATATACAATATGCCAATTTATGGCATAAAGAAAAGAAAAAATACACTTTATTTCATGATAAATGGAATGGAGATGCGTAATGTAGCCATATATTAAGTATTGATACCAATTTTAAAAAATAATTTGTAAAAAAGAAAAAATCGATATCGATACTTCACAGTATCATTACACCATTACACACCGCGGAATATACTCAACGGATCCCCGTGTGGGACCGCAGATCAGTCCTTTCAGCGTGGATCCGCCGTGGCGCTGCTGCTGGTCGCGGATACACACCCCATGATTATGTTTTTCTCTCTTCACATTATCTTTGAGGCACCAAGCACAAATATACAAATGAAAAAAAAAAACAGCCTGTGGTTACAGCATTGACTTAAATTCAAATAATTCAGATACTGTTTGTCTGCAATACGCACTGTTTACGCACTGTAAACAGTACGTATTTGACCCCAAACTTGTGAAAACTTAAAGTGATAGTCTGGAACTCTAAATTAAATTTGAAGAATTGTAATAAATTGACCTCCTGGCCTTAAATGTTGATATAAAATAAGACATTTTATGATTTCTAATATTACGGGTAAGTCCGCCTTCCCTTCTCTTATAGCTCAAAATCGTCAATGCCTTTCAGTTTAACCAATCAGTGATGCCAAGGGCTGTCAATCATCGGCGCTCATGCTCGTAGCTGCGCGCATGGTCAGTTGTTTGTTTTCACAGAGCCTCCGAATCAAGCCTCCATTAGGCTCTGAAACTACTGAACAAAGAATTCTGAACACCCATGCTGAGTTACCCATTTATATACTGAACCTATATCCATAATCAGATCCTCTGCAGATGTGTTCTATAATGTTCAATTCATGATAATAGCTACTACTGGGTTTACCGCGATCGTTTTTTGTGTGCATTAAAACATTATTTTTGTCATGAAAACATTAACAAATAATTCTGAAAACCTCCGTGCATTCTCTCGGGGAGAGGCGGCGAGCGGGGGTGGCCATACTCATTGCCCCCCATCTCAGCCGCCACGTGTTGGAGTTCTCCCCGGTGAATGAGAGGGTCGCGTCCCTCCGCCTTTGGGGGGGACAAGTCTCTCACTGTTGTGACGGCCTACGGGCCCAATGGCAGTGCAGAGTACCCGGCCTTCTTGGAGTCCTTGGGAGGGGTACTGGACGGTGCACCGACCGGGGACTCCGTTATTCTCCTGGGGGACTTCAACGCCCATGTTGGAAATGCCAGTGACACTTGGAGAGGGGTGATCGGGAAGAACGGCCCCCCTGATCTGAACCCGAGCCGTGTTCAGTTGTTGGACGTCATCACGAACACCATGTTCGAGCACAAGGGTGTCCGACAGTACACGTAGCACCAGGACACCCTAGGCCGGAGGTCGATGATCAACTTTGTTGTCGTATCATCTGACCTTCGGCCACGTGTCTCGGACACTTGGGTGAAGAGAGGGGCGGAGCTGTCAACCGATCACCACCTGGTCGTGAGTTGGATCCGCTGGCAGGGGAGGAAGCCGGTCAGACCTGGCAGACCAAAGCGCGTCAGTGAGGGTCTGCTGGGAACGCCTCGCTGAGCCCCCTGTCAGACGGAATTTCAACTCACACCTCCGGGAGAGCTTCTCCCAGGTCCCGGCGGAGGAGGGGGATATCGAGTCTGAGTGGACCATGTTCTCCTCCTCTATCGCCGATGCGGTGGCTCGTAGCTGTGCTCGTAAGGTCTCTGGTGCTGGTCCCGGCGGTAACCCCCGAACCCGGTGGTGGACACCGGCAGTAAGGGATGCCGTCAGGCTGAAGAGCCATGATGGTTCGGGGGACTGCTGAGGCAGCTGTCCAGTATCGACTGGCCAAGCGTGCCGCGGCCCGGGCTGTTGCCCGGGACTGGGAGGAGTTTGGAGAGTCCATGGAGCATGACTATCGGTCGGCCTCAAAGACATTCTGGCAAACCGTCCGGCGCCTCAGGAGGGGGAAGAAGTTCTTTGCCAACACCGTGTATGGTGCGGGTGGAGAGCTGCTGCTGACCTCAACTGGGGATATTGTCGGACGGTGGAAGGAATACTTTGAGGTTCTCCTCAATCCCCCAGTCACGTCCTCCGCCCCGGGGGCAGAGGCTGAGGATGGGGCGGATACTTCCATCTCCCTGGCAGAGGTCACCAAGGTGGTTGGCAGCCTCCATGGTGGCAAGGCGCCGGGAGTGGATGAGATCCGTCCTGACTATTTAAAGTCTCTGGATGTTGTGGGACTGTCTTGGCTGACACGTCTCTGCAACATTGCGTGGGCGGGGGCGGTGCCAATGGAGTGGCAGACCGGGGTGGTGGTCCCTCTCTACAAGAAGGGGGACCGGAGGGTGTGTTCCAATTATCGTGGGATCACACTCTTCAGCCTCCCCGGTAAGGTCTACTCCAAGGTACTGGAGAGGAGGCTACGGCCGATGGTCGAATCTCGGATTCAGGAGGAGCAGTATGGTTTTCGTCCTGGCCGTGGAACACTGGACCAGCTCTATACTCTCCATCGGATACTCGAGGGTTCATGGGAGTTCGCCCAACCTGTCCACATGTGCTTTGTGGATTTGGAGAAGGCGTTTGACCGTGTTCCCCGGGGTGTCCTTTGGGGGGTCCTCCGGGAGTATGGGGTCCGGGGTCCTCAGTTGAGGGCCGTTCGATCCCTGTATGACCGGAGTCAGAGCAGTGTTCGCATTGCCGGCAGTAAGTCGGACCTGTTCCCGGTGCATGTTGGCCTCCGCCAGGGCTGCCCTTTGTCACCGGTTCTGTTCACTGTATTCATGGACAGAATTTCTAGGCGCAGCCAGGGGCCGGAGGGGTTCCGGTTTGGCGACCACAGGATTTCATCTCTGCTGTTTGCGGACGATGTTGTCCTGTTGGCTCCAACGAACCAGGACCTGCAACATGCACTGGGACGGTTTGCAGCCGAGTGTGAAGCCGCTTGGATGAGAATCAGCACCTCCAAATCTGAGGCCATGGTGCTCGACCGGAAAAGGGTGGCTTGCCCTCTCCGGGTGGGTGGAGAGGTCCTTCCTCAAGTGGAGGAGTTCAAGTATCTCAGGGTGAGGGAAGGATAGAACCGAAGATTGACAGGTGGATCGGTGCAGCGTGCGCAGTGATGCGGTTGCTGTATCGGACCGTCGTGGTAAAGAGGGAGTTGAGCCGAAAGGCAAAGCTCTCGATTTACCAGTCAATCTTCGTTCCCTCCCTCACCTATGGTCATGAGCTTTGGGTAATGACCGAAAGAACGAGATCGCGGATCCAAGCGCTCGAAATGACCTTCCTCCGCAGAGTGGCTGGGCGCTCCCTTAGAGATAGGGTGAGGAGCTCAGTCACACGGGAGGAGCTCGGAGTAGAGCCGCTGCTACTCCACGTCGAGAGGAACCAGTTGAGGTGGCTTGGGCATCTGTTCCAGATGCCTCCTGGACGCCTCCCTGGGGAGGTGTTCTGGGCACGTCCCACCGGGAGGAGGCCCCGGGGAAGGGACTATGTCTCTCAGCTGGCCTGGGAACGCCTTGGGGTCCCCCCGGACGAGCTGGAGGAGGTGTGTGTGGATAGGGAAGTCTGGGCGTCTCTGCTTAGACTGCTGCCCCCGCGACCCGGCAACGGATGAAGCGGAAGAAAATTGATGGATGGATGGACCCAGACCTACACGGATGATGACGTTACCCATGACTCGCAAGAACTTGATGGTGGTGTAGACGGCACATGCGTCAACCTCTGCACATGCTTATAGAAAAGGCGGAAAAGGCGCTTTGGATTTAATGAAAGGTGTTCAATACATTAAAAATAGTTTGATCACATAGCAATAACACTTTTTAAACTTAATTAAATCAAATGAAACAATATTCATTACAACTGTTGTCAAAAAAGATTTGACTGACGTGTTCAGAATTTGATACAGAAATAAGGCCAAGACTGCAAGAGTTAAAAATAGAATATTTAATTCTCTTTACAATTAAATATTGATACAAAACTCTTGGAGCCATTAATTTTCTAAAACTAACCCTATGCTGAGCCATTCTAAACTTTCCCTCCAGGCCTTGTCCAGCTTCTTCACATTACAAGACGGACACCTCTCTGTGATGCAGCTGCTCCAGCAGAATACACCGTACAATATGGTGCCACCACAGAGTCATAGAGGGTCTTCAGCACTGGCCCCTGTACTCCAGACCTGAGCCTCCTCAGCAGGTAGAGCTGCCTCTGTCCCTTCTCGAGTAGGGCAGCTGTATGAGTCCAGTCCAGTTTGTGGTTCAGATGAACACCAAGGTTCTTGTAAGAGTCTGCTTTCTCAATGTCCTATTCCCTGCGGTGATATGGATGTGGTTCAACTCCTTGGTTTTCCCCACGTTGATGAGGAGGTGGTTCCACTGACACCAGTCCACAAAGTCCTGTGTTTGTCCTCTGTCCTCTGTGTCGTCGTCCCATAATGGCAGAGTCGTCAGAGAACTTCTGTAGGACACAACCGTCCGTGTTGTGTCTGAAGTCTGCAGTGTAGATGACAGTCGCTTGGGGAGACCCCACACTGCAGGTTAGGACCATAGACACAAAGCTGGTTCTCACAAACTGGGGTCTGTCTGCGAGGTAGTCCAGGATCCACTTAGACAAGTTGTAGTCCACTCTAGCTGTCTCCAGCTTGTTCCTGAGAAGCCAGGGCTGGATGGTGATGAAGGCACTGGAGAAATCAAAGAACAGGATCTTTACAGCTGAGCCGGGCTTCTCCAGGTTGCGACCGCGAGCGGTGGAGGAGGGAGATGCCTGGCCGGTAGGCCAACTGCACACGGGTCGCTGAGTTCACCAAGGAGCAGAGATGTCCCAGGACCAATTTTCCCTCTAATTTGTATGGGCTGCACCTTGGAGCCCTGTAAGTGACTGATCTCTGTGGAAAATAATTAACTTCTTGATACACCTGCTGTGAAACCAATGATGATTCGGTTCAATACTCACCAGATCATGATGCGTCATAGATCTTTAATAGATGGTGAATTAAAGCAGATTTAGGAATGTATTTGGTGAGTTGCTTTGGTGAACAATGCCCAGGACCAAGTTTCTCCAGGGTCTTTATGATGTTTGGACCTGAAATCGCTGAGGTCTTTGGCCTGTAATAGAGATGAACTGAACTCAATTGTTTCAGATAGAGCTGAAACAATCGAGTTTTTGAGAATTTTTTGCTGCCTGAAGGCTTTGTATAGTTTCCTTGTTCAATAGATTGTAGTCAAAGCTAACGTGGCACAACGTCTTTACCTCACAGATCCTATGTGCCCTGCATTACACAGCGCCGGTTTTAAATACTCGCCTCGGTTGCGTTTTTAAAACTTTTCGCCCACATAGCTCCATAGACTGAAGACAACGCAGAAAGCGCTGGACAAGAGCAACCCAGTCAATGAGAGCAACAGCTAAACGGTGGAATTAAGATGTGTCAAATGTTTCTTAAGTGTGGAAACAAATTCACACTAAAATCGAGGGTAAACGCAGTAGTATACAAACATTGCAAGATGGTGCTAGAATACCACAATAGCAGTGATGGGTGAATGAAGCCCCACTACACCGTAACACACTGAGGCTTTCATTGCCAGACTGAAGCCTCTGCGCTGGCACAGACTAGCTTGTGACACTGACATTGGACAAATGTAATATTTTTTGCAGAGTACATCTCCACAGGAGCTAAAGAGCCTGTAGCTGGTGTGAACGACCAGTCTTTGTTTCACTGCAGAAGTTAGGACGTGCAGCTGAGGACGACGAGGGGTGGGTCTCTCATCAAAACGCAGGAATAAGCTGTTCATATCATTAATCCATTGGCGGTCTCAGGTTGGACAGGGGGTCCCTTGAAGCCTGAGATGGTTTTCAGGCCCCTACATACCCCGGCCACATTCTGTTGACTCAGCTGTTCCTACATCTTCCTCTTGTAGCGGGCTTTTGCATATGTGTGTGAGAGTGAGGCTGAGGTGAGAGTGAGGCTGAAGGTGAGGGTAAGGGTGAGACTGAGGTTCAAAGAAAACAGACACAAATTTCTTTCAGGTCTCTCTTTGGTCTCTCTCTGCTCTCTTGTCTGGGATGTTCTCTGTTTAATGGTAAATGTTTGGGTTGATGGAGGCAAATTGTAATGCCCAATAGAAACCCACCCAGACACAGGAAGAACATGCAAACTCGTTAGAATTCGGCAAGTCCCAGCACACAAGGCGCCTACAACAGCAGCTCTCCAACAACGACACTGCCTCTATTTGGAGAGGCTAATAACAAACCACAAGCCAAAAGCCCCCCACTGTGCTGACGACCGCAAGCTAGCTGAGGAGCTCAATCTGTTCTTCAGCCGCTTTGATGCTGTCTCTGACCCCTCCACCTCACTGCTCAAACAACACCTCGTCTCTAATCCCTCACCCCACAGCTCCACCGTCCCCCCTCCCCCCATAGAATGGAGATGCGTAATGTAGCCATATATTAAGTATTGATACCAGTTCAAAAAAAAAAAACAATTCAATTTTTTTTTTCTTTCTTTCAATATCAATATCGATACTTGGCAAATGCATATCGATAATCGAATCGCGGGAGAAAGTATCTACTGACAATTGCTCAAGAGGAAATCTACAAACTCCACGAAAGCCCTCAGTTCCTGATGGTGTCTCTCCTGCCACCTTGAGAGATTGTGCAGACACCTCGCTGGAGTCATGCCACGTCCCTGCCTGCTTCAAGACCTCTACCAGTGATCCGGGTCCTCTTGGGGACAGGGACGATGGTAGAGACACAGACCCATGGCTCGGGCATCTGTAGTCATGAAGTCATATGAGCGCCTGGGCTCTTTCTCCCCTGCTCTTCTCCCTGTACACCAACCATTGCACCTACAGCCACGACTCCGTTAAGCTCATCAAGTTCGCTGATGACACCACTCTCCTTGCACTCATTTCCAACAACGATGAGTACGCCTACAGGAGGGAGTTGGACCAGCTGGTGTCCTGGAGCAGTGGTAAAAACCTGGAGCTGAACGCCCAGAAGACAGTGGAGATGATTGTGGACTTCGGGAAGAGCACAGTTCTCCCGCCCTTGCCCTTCCTGATGGACTCCCCTATCACCTCTGCGGAGTTTTTTCGTTCCCTGGGCACCACCATCACCCAGGACCTCAAGTGGGAGCCAACCATCAGCTCCCTCATCAAGAAGGCCTAGCAGAGGATGTACTTCCCGAGACAGCTCAGGAAAGCCAAGCTGCCTGCACAGATGTTGGTGCCATCATTGAGTCCATCCTCAGCTCCTCCATCACCGTGTGGTTCGCTGGAGCCACTGTCAGGGACAAGCAGAGACTACAGTGTATTGTGCGCTCTGCAGAGGGTGAGCATCCCATCGCTATAGGACCTCTACGACGCACGAGTCCGGGCTGGTCGTACCAGAACCTCCCGCCATAAGAACAGTTTCTTCCCTTCTGTTGTTGGATTCTTGAAAACCTCATAACCTGTCCCCCCGCCCTTTATAAAGTCACCTTACTGCCCTTTATAAAGTCACTTTACTGCCCATCATAACGTCACTTTACTGCTATCACCTTATTGCACTGCTTACTGCACATGTTTGCACCATGTGTACTTGTATATTATAAATTGTAATTGTAATAATTTTATTTTTACACCTTAGAAGTGTATGCTGATTTTTATTATGCCTTTCTCTATTCTTTACCTCTCTTCTTTGACTGCTGCACTGAGCCAAAGCAATTTCCTAGTCTGTGACGTCCTGTTACTTACATGGCAATAAAAATGATTCTGATTCTGAAACCCTGGGCATTTGGCTGCAGCGCTTTATACTTGAGCCCTGCCTTAGGATTCTGAAAACCTGTCAGACCGGGCCGGGCTGGTGCTCCACCCCCTCGGGCCTGGGCCCAGAAAATAGGTCCGTGCAGGGCACTGCCTTATACTATACAGTTATGTGTGATGAGATACATAACTTTACATCAGGGGTACGTTACTTTTGGGCCATAGCATGTAAACTAATGAGTCAGTCTTTAGATCACCTTTTTCAGTCAGAAAAGGAAGTAAAAATTAAAGCTGCAAGCGGTGTCGAACGGCCCTCGCCACACCGCGCAACTCCCCAAACTGCGCGAGCCGCCGCATGTGTGAGTTGCAGGGTACAAATCAGACTTTATACATGTTTTCCTGTTTACACATACAAGTGTCCATATATATACAGTCTCCATTGGATGACCATGTGACGCACCATCTTCGTAAAGCCCTGATGGGAGCGACACTGTGTATTTTGAATTTCTATGATTAGTGATTGTGTGTTTCTATTGAAAAACTAAACCTTATTCTCCCCATGTAACACTGGACTCAGTCTATAGGGGGCGCTCATGCAGCAATTTCATGTTTTACACTTTAAGTTTACCCAAACTAGAGAGTTGTACTATCAAATCAAATTTTGAGCAAATCAGACTTTGCATGTGCAAACATCGGTCTAAATGACTAATTGCGCCCCCTACGAATACATTTTTCTTGTCTTATACCAAAGACATCAAACTAATTCATTTGTTTCCAGATAACTCAGCCTGTAGGGGGCGCTAATGGGACAATGACATTGTTCCCACTTTCAGGCGACCTAGGCCCAGGAGTGAACAACCGAGTCAATTTTAGCGCAAATCAGACTTAGTAAATGCCATTCTCACCCATGTATAACTTGACTCAGTCTGTAGGGGGCGCTAATGCTGCAATTTAATGTTTTACACTTTCAGTTTACCCAAACCCAAAAGTTGAACAACAGATTCAAATTTAGCGCAAATCGGACTTGGTTTGAGCTAAAGGGAGATGTGTTTCTATCGTCAAAATGGGGAAGAAAGGTCACGTTTTGCCGCTCCGCTGCTCAAACAATGTTTCACTGATCAAAATTCCCTGAAGTCATTTTGATGGTACAGTACATGTGTTGAGATGATGTGGAGCGATTTTGAGGCGAATCGGTGAAACGGCAGAGGAGGAGAAGATTTCCAACCTACAAAATTATTTGCTGTTCATTTTTCCATTTTGCAGTGAAATTTATGGGCTTCCTGTTGGTCAGAGGGCGGGGCCATAATAATATTTTTTTCTTGTCTTTACTTGAGGAACATGTCTACCAAAATTCATGGCTCTACAAAAAACTTGATCTCCAAAACTCCCATAGGGGTATTATTTTGGCTGTTGTAGGTGGCGCTGTTCTGGCATTTTTTGAGTCCCATAAAAATAAACACCCAAATATCACATTTTTCGCTAGGTCTGATTTTTGGGCTAAATTTTACAACTTTTCATGCATGTTCAGGGGTGTCAAATTAAGGCTCAAAGTGCAGAATTTGACATCTCTCGAGCAAAAACAATAGGCCCTTTCCCCGTTCGGGGCTCGGGCCTAATAAATAAATAAATAAACCAAGGAAATTTTTTTTGACGTCTCGAGCAAAAACAATATAGGCTTCAATGGCACCTGATACATCATTTTAAAGCATTTGAGTTTACGCACGCAACGTCCGTCACGCACCGCCACCCCTTGCATTCATCATTGTGAAAGCAATAGGCCCTTACCCCGTTCGGGGCTCGGGCCTAAAAAAGAGGATAACCCTCAGCTGATCAGATCATAGCCCAAAGAGACAAATAGTGACTCATATTTTGGGACATTGAAACGTCTACAGCAATAGAAAATGGCAAAATATCTCACTTTTACATACACATCAACCGGCTACAAATATTGGTTCGTATTCTAATTTTATGACAATACAATACACAATACAATTTATTCTTGTATAGCCCTAGGTCACAACAGAAGTCATCTCAGAGGACTTAACAAAACCATTGAAATCACCAACACAGGTCAGAGAATCAACAGTCAAAACACATGAAAAATATCAAGCACACACAGAAGAAAAGGTCCATACATGTTGTAGAATGCTAAAGTGTCCTGATCATCACCAAACCTTTCTGTTGGACACTAACTGTCCAACAAGACCCTCCTGCATCGACAAGGAAAAACTCTTTAAAAACCCAGTGGGAAAAAGTGAGAAACCTTGGGGAGAACTAGGGAAACCCACAGGGAGGGAGACCCATTTGAGAAAGGGATCCGCTCCTCCGGACGGACAGGCTAATGATCTAGGACCTAAGCTAGCTACAGAACTTGGACAAGTTGCCGCTGAACGTGGACAGGTCCGGTGCAGGACTGAAGCACTCCCAGGCGGGTTGGGCGGGGCAGTCCGCAGGTGTAGATGGAGGAGGCCAGGCTCAGAGATCCCGTCATCTTAACATGAAACAGACAATGGGACAACGGGTGAATAACAATGAACAAACTACAGTCAAAATCCTAAAAATGCTAAACAGATAAAGTAGGAAGGAGGAGAGGATAGTGCTCAAGTTACCATACTTCTCCCAGCAAACTGACTCCCTATGCAGCTTGACTGACAGTCTGAGGAGTTTAGCCTTCCCTGAGTCTTACCTTCCTAGCCATATGCTAAACTAAAGAGGACTGTTTTAAACCTAGCCTTGAATAAAGAGAGCGTATCTGAAAGGAGGTGAGACAACAGCAGCCACGGCTAGGCTAGTCTCGGTTACAGCACCAAGATTCATGGATTGCACACCAAGTGTGCAAACCGATCCAGGCAAACCTAATTATATATTATATATCATATATACCATACATACCATATATATCATATATAATACATAACATAACATACAGCATAATATATAACATAATATACAACATAACACAATACACAACATAATACATATATTGTATAATATATAACATAATATACAACATAATACAGCATATACATATAATATATACACCATATATTATATATTACCTAATTATATGCTAAATTAAAGTAGGGTGCTTTAAGCCTGGCCTTGAATGTGGAGACTTGCTTTTTGGACCTTTTTAAGGGACTGGTTTTAGGACCTGGTTTTGGCTTTGACTCTGGACCCCTGCTCTGAGCCATCTGTGCTCCTGGTCCATACTGGGAACTGAAGGCTGCTCTCTCTCTGGTCTCTGATGTGTCTCTTTCTGTTCTCTCTCTCGGGTCTCTCTGGTATCTCTCTGGCCTCTCTCTCTCTCTCTATTTACTGTCTCTGGTCCCTCTTTGGTCTTTCTCTGGTATGTTTAAATCCTTGATGTGAACGTGTCCCTGAGTGAAGGACGCAGCTGTAAACACAACAACAACTGAATACTATGACTATAGGAAGGTCCAGAGCACATTTAGACCTTATTTAGTCCTGCTTTAGACCTGCTTTAGACTTACTTTTGTCCTGCTTTATTCCTGCTATAGTTCTGCTTTAGACCTGCTCTAGACCTGCTTTACTCCTGCTTTATATCTGCTTTAGACTGTGCAAATGCGGAAACATTTCCTTGTTTTGCAGAAAAAAACCTGATACGAGGAAAGATAAAGGCGTTCCTCTGATGCAGTGGTCCCTAACCTTTTCCCCCTGTGCTGAGTGTCTTCAACAGGCTTCCGTGGGCCCTCCGCTCCTCAGCGCTTGACGACACTGTATTTACAGACTTCAGAGGAAGAGTACAAAACGTGCAAAATGTCATTCTCTCAGCTTTGACCCATGTTAAACAGATATTGTTAGGGCTGACGATGTGAGGTCGCTCACTATCACATGGCTCACCATTCACCGTTTTTACATTCTTCTTATCTGCTGCATTTGAACTCCATCAGCCTTATATAAACATCCTAGAACCGCTATTGTAACATGACAGTTATTTTTATTTAAAGGTATTTGGGAAGATTTTCTTCTTCATCTAAACTATTGGTCCTCCTAATTGTCAATCATTCTGGTGATATGTGATATGCGTTTTAATAGGCGGTCCCTCTGAGGAGGACAGTTCCTTCCTAAAATTCAGTAAAATCCTCCTCTATACCTTTAAAGTCACAAGAAAACTTTGTGTCTTGTGTAAACGTGGGCGGCACGGTGGCTGTGTGGATAGCACTCTCGCTTCTCAGCAAGAAGGTCCTGGGTTCGAAATCCGGTCAGAACAGGGCCTTTCGGAGTGGAGTTTGCATGTTCTCCCCGTGTCTCCGTAGGATTCCTCCGGGTGCTCCGGTTTCCCCTATCACTAAAAACATGCACAATAGGTATGAATGTAATGAGTGGGTGAATTGATGGTGTTTGGTCGGATGCTTTGATGCGCCAGTGTGTTCGGCGACTCACTTCCATCATTTATTTCATTTATTTCTTTATTTGAATTTAGGACATTACATATTCATCGATGTGTCTGCTAACAGCGTCAACATAAATATACTGGAATTAGCACAATAGCTAAATTGCATCCATTGTCCTAAGGCAGGTAAGAAACACACAAACACACATTAGTAAAAGTACAAACAATAAAAAGACAAGCAAGACAAAGAATTTAAAAGAGCAGATCATCTATGGGAGCATGACTGGTTTGATTTCAACCAATGTTTGAGGACTCCTTTAAATGTTTGGTAGATCCCACAGTTTCGTATGTGTTCTGGGCTGGCAAAGTGTTCCATAATGTTGTGCCTCTGATGGACACCACCATTTGGCTGAATTTAGTCCTGCGCCTTTGCATTCTCCTCTGGTTAGTGCTCTGGTTCTGACTCCACGGTTGTCTTTTTTACATATAAAATCCATCAAGGGAGGAGGAGCAAGTCCATTTAATACTTTAAGAATAAGGCAAGCATCCAGAAACTTCTGATTACTCTCAAAATCTAAAATGTTATACTTACTTACAAAATTACAATAATGATAAAGCAAGGGCTTCCTATCTAATATTTTAAGTGTTTTCTTAAACAGAGACTTTAGTGGCTTCAAAGTGCTCTCGAACGTGTGGGACCAAGTCGTGTGGCAATAGTTGATGTGACTATCATTGTGTGCATGTAAGCCTTAGCTGACTCTACAGTCAATTAAGGCCTTATATGTTTAAAGTTTGCCAAGTTAAATTTAACAATATTTGATATTTTCTTAACATGGTCTTTGAAGGTTAAGTGTGAATCAAAGACTACTCCCAGATATTTAAATTGTTGGACCACCTCTAATTGCTCTCCATCGACCAGAACAGATGGCTGTTCACTCCCTCCTGGCTGACGGGAGAAGAACATGCATACAGTTTTTTTTAGTATTTAAGTGTAGGCAGGAGTTTTGAAGCCATTGTGTTACTGGAACCATGGCCCCAGAGAGGACTGCTGCAGCCTCTGCTTTTGTTTTTGCATGAGTATACAGAACTGTGTCATCTGCATATAATTGTATTTTTACTGTTTTACATACTGTTGGTAAATCATTTACGTATAGAGTGAACAAGATTGGCCCCAATACTGAGCCTTGGGGGACTCCAGCAGAGCAAGTGAGATAAGATGAGCAAGTTTGTTCTATTTGTAAAGCTTGCTTTCTGTCATCAAGATATGACTAAGACTGCGGTCACATGCGCAGCCTAAAGACCGGTTAAAGTGTGCCAGGGCCCGCTTCGCGATTAGATCCGGGCTTTAGGTGCCATCTGACCGCGGCATTCGCGCCAGAGCACGATTCATGGACTCGTGGTCTGACCCGGTTAAAAACTGCGGCCAGGGCCCGCTTCCCTGCGCAGATGAGGGGGGTCAGTGTGGCGGGTAGTGGGGAGTGGGGGATTAGGTGCGGGGAGTACTTGATATTGTGCGTCACATTACGTCTTCATGTGACACGCATTTTCACACACGTCTCTCCTGCACTTTTGTATTCTCCGCTTGTGTTAAAAATTTTATATAAACCCACGTACTGTGCTGGAGGGGCGCAGGGGAGTGTCTCTCTGCAGGGCCAAAGAAAAGCGTTTCCTATGGGTATAGCTCTCTTCTGTCCTGACCCTCGCTCTCAGTGTGGTGCTATTGCAATAGCACTTCAGACATTCAAGAATCAGTCTTTATTTTATCACCAGAACACACACAAACACACGCACACACTTGTAACCTCGCTGTCTGCGGTCGCTCTGCTCATACGCCACACTTTTCATTCCTTCATTCTCATTCATTCATTTCTCAGCGCTCTTACGTTCGTTGCTAAAAGAGTATGTGTGTGTGTGTGTGTGCGCATTCACGTTACCCACTGAACTGCTGCACTTTGCTTCAGAGCAATTTAGACAAGTGTGAGATGTACTGTATCTTTCCCTAAACAACGCGATCCGTAATTAGCTGTTAGCTACAGTAGCAGAATGTAAACAGGAAAAGAAGCGGATCTCAACCAGGGCAACGAGGTAGTCTCTGGTGTTAGTATTAGCGCCACCAGCTGGACCGAGTGTTGTATTACAGCACAATTTCCCTGGCACGGTTCAGACAACACGTTCATGTGACCGAGGGCCGTTTTCACACCCCTGTGGCGACGATCCAGGCCACTTGGCCTAGTACGTTTGTAAAAACCTATGTGACCGTGTCCTTTATCCAGCAGAGAGCGCTTTCAGAAAAGTTGAAGAATGTTAACTTCGCCAGGAGAGCATCATGGTCAATGGTGTCGAATGCACGTTTTAGGTCTAGGAATACAGCCCCCACAGAGCCACCTTGGTCTAGGACAGGGGTCGGCAACTCAAAAAGTTCAAAGAGCCATATTTGAGCAAAAATAAAAAAAACAAATCTGTCTGGAGCCGCATAAACTTTACTGCCTTTTTTAAGGTTTATATGAAAGCAACACAGGCTGTAAGCTGTATTAGCCTACTATCAAAATGAGTAAGTATAGGCTACAAATACATAATATGCATTCATGATTATTATATATATATACATTTTCACTGTAGTGCAAGAGAGTGACGCACCATGTGACTACTCTGCTATACCATATATGCTTTAAGTTTAACTTTCCTTTTGTTGCGTTCATACAATTGTAGAAATACAGTAAATACATCTGTTTTTGGCTCAGTTCTCATACCTGCATTACAGCACTTTCTGTTCATATCGATCACGTCACACGTCGTCACGGCTGGAGTTTGCTGGAGCTGAATGTCCCGAACGGTGTTTCGCACTTTTTTGTTCCTCGTGTTGCAACAAAATTCAGGCGTAGAAGTTTGGAGATGAATCCTCCAGAATAACTGCGATCGCACTGTTTCTCTCCAAACTGGGGTCAGCAGCCGATTTTCCACATGACTCTTTTTGTTCTTCAATATATTCTCATTACAAAGCAAACATGAAGCAGTCCTTCCTCATTGACTCAATGAGAGCCAAATGTTACAGTCCATTTGTCCTTGAGTTCCTGGTTCTTATCAAGTATTTCCCTTTTTAGCTTTGGGATTTATGCGGACTCATGTGGCACATGCTGGTTTGTTTACAACAGCGGCCCCCGGCGCGGGGCCGCGTAACCGCGCGTCGCAGGATATGACGCACATCTCAGTTGACACAAATGTTAAAATTAAATATTTCTTATGCACATTTTTACTGCATTGGAAAACATTAAGAATGTTGTCCTTCCTACAGAAACCACATTGAAACTATAAATAAAATATACCCTTCCCACTCCATTTTCGGACATTTTTGAAAAGGCTCCAGGAGCCACTCAAGGGGCACTAAAGAGCCGCATGCGGCTCCGGAGCCGCGGGTTGCCGACCCCTGGTCTAGGAGATGTTTGACGTTTTCTAGAAAATAGCAAGTGGCTGTCTCTGTCGAATGGCATTTCCTAAAACCAAACTGCATAGGATGGATGGGAGTCAGACCACAATTTAGATGTTCAGTTAGCTGAGTAGCAACCCATTTCTCAGCTATTTTTGATATAATTGGGACAATATATCTATAATTCTCAGGGGATGATTTGTCTCCTGCCTTAAACACTGGTGTGACTCGAGCAGTTTTCTATGCAGTGGGCACTATACCCAGTTTAATAGATAAGTTAATCAAGTATGTAATTGGGTAAGCAAGGGCATTTTTGTGCATTTTAAAAAAATTACTAGAAAGACTATGGGTATCTCTAGCTTTGGAGTTTTTAAAATATTATTTTATTTTCAAAACCGCAGGGACTGTAATTTCCTCAATTATGAATAATGGTTTACTGGCATCCATAGGGTTGCTTACTATGTTCGGGCATTTTAATTGCATTTTGAATTCCTTTATTGAGCTGATAAAAAAATCTTTAAAATGGTTGACAATAGTATGTAAATTGTCAGTTAGGGTTCCATTTGTGTGTAGCTGTAAATCTCTGGGAATTTGATCTTTTTGACGTTTTAACTGGCAGTTTAGATGTTTCCATACCAATTTGCCATTTCCATTAGCGTTATTAGTTAAATCAATGAATAATTTTGCTCCAGCTAGACGCATCTCCTTAACAACTTTATTTCTAAGTGATATAAAGATATGTCAGTCGCTTGTAAGACCCGACTTAAGAGATTTCCTTAAAGCATTGTCTCTTTTTTTCATCAACTTTATAATGTCAATATTAATCCAAGGAACGTTTCTCTCCTCCTTTCTTTTCACTCCTTTCTTTGTGAATGGGGCTAAAATTTCACACACCACCTTATTAAACGTATTTGAACTATCTTCAACATTAGTACTTTCCCCAACACTAGACCAAATTAGGTGTTCCAATTCATTTTTTTAAAATTGGTTGCTGACTTTTAGGTATGAATGTATAAGCTTTACATTTCTCAGCTCTGACAGTCCTCTCATTTTTAATTTTCCTTAGACATAGAATGAAATTGTGGTCAGAGAGACCAGATAAAAAATTGAAGGTTTTGGTCATTCTAGTGAAGATAAGGTCAATTGTAGTTTTGGACATATTAGTTACTCTTGTTGGACCATTTATGATCTGTGTCAGAGTATGTTTATCAGTGAGTTGTTCCAGTTTTTCCAATCCGATTTATTTTCCCAATTAATATTTAGATCACCCAGCAAAATTGTTTCTCTTGAGGAATTACACTGACTTAAAATTGATTCAAGTTGAGGATAAAAGCAGTCTTTTGCACAAGGAGGAGATAGTGTGACAATAAGATAATAAGGCATTCAATTTCTGTTTCTCTAGGCCACTGTATTAGTTCACATTTAAAATGTGTTTTGATATAAACCACCTCTTCCTGCCCCTCTGTCTCTCCTAAATACATTATATCCTGGAATATTTACAGCGGCACTAGGTGATGCAGGAGTCAACCAACTTTCAGATATTCCAAGAATATCAATATTGGAATCACAAAATAAATGTTCCATTTGCTCTGATTTGTTAACAATACTGCGGATATTAATGTGACCCAGAAGAATTCCTTTTGGTCTTGATCTTATATCCCAAATTACTTTCGCAGTATTTAGTTAAAAGTAAAAAAGGTGAGTGCTGCAGAGGGTACGTGTGGTAGAAGGCAATAAAAACAGGTGCTCTTCGAAGACGGGGCAATCTAAGCATGTAGAAAGTCAGAAGAGAACAAAGGTAGTCTGAGGCACTCTGTTTTAGTGAAAAAATTAAAAGTCCTTTAATGAATTGGACTGCCAATTACTTACTTTCGCAGTATTTAGAGTTTGGAAGAAGCACATTTTCTTTTGTTTTTTGATTGCAGGGTTCAGGGATGACTGCGTTTACTTCTTTGTTTTTTTGGATAGATGAGGTGAAAGGTGACCGGTCAGCTGAGGTGGTTGATTGGTCTGCTCAGGTAGAAGGTGACCGGTCAGCTGAGGTGGTTGCTCGGTCCGCTGAGGTGGAGGGTGACCGGTCTGCCGAGGTGGTTGACCCGTCAGCTGAGGTAGAAGGTGACCGGTCAGCTGAGGTGGTTGCTCGGTCCGCTGAGGTGGAGGGTGACCGGTCCGCCGAGGTGGTTGACCGGTCAGCTGAGGTAGAAGGTGACCGGTCAGCTGAGGTGGTTGCTCGGTCCACTGAGGTGGAGGGTGACCGAGCCGCCGAGGTGGTTGACCGGTCCGCTGAGGTGGAGGGTGACCGGTCCACTGGGGTGGAAGGTGACCGGTCCGCTGGGGTGGAAGGTGAGCGGTCGGCTGAAGAGGAAGGTGACCGGTCAGCTGAGGTGGAAGGTGAGCGGTCAGCTGAAGAGGAAGGTAATTGGTCAGCTGAGGTGGAAGGTGACCGGACAGCTGAAGTGGAAGGTGATGGGTCAGCTGCGGTGGAAGGTGACCGGTCAGCTGAAGTGGTATACAGTAGGTCCCATTCCGTTTTGTCGCCTTTCACGCGTGAATCACACGAGACTCACGTGTGATTCACGCGTCTTTTATTTTCCCCCCTCCCAGTGACGTTGCAATGACCAAAACAACCACCAGGTGGCACTTGTGAGCAGGGTTACATTGGCGAGCACATCGACAATCTGGTTAAAACGGGCAACTCCTTGTAGCAGGCCAGTCTCTGGAATAACCCGCAGACATTAAAACTACTGCATATAACGTAAACTTTTGCATCACGTTGGTGATCTTTCCAAAAAGAGAGAATATCGTTATGGAAAGAAACTATTGGTAATATAACGCTGAACGTTATTTGACTCAAACAGCTCCGCTGGTGTCTCCTCCCACTCAGAAAAAAAGCAGACGCCTTTTCTCTGGCATCTCTAACATTTATAATAAATACATAAATATAACAATCATAATGAAGATGCTTTCAAATAATTTAGCAAGCTGTAATTCATTTATTTTAACTCCCTGCCAAACTCCTCTCGCTGCTCTCTCCTCCGCAAACCACTAAATGAGGAAAAGGGAATATTCACTCAATCTATTTTGAATGTTACACATACAATATTAATATAGTCTAAGCACGTGTACCAACTGTAGCCCGTGTATTTACCACAGACTGTAAGTATTAAAGTAATGAGGCCCCTGCTTTAGGCCTCTGCTGTGAGGCCCACACACTGTAAATCCTTATATCCGCCTCACCTAAAATTATTGATCATACTTTACTTGATTTTTTTCCAAGTTTACTGTTCACCCACACACTATTAGTAACCTTTACAATTCATGTCAAAATCTAACTTTTAAATGACATAGTTGAATTTCATTTCATAAGTGTTGGTGTGTATCATCTATGGTATTTCTGCATCAGACAATACTTGAAAGGTGTCTGTAAAGTCAGTACTTTACTTAAGTTAATAAACAAATTGATGCGGGAATTACTTGAGTAAGCTTTTACGATATGCGCAGTTCAGTTTTTCACCTCATGGCTACGGTCACTTCCTGCCTCAGCGCCATCCTGTGCTTTTACACCGCGAGCACGGGACCTGTGCCTTCTCACCGCTCTGTATACAGTTATACAGGGAGAGCAGAAAGCAAACTCTACATTGTAATAAGTGAATCAGACCAAACCTTGATGTAAAATATTTAAGTAAATACTATATACTTCATTTTCCACTGTTTTATATTTTTGGTTGACAAATAAGTACTGTATAATATTATCATAGCACCCTGTACAATACTGATTTTATTGCATTAAGTGAAAATACTGTAAGCCTGTTGGTCCATTAATGACAAAACAAATATATTGTGTTGATTGAAAACAAAATGTGGTGAAGCAGTGATGCTACCCAGAACATCATTTGGAACAATTGGATTACACAATTTGGACATAATTTGGAACAATCTGGATTTCTGAATTTGGACATAATTTGGACTGAATTGAATTGCTGAATCTGGACACTAAAGCTGAAACGTGTGATTGAAAGACACGTCACAGAAGAATTCATGGCACAAATGCAGCCTGAAGAAACCAACACGGAGAAGTGGGAGAGACTGTTTTCAAAGCAATATCTGGAACCATCGACTGATGAAGTTTGGTATTTTACTGAAGATTGTTGACAAGTTTTATGAAAGATCTGAAAATGTTTTATGAGTTCTCTGAGTTTTTTGAAGTACCGAGTGAAGTACCGAGTTTAAGTATTGAGTTATGATGTTATGTTGCTGTTTATCGATCCTGATGGTCACACGTGAATGTGTGACCAGAGGGGGGAATGTGAGATTTCATAACACTTTGAAGCAACTTCTGTTCAAGTTAAACTCATCATTCTATCAATGTGCAGAAGCCTGTACTTTTCCACTTCATGTTTTGTCTATCTGAAGGCCAAGCTACAAGCACAACGTGGAAGCTGCTGATTGGAGGTCTCCATGCCTCCGCTCTGTATAATACACTTGCATTCTGTTGTTCGTGTTGTTCGTGCTGTCTCTACCATCGACAATAAAACATGTCTTCTGTCTGAATTTAAGACGCGATCCCAGACTTTGTCATCTTCTTCAGGTGGTGGAGAATGCGGGCATTGTCTGTAACATCTAGAGAACAGAAGACTACTTTTTTTTTACACAAAAATTTGTTTTTTTTTTTAAGCCAAAACTGAGAAACCTCAAGAGAAACCATGCGTCTGGACCAGCACACTTGGACAATCTGCACAGCCCCTGATTCCAGTCAGGCTGTGAGCTGCTGAGACATGGACAACACCATCGTCCTCTTTTGCATGGACATCATTTGGAACAATTGGATTACACAATTTGGACATAATTTGGACTGAATTGAATTGCTGAATCTGGACACTGAAGCTGAAACGTGTGATTGAAAGACACGTCACAGAAGAATTCACGGCTCGACACAAATGCAGCCTGAAGAAATCAACACGGAGAAGTGGGAGAGACTGTTTTCAAAGCAATATCTGGAACCACATTGACTGATGAAGTTTGGTATTTTACTGAAGATTGTTGACAAGTTTTATGAAAGATCTGAACATGTTTTATGAGTTTTCTGAGTTTTTGAAGTATTCCGAGTTCTGAGTTTTTTGAAGTACCGAGTGAAGTACCGAGTTTGAGTTTTTAAAGTATTGAGTTATGATGTTATGTTGCTGTTTATCGATCCTGATGGTCACACGTGAATGTGTGACCAGAGGGGGGAATGTGAGATTTCATAACACTTTGAAGCAACTTTTGTTCAAGTTAAACTCATCATTCTATCAATGTGCAGAAGCCAGTACTTTTCCCTTGTTTTGTCTATCTGAAGGCCAAGCTACATGGCACCGTGGAAGCTGCTGATTGGAGGTCTCCATGCCTCCGCTCTGTATAATACACTTGCATTCTGTTGTATCTGTTGTTCGTGCTGTCTCTACCATCGACAATAAAACATGTCTTCTGTCTGAATTTAAGACGCGATCCCAGACTTTGTCATCTTCTTCAGGTGGTGGAAGGATGCGGGCCTTGTCTGTAACATCTAGAGCAGTGGTTCCCAAAGTGGGGGTCCCGACCCCCCGGGGGGTCGCATGATGATTTCTACACAAACAAAAAAAAAAGATTTTTTTTTTTTGAGCAAATATAAAGCCCTTAAATATTTATTTAGCATTTGATTTGATTCAAAAGGACTACTTGTTAAATTGTGTTTGGAGACTATAATATATTTTAATAACGTTAGTAATTTTGTCCCATTGCAGCGTCAATCAAAATCATAACGTAACACAGCTCACATCATGCGCAGCGACAAAGCGTGTCCTGCTGTTGTTTGCTAAAACTAAAGGTGTTTGGAGGCTACAAATAAATAATACCTGCTTTAAAATGAAACATGGTTAATATCCACAACAGAAAAACCCGGAGGGGGAGAAAAGTCACTTGTATCAGGGGTCAGGCTGATGGTGCGAAGAGAGGGAGAGAGGGCAGAGGAGGGAGAGAGGGCAGCGGAGGGAGGGAGGACAGCGGTAGAACAGCGCGTTAAAGAGGCCCGGCTTTTCGGAGTCAAAGGAAAAGAGGTCCGCACATTAAAAGCGGGTGGCCGGTTTATGCCTTTACTGACAGTAACTTTGGAAAGAGAAGCCGCGGGGATGAACTGCATAAAGTAACAGCAGAAAGCGGCCGCCCGCTTTTAATGTGCGGACCTCTTTACCGCTGACTCCGGAAAGCCGGCCCACTTTACCGTGGTAGGAGAACAGTGAGGGCGAGCCGCAAGAAATGCGCTCCACTTCTGCTGAGGAGGGAGCCCACCAAGCCCATCACTGTCTCAGCCTCCTTTTTTGGGCTGGACAGTGCAGCTCGGTAGTGGCGTGAGTCTCTAGAAAGCGTTACTCCGTATCAAGGAAATACATGCGCGGGGGGGGGGGGGGGGTCGCGGGTTAGCAGGGCATTTATGATGGGGGTCGCGGGCTAAAAACTTTGGGAACCCCTGATCTAGAGAACAGAAGACTACTTTTTGTTTAAAGTCATAATTTCAATATTTTTTATTTTTATACACACATTATTAACTAAATGTTGCGTTCTAATCTTTTTTTAGGAGGAGGAGAGCGCAGTCAGGCCAGGCTCGCCTCGCACATCTTAAAGCTACTTTCAATATCTTTTCAAATCTGTTTTCCTTTTCTCCATAGCATGTCTGTAACAAAAGTTCTCATAATCTGAAGTCAGCGTATTTACATGGTTTTATGAAACAGAATTCTGAGAAAAACAGGTTTAAAGATCGACATTCCAAACATAATCATCACAGTCATATAACATGTAAATTTTGAATTACTCTGTTATGGCACACTTGTTTTAGTCACTATGTTGTAGAAGATTAAAAAGATGTTACTTTGGCACCAATTAAACACACAACACTCATGAATTAGTCGAAAATCAAGAATGTATTGATTCTTTCAATATTCAATGGATTGAATTTTGACCTCCTCTTCTTTTTCTTTCTCTTTATAATTTACTGAAAATTAGATATGTATTAGACATTGCCAGTATTATTCTATCAAATCACGCAGTCTAAATATCCACAACCACCAAGCATTTTTAATGCAAGGAGAAACTTAGGTAACTTTAAACACAAATAAAACAAATGGACCTGTCCGACTCGAGTGTCTATGCTTCGTGTGTCTCTGGTTCTGTCCAAGTGTCTATGATCCGCGTGTCTCGCGTGTCTCCGCCTGTCTGGGTTCTGTCTGCGTATATGTAAATGTAAATGTAAATGTCTGTCTGTGGTTCTGTTCGGGTGTCTATGGTCCTGTCTGTGGTTCTGTTCGCGTGTCTAGGGTCCGCGCTCGGAGCCCAGACGGCAGTGCGTTCACTGAGCTGTCAGAGCGGGGGTCACAGCAGCTGCTCCCGGGGCCAGAGCGGAGGATGTAACGTAACGTTCGGTTTATCAAAACATATCACAATATTTAACGTATAACACTAGTGAATTTCACCTAGATTTTTTCAGACATTAAAGACAAGATGTTATATAATAATTGTTTAATGAAAAAACAATTTTGCCACAAGCAACCAAAATTGCCTCAGACAAGAATCGAACCTGGGTTCTCCAGGTCCCAGTCTTCAATGCTAACCATTTGGCCAACATAGCATCTCTGGGCTAGACAGGTTTGCACGCAGCATGATACCTGAGCGTCTAAGTCGCTGGCAGAGCTAAAGCGGACTTAGCCTGCCACCTTGTGGCGATAAGATGTACTATTTTTCACGCAGCTGCGTGATTCCCGAGAAGCGTGAATGAAGACGACAAAACGGAATGGGACCTACTGTACCATACAGCTGAGATTGAAAGCTGTGTGAAGGAGAGGTTACCCTGTCAGACTGTACAACGAGAATGTAACAGGAACTGCTAATCAGTCACTGATAATTCACTAGTAACTTTGTCACTTGTCACTTTACCTGTTATCAGTACTACTGCATTATTACAAATCTGATATTTCTGCCTTTCACCAGTCACTTTACCTGTTGATATTTTACTATATTATTACATATCCATCTGATAATTCTCCCATTCAAGTCACTTTACCTGTTGATATTATTTCTGATGTTTATTCTGCTCATATTCATATTCTCCGCGGCTAATGTATAATATAGACATCTGTAAATACTTCCGAACCAAGTGCAATTATAGCCCAGAGTTTATCTCATTTTATTTTATTCTTATCTTGATTTTATTGTCTATCAATCAATCAACGTTTATTTGTAGGGCGCCTTTTCTACACAAGGCAACGCAAAGCGCCTCACAACCCATATAACATCATGCATAAATCATCAAACATTAGAATTTAAGTAAACATAAAAAGACAGATTAAGAGCACAAGATATATAAAATCACACAAGTAGTTAAAAACCGTAAAACATTAAAATCACACAAGGGATTACAATCATAAATAGTCATAGCGCATTAAAAAGATTAAAGATAAAAACAAATATAAAATCATTCACTTGTATGCACAGCTAAAAAGAACTGTTTTCAGTTCAGTTTTAAAAACTGCTAGAGTAGACGCCCGTCTCACACTCTCGGGAAGACGGTTCCAGACTCTAGCTGCATGAATCTGAAACGCAGCCTCCCCATGTCTAGTTCTGACTCTTGGCACCAACAGAAGTCCAGTCCCTGTGCTCCTCAGAGCCCGAGTTGGTTCATATGGCACCAACATGTCGCGGATGTACCCTGGTGCGAGGCCATGGAGAGACCTGTACACAAGTAAAGCTGCTTTAAAATCTATTCTCTGAGCCACAGGAAGCCAGTGCAGAGACCTGAGGACCGGACTAATGTGGTCGTACTTCCTGGTTCTAGTCAGGACTCATGCTGCAGCATTTTGGATGTACTGCAGCTGTTTTACCGCTTGTTTAGATAGACCTGTGAACAAGCCATTGCAGTAGTCCAATCGACTGGAGACAAATGCGTGGATAAGAATCTCCAAGTCTGCTTTAGACACAATGTTTTTAATTTTAGCAATGTTTCTTAGGTGGAAGTAAGCTGATGATGTCACAGATGAAATGTGGATATTGAAATTTAAGTCTGAGTCCATTATTACTCCTAGATTTCTGACCTGAGTTGAGGGTTTTAGGGAGAGAGACTGGAGGTGGCAGATAACGCTCTCTCTTTGTTTTTGAGGTCCGAAAACAATAATTTCAGTTTTTTCTGTGTTTAGCGGGAGAAAGTTATTTTGCATCCAATCACTGATTTGTTGGATACAGTGAAGGAGCGAGTCCACTGGTCCATGTTCTCCTGCTGTCAGGGACACATAGACCTGAGTATCGTCAGCATAATTGTGATAGGACACGTTATTACTGTCTATTAACCTACCCAGAGGCAGCATGTAAATATTAAAACAGGAGAGGCCCCAAGATTGATCCCTGTGGCACTCCGCAGGTTAGGGCCAGATGGTCTGAGATACAGTTTCCGATCTCCACAAAATACTTTCTGTCCTGTAGGTAGGACATAAACCAGCTTAGGGCTGTACCAGAAACACCAACCCAGTCCTCAAGTCTCTGAATGAGGATACCATGATCGACAGTGTCGAAAGCAGCACTTAAATCTAACAGGATAAGAACTGAGACTTTTCCTGCGTCAGTGTTAAGTCTGATGTCATTCGTTACCTTTACTAGAGCGGTCTCTGTGCTGTGGTGAGGTCTAAAACCAGACTGGAACATATCAAAAGAGTGATTGATTATTAAACATTCTGTAAGTTGTTGATAGACAACTTTTTCTAGAATTTTACCCATGAAAGGCAGATTTGAAATGGGCCGATAACTTTTAAGTGCCAAGGCATCCAGACTCCTCTTTTTTAGGAGGGGTCTGATGACTGCCGTTTTCAGGGCCATTGGGAATGTTCCAGATTCAAGAGACATATTTACTATATGCGTGAGTGAAGGTAAGAGACTGCTCAGAACAGATTTAAGAAATCTAGGAGTTAATACATCCAGGCTGCATGTAGAAGAACTCAGACTTGTAATAATCATTCGGACAGTTTCATTTTGTACTGGTGTAAAGTGTGTCAGCCCAAAAAGCTTCACTGGCTGTTGGATTGTAATTTCTACTGTGGAGGTGATTGCATTTTTGATGCCTTGGACTTTGTCATTAAAAAACTCTGCAAACTCATTACATTTGGTTTTGGAGGTAAGCTCTGATGGCATCTTAACAGGGGGATTTTTCAATTTATTTACTGTTGAGAACAGAACGCGTAGATTGTTACTGCAACCTTCGATTGTTTCGGAAAAATAAGTTTCCCTCGTTCTACGTAGCACACTGTTGAACTTGCACAATGCATCTTTGAAGATCTCATGGTCAACTTGGAGATTTGACTGTCGCCACTTCCGCTCGGCTCTCCGGCACTCTCTCTTCTGTGCCCTGACAGAGTCTGCTTTTGTCCATGGCGCCTTTTGCTTATTTGTAACAATTTTGACCTTTACAGGAGCAATCGTGTCCAGAACATCCAAAACACTAGAGGTGACAGAGTTAAGTAATTCATCCACAGTAGAACACAACGTGTTATCAAAGTTTATCATCCCCATGAAAAGTTCACCTGTATTTTCGTTTATGTGTCTTCTTCTTCTAACAATTGAGGATTCAGCTCGTGCTTTACTATTGAGACACATATCAAAAAATACACAGAAAGGATCTGACAGAGCAACATTGGCCACATTTACATTTGAGATATTAACCCCTTTAGTAATTAGCAGATCGAGAGTGTGTCCTCTGCTATGGGTGGGGCCACTCACATGCTGAGTGAGACCAAAGGTTTCCAGCACAGAGCTCAGCTCTTTCGCGTATCTATCATTAACGTTATCTACATGTATATTAAAATCACCTATGACGACTAAACTATCAAAGTCTGTGCACACAACTGAAAGCAACTCGGTGAAATGATCAGTGAAACTATGACATGACTGTGGCGGCTTGTACACAACAATAATAAGAATAGAAGATTGTTTTTGTTCTATTTTAAAAGAGACATACTCAAATGAGGAACATTTCCCAAGAGGTACTCTATGGGAGACAATACAATCTTTAAAAACTGCTGCTATGCCTCCTCCTCTTTTATTTTCTCAAATTTCTGATTCAAATTTGAAATTTGGTGGTGTTGTTTCTATTAAAACTGCATTTTCTGTATTATGGTCAAGCCAAGTTTCAGTCATAAACATAAAGTCCAGATCATAAGAACAGATAAAATTATTAAGGATTTACAGTAGGTCCCATTTCGTTTTGTCGCCTTTCACGAGACTCACGTGTGATTCACGCGTCTTTTATTTGTTTTTTTCCCAGTGATGCTGCAATGACCCAAAAAACCACCAGGTGGCACTTATGAGCAGAGAACATTGGCTTCTCACTGCTCATTATTCTCTCTTCACCGGACGATTTGCTGTGACTTTATAGCTCATTGATAAGGAGATGGACTGTGGTGCCAGAGGACTTCGGTTCAAGTACAGGCTGAGACACTTTTGATTTTGTTAACGTTTACATTTTTTTCTAAAACATAGAAGGTCCAATGCCCCAGAAAAAAATAATAATAACCACACACGTTTATTGCAGTAATTTTTGTTAATACTTTTCACGAGGAGTTAGTGGACATGTGTGCCTTTAATATGAGCGGCCTTTGTGGGAATGGTTATATTCAAAGTATTAGAGTAAAATGAGTTTGTAAAACACCTGCGGCGCAGCGACGCGAAGCAGGAGCCGTAGTTCTGAGCGGAGCCAGAGCAGAGCCAGAGGTCTACAGAGATCAGAGAAGTATTTGGTACTGGCTCGCTCAGATTCAGAGACACGCAGGTCTCCAGTAAAGCAGATACAGACATTATTAGTGACAGGAGTCCGCGCCACAATAGTCCACAGTCACCCACAGTTTACGTCCTCCGTGTGGCCACCGCGGTAAAGAGGTCCGGCTTTTCGGAGTCAGCGGTAAAGCGCTCCGCACATTAAAAGCGGATAGCCTCTTTATGCTGCTAATTACAGCAACATTGTAAAGAGAAGACGTGGGGATGAGCCGCCACAATGCACTGTTTAACATAAAGCGGCCACCCGCTTTGAATGTGCGGACCTCTCTACCGCTGACTCCGAAAAGCCGGGCCTCTTTGCCGCGGTGTGTGGCCGCAGTGGAAACATTCTGCGAACACCAGACAGGAGACGTGGTGAAGGGGACAGGGGGATCATAACACCGGGCATATGGGTGAATGCAGCAGGGTTAAACAACCGCGGGGAACGCAGGAGACGTGGCAGAAGCCACGAAAGAAAACGCACCGCTAATCTGCCTTTACGGACGGAGATGATGATGATGAAGACAGTTCTTTAGAGAAGATAATCCATAAAAGTGGATCAGAAATGTTGAAGAGCCTGTTGTTTATTGTTGAGACAATCTGACAAGTTCTGAGCCCATTCATTTAATCGCTCTGTTTCTAAACGATGAATTCTGGAGCCCATTTCCACTGAGAGAAACTGTATGCCACCAGGTCTTTTGAAAGGGTAATATTGAAACCAAAGTGCAGATTTCATGACTGGTAAACTATAAGCAGTGCCATCTTGATCATTGAAGGTCTAATACAGTTCCATATGGCCGTGGACCAGTGCTAAAATATTCTATATAAATTTGATCAGTGAATTTATTTCTATCCCACATTGTGTTTTCATACTAAAGATATTTCACGTAGACTGTTGATGGTATTCCCTGATCTCAAAATACACTCTCAAACTACATCTTTTTGAAATCTTTATACAATAATTAACATTTTCCAAAATGGCCACCACCTTGATGACGTCACAATATGCAAATTAGATGACGAATCAACATCCATCCCAAAGTTTGGTTCATACTGAAGATAGTTCTCATTTACAAAATGCCTTTATCTCAAACTTTAAAGTTATAGCCTTTTGAAATCTTGAAATCAAAATTGTAATTATTTTTGAAAAAAATGGGCTTAGTGCTGTGTGAAAATCCCTCGTCAAAGGCCTGGGCTCCGCACCGTGCTCCTCTTTGCTGTCATCGTTGCAACATGTTCAGAAGTTCAACTTTTTAGCACTAACCATGTTGTGGGTTTAGTCCACGGTTTTGTCAAGGAGATAATTAGCATACAACACTTACAGTCACACTGCAATCAGACATGGATTTACATTTGTCAGGCTGAATGCTGTGATACAGGAAACACGGCACAGAGATGACCCCTTAGCCAATCAGGACGCTGAACACAATACACTGGTTCTTCCTTAGCCAATCAGGATGAACACACCAAGTTCATATACAGTGAAAATCACGCTTAAAACTAAATCTGCAAGACCTCAAAAAAGAGAATAGGAGGAGACTCCTATTCAGAACACATTATTCCTGTATGGAAGTTTCTGATTTGGTGTTTTTATGTAATTTTTTTACTATCATCATGTTTCAGATTATAGATTAGACAGTGAGCCAGATCAGATGTATCCCAATTAGGGCTGGGATAAACGATTATTTTTTAAACGATTAATCTAGCAATTATTTTTTCGATGCATCGATTAATCTAACGATTATTTTTTTCGCTTCGATTCGATTTCAATTTGATTCGATTCTCGATTATCTCCCCATTAATTGACTAATATTGATGTATACATGTTGATTTAAACGGTTTAAATGTTGCACTGGGACGGTTTGCAGCCGAGTGTGAAGCGGCTGGGATGAGAATCAGCACCTCCAAATCTGAGGCCATGGTGCTCGACCGGAAAAAGGTGCCTTGCCCTCTTCAGGTGGGTGGAGAGGTCCTTCCTCAAGTGGAGGAGTTCAAGTATCTCGGGGTCTTGTTCACGAGTGAGGGGAGGATGGAGCGTGAGATTGACAGGCGGATCGGTGCAGCGTGCGCAGTGATGCGGTCTCTGTATCGGACCGTTGTGGTAAAGAGGGAGCTGAGCCGAAAGGCAAAGCTCTCAATTTACCGGTCAATCTTCGTTCCCTCCCTCACCTATGGTCATGAGCTTTGGGTAATGACCGAAAGAACGAGATCGCGGATACAAGCGGTCGAAATGAGCTTCCTCCGCAGAGTGGCTGGGTGCTCCCTTAGAGATAGGGTGAGGAGCTCAGTCACACGGGAGGAGGTCGGAGTAGAGCCGCTGCTTCTCCACGTCGAGAGGAACCAGTTGAGGTGGCTCGGGCATCTGTTCAGGATGCCTCCTGGACGCCTTCCTGGGGAGGTGTTCCGGGCACGTCCCACCGGGAGGAGGCCCAGGGGAAGACCCAGGACACGCTGGAGAGACTATGTCTCTCAGCTGGCCTGGGAACGCCTTGGGGTCCCCCCGGACGAGCTAGAGGAGGTGTGTGTAGATAGGGAAGTCTGGGCGTCTCTGCTTAGACTGCTGCCCCCGCGACCCGGCAACGGATGAAGCGGAAGAAAATGGATGGATGGATGTTGATTTAAATATTTTAATGAAAAAACATGAATTCCTTCACAAAAATATTTATTGCTTGCTCTTAAAATTCAAAAATAAGACATTCTTAGAGGTAGCATAAAACCTTAAAGCCTTGAAAACACAGCTTACTGAAAAAAGTGCATCTTATCATTCTTGAAACAAACATTTGATGCTTAGCATTCAATAAAAATATGAAAAAGTTCAGCCAAATACTTGTGTAGAGCAACTAAAAGAAAACAGTAACCAATGTAAACTTGAAGGCTTTAAGCTAAACAAAGAGTGCTTTTCCAGCAAAAACAGTGGGAGCCATCAGCCTGTCATGGCGTCCTTCCTGAACCAACAGAGTTTAACATTTAAGTTGAAGACACATAGGCCTATATTACTGAAGTCCATTAATTAAAGTGTATCTCTTAAATTCTTCATTCATATAAAAATAACAGTCAAAACTCTGCCACTCACCTTTTTCTTAAACTCAAAATTCAAAAATAAAATTCAAGTAAGAGTGTACAAGAGAAAAACAATCCATTGTGTAGCAAATAAAAAGGTCAACCAGTCATCCTTTCTTTTAGAGTTACTGAAAGAATACAGTAGAAGTCATCTCAGAGGACTTAAAACAACATTGAAGTCACCAACACAGATCAGAGAATCAATCAACAGTTAAACACATTAAGGATATTGAACACATGTTGAAAAATGTCCATTTACGGCGGGCATGACAGTGAATAATACATGTAGGGGATATTACGGGCGCCAATATTCCGTTTGATACAAAGAAAGACAGACTAGTTGTAAGCTGTAGAGTTGCCACAGGACGCGTCATTAGCCTACGTCAGCAGCCGCGGACTGCTATGAAAACATTAGCTTTGTGGTTTCACAGGCGCAGTTGACTGCTTAAACTAAACTTTGCACAAAACTTTGACTCTTAAAACCCACATGTGACAAAACGGAACCATCAACATCTCGCCTCAAATTGCATTAAAAGTGACATTCGTGTCTGAATTCGTTCGTATTTTAACTTTTAAAGAAATTCACGGTCCGCCATCTTGGTTTGCTTCGGCTGCCGTGAGACGCGCATGCGCAGGTTTGCATTACATCATAAACAGCTGAGGCTGTGCATCTCTTCAAGGCAGTGTATCTCGGCGTTACACCGGCTTGCACTTCTCTAACACGGCACTCAAATTGCTACCGCTCGCCGCCATCTTTGTTTTGTGTGTGACGCACCGACGCGCATATTATACGTCGGTGTATTTTTTGCGTCGACGTCACCGATTACGTCGACGCGTTGTCCCAGCCCTAATCCCAATGAAAATAATGTTATTGCATTCCCCCTCTGGAGGAAACCCTGGTAAGTATTGTTAATGTATCTGAAGAAGATGACATGTCTGGGATCGCGTCTTTCATTCCGACAGAAGACATGTTTTATTGTCGATGGTAGAGACAGCACGAACAACACGAACAACAGAATGCAAGTGTATTATACAGAACGGAGGCATGGAGACCTCCAATCAGCAGCTGCCACAGTGCCATGTAGCTTGGCCTTCAGATAGACAAAACAAGGGAAAAGTACAGGCTTCTGCACATTGATAGAATGATGAGTTTAACTTTAACAAAAGTTGCTTCAAAGTGTTATGAAATCTCACATTCCCCCCTCTGGTCATACATTCACGTGTGACCATCAGGATCGATAAACAGCAACATAACATCATAACTCAATACTTCAAAAACTCATAAACTTGGTACTTCACTCGGTACTTCAAAAAACTCAGAACTCTGAATACTTCAAAAACTCAGAAAACTCATAAAACATGTTCAGATCTTTCATAAAACTTGTCAACAATCTTCAGTAAAATACCAAACTTCATCAGTCGATGGTGGTTCCAGATATTGCTTTGAAAACAGTCTCTCCCACTTCTTTGTTTTGATTCTTCAGGCTGCATTTGTGCCGAGCCATGATTCTTCTGTGACGTGTCTTTCAATCACACGTTTCAGCTTCAGTGTCCAGATTCAGAAATTCAATTCAGTCCAAATGATGTCCAAATTCAGAAATCCAATTGTTCCAAATTATGTCCATGCAAAAGAGGACGATGGTATTGTCCATGTCTCAGCAGCTCACAGCCTGACTGGAATCAGGGGCTGTGCAGATTGTCCAAGTGCTGATCCAGATGCATTCTCTTGAGGTTTCTCAGTTTTGGCTTAAAAAAAAACAACACATTTTTGTGTAAAAAAAATAAGTCTTCTGTTCACTAGATGTTACAGACAATGCCCGCATCCTCCACTACCTTAAGAAGATGACATGTCTGGGATCGCGTCTTTAATTCCGACAGAAGACATGTTTTATTGTCGATGGTAGAGACAGCACGAACAACACAAACAACAGAATGCAAGTGTATTATACAGAGCGGAGGCATGGAGACCTCCAATCAGCAGCTGCCACAGTGCCATGTAGCTTGGCCTTCAGATAGACAAAACAAGGGAAAAGTACTGGCTTCTGCACATTGATAGAATGATGAGTTTAACTTGAACAAAAGTTGCTTCAAAGTGTTATGAAATCTCACATATCCATGGAAATTGAATTTGGTATATCTACACATGTTTTGTGTAGGTAATGGATATGTATGTGATTGGCTGAAAAATCACACGTGGCCAGCCCACGTGGGATTACTCCCCATTGGTAGCTTACTCCCCATTGGATGAAATCACTACTTTCAAATAAGTATAATCTCTCGTGATTGGCTGGCAGATCTGTCACTATTGGTCACCCTGCCTCATAATTAATGTAATAATATTTATATAAATATATATTTATTCATATTATGCTGCATATATTGTATCCTATGTAGGCTACTACACTATTATTAGGCCATCAATGACATGAATTAATTTATAGAGGAAATGAACTGAATGAACTGTTTTATGGCATTAAAACAGCCGTTTTAATGCCATACACACACACACATATATATATATATATATATATATATGGTGCTACTTTGAACCGAGAATATAACACATATTTTCAGTTGGTTCATACTTTTTCTTTTAGGTATGTACATAATTCCAGATGAGTTAATTCAGTGTGCAGCATTGAGCAAAGTTGAGCATTGTGCACCCCCTCAACCCTGCTTAGCATTTGTACGCTCACAGCATTGCCATTTACATGTTAAAGCCTCCTGTGGAGGAGGGAGGAGGGGACAACAAACTACCGTCAACAGCCGAATCCCAGAAGTTTCACAGTAATAAACAGGGCCGAAAAGAGACAAAAATCACACTTTTCATGCAGTGATTGCAGTGATGGGCAAGCTACTTGATTTGTGTAGTGAGCTAAGCTACAAGCTACTCTACAATAAATTCAGCTTCACTACACAGAAGCTACCACCCATACAAATGTAGCAAGTGTGAGATTTCATAACACTTTGAAGCAACTTTTGTTAAAGTTAAGCTCATCATTCTATCAATGTGCAGAAGCCTGTACTTTTCCCTTGTTTTGTCTATCTGAAGGCCAAGCTACAAGCACACCGTGGCAGCTGCTGATTGGAGGTCTCCATGCCTCCGCTCTGTATAATACACTTGCGTTCTGTTGTATCTGTTGATCGTGCTGTCTCTACCATTGACAATAAAACATGTCTTCTGTCTGAATGAAAGACGCGATCCCAGACATGTCATCTTCTTCAGGTGGTGGAGGATGCGGGCATTGTCTGTAACATCTAGAGAACTGAAGACTTTTTTTTTTTTACACAAAAAGTGTTTTTTTTTTAGCCAAAACTGAGAAACCTCAAGAGAAACCATGCATCTGGATCAGCACTTGGACAATCTGCACAGCCCCTGATTCCAGTCAGGCTGTGAGCTGCTGAGACATGGACAACACCAACGTCCTCTTTTGCATGGACATCATTTGGAACAATTGGATTACACAATTTGGACATCATTTGGAACAATCTGGATTTCTGAATTTGGACATAATTTGGACTGAATTGAATTGCTGAATCTGGACACTGAAGCTGAAACGTGTGATTTGAAAGACACGTCACAGAAGAATTCATGGCTCGACACAAATGCAGCCTGAAGAAATCAACACGGAGAAGTGGGAGAGACTGTTTTCAAAGCAATATCTGGAACCACCATCGACTGATGAAGTTTGGTATTTTACTGAAGATTGTTGACAAGTTTTATGAAAGATCTGAACATGTTTTATGAGTTTTCTGAGTTTTTGAAGTATTCTGAGTTCTGAGTTTTTAAGTACCGAGTGAAGTACCGAGTTTAAGTATTGAGTTATGATGTTATGTTGCTGTTTATCGATCCTGATGGTCACACGTGAATGTATGACCAGAGGGGGGAATGTGAGATTTCATAACACTTTGAAGCAACTTTTGTTAAAGTTAAACTCATCATTCTATCAATGTGCAGAAGCCAGTACTTTTCCCTTGTTTTGTCTATCTGAAGGACAAGCTACAAGCTCACCGTGGCAGCTGCTGATTGGAGGTCTCCATGCCTCCGCTCTGTATAATACACTTGCATTCTGTTGTATCTGTGATCGTGTGCTTTGATCGTGCTGTCTCTACCATTGACAATAAAACATGTCTTCTGTCTGAATGAAAGACGCGATCCCAGACTTTGTCATCTTCTTCACAAGCTAAGTTACAAAATTCTGTCAAAAGTAGCTTGCTATATAGAAGCTATTTTCAATTAAACAAACTGCAGTTCATGCAATTTTATATTTTCCTGCATTAACATGTTTGCTCATTTATTATTTTTTGCACAATTCTTGAGTGTTTTATCCATGCCAAATGTGACATGTAAATTTCTCCTGTGTGAGATTAATAAAGCTTATCTTCTTATTTGAGATAAACTGTCAGTCAGATAAAGGTTAATTTTTTTTAGATATTTATTGAACAATAGCCCAAAACACCATAAACAACAAAGAGTAGGCATCTGAAAACGTATTTCTTTTCGCTCATCTCGACTAGAGCGACGTACTTTTGGAGGTATGGCCACGGTACAACACTTTGAGAGTCCTTATCATGGTCCTCCTCCACCGCGGCGGCTCCTGGGCTTTCTGCCATGCTTTTGCTTCCCCCAGTAGCGCGCGCGCATGTGTGTGCGTGTGTGTGTGCGCGTACGCTCGTGTGTGTGTGTCGTTACCAAGCCCTGTGCATGCGCATCAGCATTCTGTCTTTCTATATGTTTGTTTTATGCTGCGGGAAAATGTTGTAATATATGAACATCAGAGATGTCCGTGAGAAAATAGCTTTGGCGGACGCTAAAATAAAAGCAATGTAATTATACATAGTTTATGCAAAATAAATAAGCAATTGATGTCCAAAATACGAGTGGGAAGAATGGATGTTGGAACGTATTTCTTCAGCGTATCAACATCAGGGTTTGCTCAATTTTATTTATTCCCTATTTTTTAGACAAACATGTAAAAGTTCCACATCAAAAAGAGACTAACATTATTTTAATTGGGGTACATGTGGTCTTAAATGATTATTTTTACAATTAAGCTATAATCTGCAAAAAACGTCTTGACCTTCATCTTTTACCGTTTTTAGAGCAATCTGTCATAGAATGTGATAACATGCAATAAATACAAAAAGGCATGGCCCGGGATCGAACCCGGGTTCCTACATTGTAAGCGCACAGCTTAGACCTCTAGACCACCGATTCACACGAATGACACACTGTGAAGAACTGAGTCAAAATAGAAAATTCTGCATCACACGCCAAGGGATGTCCACGTTAGCCTATATTAGCCTACTATTGTTAGGATTTCTATATCCAGTGTTTTGTCAAGGTGCCAATTGCTAATTTAATAAACATTTCCTCCAATGATAAAACTGAATGGATCTTGTTTGATGAGTATTGTGATGTATTCCATTGATTGCACACCAGCGCACTGAGCCAAAATGCGTCAGCGTCTCTCTCTCGCTCTCTCTTATTTACATCACGCCGTGTTTGAAAATGGGATTAATTTTAACCAATACTATTAAAACTTTGCTCAGCCAAACAGTAAATACCAGAAGAAGACCTCACTAAAAAATCACGAGAGGCAGATCGCTTTCAGAATGTCTTTATTTTCGAATTCGCATAGAATTCTATAGACAATACATAATTATTTTAAATATATACGTTAATGCAATTCGTATTATAAAGATAAAGATTATAAAGAAAGAAATAGCATTCAATAGAAACACATTTACATTCACATGCACGGCCCAGCCGCGGTCAGGGATAGGCCTGGGTAGGCCGGTGCCTATACAGTACCAGTTTTTTTCTTGGCCTTCCCAATTTTGTTCTTCGCCTCTCAAGTCATTAGACTTTTTTGTTTAAAGTCATAATTTCAATATTTTTTTATTTTTATACACACATTATTAACTAAATGTTGCGTTCTAATCTTTTTTTAGAAAATATAACCCCCTGAGCGTCATCACGTTCCTACGTTGCTTCAAATATAGTTCCGTTTATTGGCTAAACAATTTTGTCCAATAAGCTGCATGATCATATCACACAGCGCGAAGCTCGTTCCCCGAGAACAACAGCTATTCCTCCTCTTAAGGACCGACAATGCTCTCAAAACATTCACAACAGAGTATCCTTTTTCATTTTATTTTTAAGAAAGTTCAGCGTGAACTTCTTGAGGTGGCCCGTAGGTCCCAGGCCAGGCTCGCCTCGCACATCTTAAAGCTGCTTTCAATATCTTTTCAAATCTGTTTTCCTTTTCTCCATAGCATGTCTGTAACAAAAGTTCTCATAATCTGAAGTCAGCGTATTTACATGGTTTTATGAAACAGAATTCTGAGAAAAACAGGTTTAAAGATCGACATTCTAAACCAGGGGTCACCAACGCGGTGCCCGCGGGCACCAGGTCGCCCGCAAGGACCAGATGAGTCGCCCGCTGGCCTGTTCTAAAAATAGCTCAAATGGCAGCACTTACCAATGCTATTCTTGTTTAAATCATACTTACATGCAACTTACAAATGGCATATAAACTAGAGCCGGGACTTTAACAAGTTAATAAAGATTAATTAATTACACACAAAAAAGCGCGTTAAAAAAATTACGCATTTTAATCGTATGTATTTTTGCACCGCGGAACGTTCCTCACTGAATACGTTTCAGACGGACCAATTGAACTGACGCACCAACCGGAGCTCCGTGACTTTTCTTGTTCAAAAGTACATTATTACAAGCAGAGACCAACTTTAAATTCGAGTAAATTAGACGGGAATGAGCGCTGTGTATGGAGCGATGGACTCTGTGTGTGAGGAGGAGGAGCAGTGACTCCTGTGTGAGCGGAGGAGGAGGAGAAGGAGGAGCGAGACACAGGTGTGTGAGCTGCTAATGCTGATGTTTACTCCGAATGCACACATCAAAAACGTATTATAAAAGCTTTAGCAAACAGCGCATGCCCAGCTTTAGTGCTCACAGCGTATGCAGTGGATTTTGGGCTTAAAAAGAGTATGTTGTCGTCAGTGTGAGGAGGAGGAGGAGGGGCATATGTTGTCGTCAGAGTGGGGAGGCAATGACAGAAACGTTATTTCAGTGTTTTTCAACCTTTTTTGAGCCAAGGCACACTTTTTTCACTGAAAAAATCTTGCGGCACACCTCCAGGAGAAAATGTAAAAATGTATACAGTACTAATGTAAAAAAATATATACTGTACATACTCTGTGTGATATATAAAGTATATCTTATCTTATAATGTATACAGTATACTCTGTAGCCTATATTCACAATATACAGTTATTCTCATCAAAATGCTTAAGTCAAGGCCTTGACATTAAGCTTTATTTAATATTTCTCGATACAATTAACAAGAGTTTGGGAATAAAGTGGCACTAACTGTGTGGAAAAAAACTAAGAAAATCCACTCTCTGCCCAAATAGTCAAATAATAACTCACACAAAGAACATGCATTGTTAGTGCATGGGAAACATTTTGGTATCCGAGCTTTAAATTCAGGAGTTTTGGATGAGGGACACGGGAGGTCCTGAACGCGAGTCCATGGTTCTGTCCGGTCCGCATGTCTGTGGTTCTGTCCACTCGACTACGGTCTGCGCTCGGTACCCAGTTCAGAAGTGCGTTCGCGAGAGCTGTTGTACAAAAATTGTACATTTCATAGTTAAACCACTACAACGCGGCCACAGCTGCCCTGGGGCAGAGCGGAGGATGTTAATCCTGTTCAGAAACGGCATAATTCATTCAACGTCTCTATCACTTTCACTTCTCACTCGCCACAAAGCTCTTGTCTCGCTCCCTCCCACATTTGTTGGTCGCATCCAATTTTACCTTTCTCGCCACAATGCTGACCTGTTACAGCCAGTGGTCGCATCCAATTTTTCAGTTTCAAAGTACTTAGCTATCTGCTGCCATCTACTGATTTGAAAAAGTATTACATGGTTACTCCACAGTTCAAAACAAGTCACCGCTCGTCAACAGCGAATGCAGCTATTTTTAGACAAAGTAGACGAATTTCTCACGGCACACCAGACAATATCATACGGCACACTAGTGTGCCGCGGCACAGTGGTTGAAAAACACTGCGTTATTTGATGTTTAGAAGTTATCCCTTAAACTCCATATTAACATGTGTTGCTTAAGCCTCATGTATTCTGTCATTATTCAATGGTAAACTAAAAATCCATGTGAAAAAAATTACTTTTCACTGTTCTCAGGTCAAATATTTATATGCGATTAAAATGTGATTAATTGCGATTAAATGGGACTGTCTTAGAAGTGATCATTTGTTAAATTTGAAAAATGTGCACTTAGAGAAAATATAAAAGTTTGTCCACAAAATAAATATCATTAATTATTAGTAAAAACATAGAATTAAAGGTAAATTGAGCAAATTGGCCATATCTGGCAATTTATTTAAGTGTGTAACAAACTGGTAGCCCTTCGCATTAATCAGTACCCAAGAAGTAGCTCTTGGTTTCAAAAAGGTTGGTGACCCCTGTTCTAAACATAATCATCACAGTCACATATAACATGTAAAATTTGAATTACTCTGTTATGGCACTAGAGCTGAAACAACTAATCGATTTAATCGATTAAAATCGATTATTAAAATAGTTGTCAACTAATTTAGTCATCGATTAGTTGCTAAATAACTTTTATTTTGCCGTAAGCGGCTCATTTCGTGCATATTTTAACTCTGCGGTGACCAAATGGTGGCAGTAATGAGCCACCGGAGGTTTTACAGCAGGAGAAGTAGCGAATAGCCAATAGCTGGCCTCCTTTTATGTCACATGCTTCGCACACAGCTTCTCTTCAGCATACAGCAAGATGGCGGAGGCAAGCGGCAGTGGAGCTCGAGAAAGAAAAGGAAAAAAGCAGAAGACAAACCTAATCGAACGAAGTCATCCAAAGTGTGGGAGCACTTTACTTTGAACCTTCTAAAAAGAAGAGTAACTTGTAAACTCTGCGCTACTGACTTGGCCTGGCACGGGAGTACTACGTCTCTGCGTGAGCACCTTAAACCATCTCTCTGCAGTACTGACTGTTTGCAAAAGATGGCGCCACACTCACTGTTTTAGGCATAAAGTTGATCTTTCAACTAATTTGCACAAAGATGTAAAAAAAAACATTTATCCAGTTTATCAACTTAAATAAGCCTTTTCGGGATTTTAAACTACTTCAGAAGCCCTAAGGATATTCATGGTGAAAACATTGGAAATCTCCTTGTGAAATTTGCTAGAGTATGTAACGGTCAGTGTTTTGTTTTGATGGTCGACATTGAGTTCAACAAAGGATTACAAAGACATAACAAACAGCTCCAGATATGTTTTTGATGTGGATATGAATATGTAAAATGGTTAAAATCTCTAAAAAGTCTATGTTGAATGATGAAGGCCCTTAGTTAACAATTTACTTGGAAAAAAATTGGCAAAACTAAAATATAAGTACATAAACCGATTAATCGATTAGTCGTAAAAATAATCGCCCGATTAATCGATTATCAAAATAATCGTTAGTTGCAGCCCTATATGGCACACTTGTCTTAGTCACTATGTTGTAGAAGATTAAAAAGATGTTACTTCGGCACCAATTAAACACACAACACTCATGAATTAGTCGAAAATCAAGAATGTATTGATTCTTTCAATATTCAATGGATTGAATTTTGACCTCCTCTTCTTTTTCTTTCTCTTTATAATTTACTGAAAATTAGATATGTATTAGACATTGCCAGTATTATTCTATCAAATCACGCAGTCTAAATATCTACAACCACCAAGCATTTTTAATGCAAGGAGAAACTTAGGTAACTTTAAACACAAAACAAATGGACCTGTCCGACTCGAGTGTCTATGCTTCGTGTGTCTCTGGTTCTGTCCAAGTGTCTATGATCCGCGTGTCTCGCGTGTCTCCGCCTGTCTGGGTTCTGTCTGCGTATATGTAAATGTAAATGTCTGTCTGTGGTTCTGTTCGGGTGTCTGGCAGAGCTAAAGCGGACTTAGCCTGCCACCTTGTGGCGATAAGATGTACTATTTTTCACGCAGCTGCGTGATTCCCGAGAAGCGTGAATGAAGACGACAAAACGGAATGGGACCTACTGTATTGCATAGTGATCTGACATTAAGCAGAGCAAGGTTAAAAATAATATCAGTGTCAGTGGGTTTAGTTGATTGATTACAAAGAATTGGAATTAGATTTCCTGAGTTGGACCGTCTAACTGCTGTCCTTCTGTTATATTTGTGTTTATTCAAATTAAAACACATTTCTGAGCCGGTGCGAGGAACACACACAGTCTCTATTGGTTTAAAAAGTGAACTCTGTTTTACTTTGTTAAGTTCCAGATGCATAACTCAGTACCGTTCAGTGGCAGGACTGGTATTACACTGCCAGACGGACAGGGGTCAGTGTTTGCACCACAGTACTCACCCGGTGCTGGAGTGGAGGAGGAAGGTGGTAGTGGGGGCCGAGAGGCCTCGGATGTAAACAGTCACGCCCCCCTCGGGGAGCACTGAACAACATGGCGTAAAAAGTCCATCAATAAACTGGTACCGTATCTGTTCGGGTGCAGACCGTCTGGACGATAGGCCACGTGACGCTTCCAGAACAGGCCAAAGTTGTTCACAAAAACAAAGTTAAAAGTGCTGCATGCAGACTGGAGCCACATATTCAGCGCCACAACGCGACTGTACAAGCAGTCTCCCCGGTTTACAGTCGGGACTGGACCAGAGATAAAAACACACAACCCGGAGGACTGGAGGAGGCGGAATAGATCCATAAAATGCTTCTTTGTGACCTCGGACTGCTGCAGCTTCATGTCGTTGATCCCCACACGCACGATTACCTTTGAAATGGTATCAGGCAGGGACTGAAGCAGAGGAGGGAGACGGATGAGCAGGTCTGGAACAGTGGCTCCGGGAAAACACTGAGTGACCGCGTTAAAAAGCGGACGTGTCTCACGATGGAATCTCCAACAATCAAAGTAGTCGGGGCGAAGAGTGGACGTAGCCGCGGAGAGGGCGCTCGGTGTCCATGGCCGGAACCAGCGGGCTCATCCAGGGATGAGTCCGAACCAGGGCGCTGCTGAACACATGGAGGGGAGCGGGGGTGTTGATTCTCAGCTCCGGGCAACCCACGATGTGTGCTCGGGGACGCTGGAGCGGCGTGAGGAGCAGGCTCGGGTCGCTGCTGCTGACCCGGTGGAGGTAAGCGGTGGTGATGCACTGGGGTCAGAGAAGAGGAATGACCACTCTTTTGTCTGAGGACGGCTTCCTTTAGGAGCGTTTTTCTCGCAGTGGACTTAGATCCACGAACGGCAGAGTACGCTGAAGAGTCCAGAGGTTCTGCTGAGGGGGCTGGGATGTCAGTGGAGAGGGCTGCATAGCGGTTTGACAGGCTTAGGACATGGGCCACGGCGCTGGATGGCTCCTTGCAGTTCGCGGGTTCCTCATTCGGTACCGGGCGCTTAGGTGTAGAACAGGAGGGTCCAGAGCTGACAGACCTCTCCCACACGACAGTGTCACAGTATGCAGCGCTCAGTGACATAAGTCGTGTGTGCTGCCCGCCAGCGACATCAAAGAGTTTGGACACGAGTGATTGTTTTTCCTGTAGTTCTGCAGTGAGGCGAAGGACTTCTTTACGGAGGTCTGCAATAGTGGCACGGTCCCTCTCCAATGTGAGGCGACTAATGTCGTTTATAGGGTTTGTGGTTATTGCAGTGTCGCTTTCCATGTCTGTGTAGGTTTAATAAAAGCTCATGACGTGGTGCCCTCGTGGTAGCCTCCGAGCTATCACACACACACAAGCACTCAAATTAGTCAGCTCTCCTCACACTTGAACACTAGAACAGTTATGTTTATTCATATTTTGTTTAAAGTATTGTTGTCCTAACAAAAGCAACTTCAGATATTGTTGTTCAACTGAATTGTTATGAGCTAAGCAGGGCAGGGCCTGGTTAGTACTGAGATGGGCGACCTCTGGTGCCACAGTGGTGTGTGTGAATAGTTAGTCGTGATTTGAGGGGGTGATGACACATACTTATTTCTTCGCTTCTGTCAGTCTATCCCAGGGCAGCTGTGGCTCAGTGGGGGCGGATTTATTACCTTAAATAATAGACTATTTGATGTGTGCAATCTGAGTGCTCTTATTTCCTTTCTCTGCTGTAATGTGCGCAACGATGACACTGACATTTCTCCACTGTGAGACTAATAAAGGTTTATCTTATCTTATAGCTGTGTTAGCCCATCCAGTTGTAGGTTAGGCAAAGTTAGCTTTTGTAGCTCCCTTGTTACCAGAGGTGGTAGCCAGATTAGCATCTGCTCACAAACTGGGTAGTCTTTTGTTAGCATTGGAGGCCCAGGATTTAGTTCAACATCACCAGCCAGAAGTAGTATAATCACAAGATGACACATCAATGATCCTGATGTTTGTAATGGTTCATGTTTACCGGGGGGAGGCCTAGCACGGCCATGATCCAGAAATCTTGTGAACAGAAGTTGTTGACTCCTTTTGGCTGAAGAATAGATGTGGCTATCTATTTTCCTTGGACATGTTAGGCTCAGGAGAAGAAATGAGCAAATGAAGGCAATAGACAAACAGGATGGCAAAATCTGAGGATCTTTGAAGGTTTTAAAAGGGTTTTTAGACAAACACACTGGAACTGCCAGACAGTGTGCCTGCTCCTCGGCATCCATTTTTATTTAATTTTTTTCATGTGTGGAGAGAATGCAAAAACTATCTGAACTCTGAACTTTGGAAAGCGCTTTGGGTGATCTTGGTCTGTAAAATGCGCTATATAAATAAACATAACTTACTTACTAAACCTGGTCTCTGGTGAGGGGTTTTAGCGCCTTAAAACATTTAACTGCTGCTTTAAGGCTTTCACTTATTGCGGGTTATTTTTTAGAAAACATCACCCCTGTGATTAACCAGGGACCTGTGTGTTTAATATGATATCAATGAAATACATTGAAATAGACACTGGGACAGTGTGTGAATAGCAATGAATAGACTACACCTGAAGTCATAATGATGAAAGATTATATAGAAGAGGAGAGGATAGTGCTGTTACTATACTTATCCAGCAGGGGGCTCCATATGTAGCGTCATTGACCATCTTTGTTTTTAGACTTAAAGGAACTATACCCGATTTATTTTCTAATGAGTTCATAAAAATGCGTATCACTACATACAAGTTGTATGTAGAAATTTTGCATGACGCTAGCTCTCCTCCTCTCACAGAACGAGGGGCAGCGCTGTTACAAACAGGTCGCCTCCTCTAGGCGAGAGCTGGAGGGTTTCTCAAAAGGAGAAGCCTGTGAGCAAGTTTGGGGGCGGTGCTGAACATTCAAACTGATAAAAACCTTGCAGAAACGGGTATAGCTCCTTTTAAGGTTGTATTTCTAAGTCTTCCCTGAGTCTTACTGTACCTAACCATATGCTAAATTAAGGACTGTTTTAAGCTTGGACTTGAATGTAGAGGCTGTCTGCTTCTTTAACGTATATATGGAGCTGATTCCACAGTAAAATGCTCTGCTGCTTACTGTGACACCAAAAGTTTGGTATTTTGCGAGTGCAGTGAGAGAGTTTGGTTGATATGATACTATTGTTTCTTGGAGGTAGGAGGGAGTCATACCATTTATAGTTCCCTTTACAGAGTGAGCTTTCTCTTTCTCTTCAGAGGTAGATTAATGAGTGTTTTTCATCTGTTTCAGGTCCTGAGCTGCGGAGAAAACACGGGACGCTTCATGTGTGCCTTAAACCCCCTCTGGAGCTTCCCCCCTGACCTTCCCCTGGTTGCCCCCCCCCCAACCTCCTCCTTGACTCACCCCTGACCTGGCCCCTGACGTCTCCCCTGACCTCCCTCCTGGCCTTCCACTTGGCCTTGCTCCAAGCCTCCCCTCTTACCTCCCTCCTAACCTCCCTCCTAACCTCTTGGCGCCCCTCGTCCAGTGCTGATCGCTTTATGTTTTGGGGGTCCACCGGAGCCCCGGCTGGAAACCCCCTGCCTGCACCACGGCAGCTCCGCGCTCTCACCTGGTCGCCATGCCAACAGAGGCTCTGGCCCCGCCCTCTCTGGCAGATAACAAGGCCCCTGGCCCGGCCCCCCCCTTTGGCGCAGCGGTGCCGCTGCGCATCCTCAACAAGGGGCCCGAGTACTTCAGGAGAACGGTACGAAACAAGTTATAAAGTAAAAGTTTAAACTTTTATAGCGTTTTACAATAAAGACTTCAGGAGACACATGAGAACACCACTGTCTATAGTCTGAGTCCACTCACAGAGGACATTAGAACCAGCTGACAGAGGACTTTAGAGCCCGCTCACAAAGGACTTTAGAGCCCACTCTCAGACAGAGGACTTTAGAGCCCGCTCACAGAAGCTGACCCTGTAAGTCGTCCTCAGGTGGAGCCAAACCCGAAGCGTCTAAGCGCAGTGGAGCGCCTTGAGGCCGATAAAGCCAAGTATGTGAAGAGCCAGGAGGTGATCAACGCCAAGCAGGAGCCCATCAAACCTCCGGTCCTTGCCAAGCCCACGACCGCGCTGCTGACCCGCAGGGAGAGGGGCGCTCCTGGGGGCTCGGGTCTGCCCTTCAAACCCTCCAACAACAACAGCAAAGCAGAACACAAGAGTGGAGCCAAGAGGGACAACCTGAACCTGGAGATCCTCAAGAACCTGCTCAACTCTGGGCCTGGAGCTGACGGCTATGGAGGGGGAGGAGCCAAGAGGACTAGTGGAGGCCTGGGGAGGAGCTGGACGCCCTCTGGGTACGGTCTAGAGTGAGTGAGGGTTAGGGTTAGTTTTTGGGCTAGGGTTTGGGGTAAGGGACCAGGGCTAGGGCTAATGCATCAGTTTTATACAGCGCTTAATCTTTTCACAGCATTATTCATTCACTGTAGCCACAGCTGCCCTGGGGCACACAGACAGAAGCGAGTCAACCAGTTTGTGCCCCCAGCCCCTCCCACCACCACCAACCATTCACACACACACCAGACTCATTCTAATGTGGGTCTAAGTGTATCGCCTAAGGACACAACCACAGTTTGGCCGCAGCCACCCCACTGTGGCATCTGGTGTTCCAATAGGTCTCCCATAACAGTACTAACCAGAATCTGGCTTTCACCACCAGGGGTCGCCACAAGGCGCCTAGGTAACATACCAGGTTTGGTGTAAGGGTTGTGAGTGGCCTCAAAAGAAGAGTGCCCTCTCATAGGGGATTGCACTCGCAGGATCTTCTCCCTAAAAAATGGGGACAATATGCAAATTGACGTAGCAAACATGTTCCACGTCACACACATTATCAATGTGTCTGATTTCACCACAGATAAGATATGACGCAGGTATGACTTTTGAAACAGTATTTATTAAAGTGAGACGTTTTTAATTGTATTTTATATGTAGAAAATTAGCTGTAATTAGGTACAGGACTGCGCACACACACACAGAGACAGACACACACGTACATAAACGGCTCACAGACCCACACACACAAACTTGCGCGATGATGCAGTCTCTGAACTACACCCTGGATCTGTAATGATGACATGGATCCACGTCTCTGAAGCCTCAGGGAACGCCACATGCTGCGGCAGCTTCGTGAGCGAACGTCACCACACACGGCACCAATACACGCTTTAAAAAAATCCCCTCTGAATGACTCACACACGCTTCGAAGCTTCCTCATGTTCCGGACAAACTTGCGCCCGGTTTTTTCATGTATGTTGTTTTCTTTCATTGGGGCGCGGCTTTTCCCAGCAGCTAATACCAACTATAATACCTCCTCCCCTCTGCTAAAATTAAACATTTGGACAGAGACAAAGTAAAAATATTAACAATAAAGACATACATACAGAATACAGAACATTAGTCAGACCTGATGCTGTGTCTTCTGTGTCCTGTCTGTGGTCTATATGTACCTGTGCTTCTCTCCTTGGTTGCGGGTTCATTGTCTTGTCAAGTTCCGTCAGGTCATGGTACTTTGGATTTTGGCGTTTGTGTTTTTTGCCTTGGACTATATTATTAAAGTCGTTATTACTGGCATTCCTGCGTTTGAGCTCATCACTCATCTCACCTCATGATTCACTGCAAGATTTCAAATTATAAAAGTATTTACACAGTCTTTTTATTAAAGATTTTCGTTAGTTTTGTTTTTATCAAATATTTAAGAATTTTACAGTGGCTCTGCCTTTATTAAATGTCGATTTTAATTCTTATAGACACTACTAAATGAGGTGCTTGTGAACTGGTGCCAGCTCTGATTGCCACCCCCCATCCCAGAATGTATTAAGGGGAAGAAAAGGGATGGATATTTATAAGGTAATTTTTGTGTACATTTATTACAACATCTTCAGCCTTTTTAAAATTATTCATTATTTTTTAGGGGCGAAGGGGGGGTTATAGTCTGTGTATTTTGAATGCTAGATTAATGAGGATCTTTACGTAATAGCTCGATGACTTCTTTTTTTATTCCTGAAGGAGTAGCTTTGCCCTCGATCCCAGACCGGTGTGTTCAGCCAATCGACTCTGGTGGAGCATTGGCAGAACCACAAGTCCAAGTAGCAGTACCCTGCAAGAATTGGATGAGATCCTTCACAAGTGCCACAGTTGTGTCCTCCTCTCTTCTCACGGATAGCTAGTTTTAAAACCCACTTGCGAAACTTCAGGAACTGATGAGGATGTCTGCCGCGTGGATTGATGTCTTGGTTCATTTAATAGAAGACACCGGAGCGGATAAACTATGAACAACGACGTCACTCCAAGATCCTCTGTCCGATTCATCTCCACACAGCCCAGAGACCAATTTCTTGAATACTACTATGAGCCTTAGCCCAATCCAAATTTGTGATTAGTTCCAAATTCATGCGACCATTTGGGCCTTAATTTACAGACTCTCTATTGGTAGGTTATGTAATGATTAGAGCGCGACCAGCAATGGTATCCCCGGCGGTAGGTTACATCCGTAAGACCGAAACATAGAAAATGGCTAACCAAACTATGTACCGGCAATTGTTTGAAACCTCATTGGGTTGTAATATACATTTTAAATTACTGTTAGCGTTTTATTTATTTTTTAGAGATGGACCTGTGTGACACACCATTGGTGCACCATTTCCATGAAGTGATTGAAGGAGCACCACTTGAGTCGTTGGTGGAGGAGGCAAACATGTCTATTCGCCAAATTTCATGCCCCGCTTGTTGTCCTCTTTGGTCTGGATTAATCCTTGGTTGTCAGAGCTGACGCAAAAGCAGAACTGCAAAAAGTAATATAATTTAATAAATGCCAAAAAAAGTAAAAAACAGAAACCGGGAACAAGAGAAGGGGGGAAAACACAATGGGCCGACAACCAAGAGGGAACATGAGCACAGGGTCTAAATTACACACACCGAGTGGACACATGGTGTAGCACATCAGGGAGGGGCAAACAATCAACAAGACAGGACAAGGAACGCAAAAAACTCACATCTAAGGGAACAAAAAAAAAATATCAAATTAAACCAGATACCACATTCCAGAAAGTCCACTCCCATGAAATTGGTTAAGTGTATTGAAAAGCACTTCCACTGACTTAAACAATTTTCGGCCAAATTTTAGTATTTGTGAGTTGCAAAGGTTATCTTGAAAATTTGATTTTCCAAAAGTTATATCCCTACCCTAATTGCATTTATCATTTTGTCTCCCTATCCATCTGGGTTTTCGATCAAGGTACTCAACCACCAATGCTCTGTTTAAATGCTATCAATGATGTATTTTCTTGATTTGACCAAAATATGTTCTGGGCTCCTATTCCATGCTCTTTCCAAAGCCTTTGACTAGTAGGATACTCCCCTTTCTACTTTGACAAGCTTAAAGCAATTAGGTCTTGATACCCAACGCCATTTTCAATATGTTGTTGCTCTCAATTGTTGTTTTTCCATTCCTAGGTCCAACAAAGGCATAATTGATAACGGCTCACTTTAGGTCCCCTTCTATTCTCACTATTCATCAACGATCTTCAAAAGTCATATCAAAATAAAAATATATATCGCAGACGACAGTCATTTACACATCTACAGTAGGTCCATTCGTTGTTGTCGTCTTTCATTCACTTTTTCTTTTTCGGGAATCACGCAGCCTGCGTGAAAATTAGCTACATCTTATCGCCCACAAGGTGGCAGGCTAAGTTTCCGCTATAGCACTGCCAGCGACTTAGGACGCTCGGTATAGACTGCGTGCAAACTGTCTAGCCCAGCGGTGCTATGTTGGACGCATGGTTAGCATTAAATACAGGGACTGGGAGAACCAGGTTCGGATTCTTGTCTGAGGGACCATCTTTGGTGGGCTTGTGGCAAAATGGTTTTTTCATTAACAATTATTATATACATCTTGTCTTTAAATGTCGGAAAAATCTGGTGAAATTCACTAGTGTTATACGTTAAAAATTGTGATATGTTTTGATAAACCGAACGTTAGTTACATCCTCCGCTCTGGCCCCGGGAGCAGCGCTGTACCCCCGCTGCTGACAGCTCACGTGACCGCACTGCCGTCTGGCTCCGAGCGCGGAAATAGACACGCGGACTCACGTCTCTCTCCTCTTCTGCTAGCGTCTTCTCGCTCGCTGCTGCGTCTCTCTCTCTCTGCTCGAGCGTCCTCTCTCTCTCTGCTCGGCGTCTCTCTCTCGCGCTCGCGTCTCCTCTCTCAGCTCGCTCCTCTCTCTCTGCTCGCGTCCGCTCTCTCTATGCTTCACAGTCTCTTTCTTGCTCGGGTTCTCTCTCTCTTGCTCACGTCTCTCTCTCTCTGCTCGTATTCTCTCTCTCTCTCTCGCATCTCCTTCAATCTGCTCACCTTCTCTCTGCTCACGTCTCTCTCGCTCTCTCTCTGCTTCACGCCTCTCTCGCTATGCTCGCATTCATCTCTCTGCTCGCATCTCTCTCTCTCTGCTCGCATTCTCTCTCTCTCTTGCTGCCTATCTCTCTCTATGCCGCATCTCTCTCTCTAGCTCGCGTCTCTCCTCTTGCGCGCGTCTCTCTCCATGCTCGCGTCTCTCTCTCTTCTGTCACCCTCTCTCTCTCTGCCGCGTCTCTCTCTCTGTCCCTCTCTCTCTATCTCTCTCTGCTCACCCTCTCTCTCTCGATGCTCAGTCTCTTCTCTCTGCTCACGTCCTCTCTCTGCTCAACTCTCTCTCTTCTCTCTCTGCTCTCGCCTCTCCTCTTGCTCGGTCTATCTCTTCTTGCTCACGTCTCCTCTCTCTCTGCTCACGTCACTCTCTGCTCCCGTCTCTCTCTCTCTCTCTTCTCTTTCTTTTCTTTTTATGTCCAAGTCTCTCTTCTGCTAGCGTCTCTCTCTCTCTGCTCGATCTCTCTTCTGCTCGCGTCTCTCTATCTCTGCTCACGTCTCTCTCTGCTCACCTCTCTCTCTTGCTCACGTCTCTCTCTCTCTGCTCACGTCTCTCTCTCTCTCTGCTCCACGTCTCTTCTCTTGCTCAACGTCATTCTCTCTCTCTGCCTCACGTCTCTCTCTCTCTGCACAGTCTCTCGCTCTCTGCTCACCGTCTTCTCTGCTCGCCGTCTTCTCTCTTGCTCTCGTCTCTTCTCTGCTCTCTCTCTCTGCTCAGTTCTCTCTGCTCCCGTCTCTCTCTGACCGAGACTCCTTCTCTGATCCACGTCTCTCTCTGCTCACGTCTCTCTCTGCTCACGTCTCTCTCTCTCTCTTCTCAGTCTTCTCTCTCTCGGTCAGTTCTCTGTCGGTCTCTCTCTCTCTCTGATCACGTCTCTCTTGCCTCTCTCTCTTGTTGCGTCTCTCCTCTCTCTGCTCACGTCTTCTCTGCTCTCTCTCTCCACTCGCGGCTCGGTTCTCTCTCTGCTCACGTCTCTCTCTGCCTCACATCTCTCTCTCTCTCTTCTGCTCACGCCTCTCTCTCTGCTCACGTCTCTCTTGCTCACGTCTCTCTCTGCTCAAGCCTCTCTCTCTCTGCTCGGTCTCTCTCTGCTCACGTCTCTCTCTGCTCTCGTCTCTCTCTCTCTGCTCACGTCTCTCTACTGCTCGCGTCTCTCTCTCTATGCTCACGTCTCTTCTGCTCTCTTTCTCTGACTCTCGTCTCTCTCTCTCTGCCTCACGTCTCTCTTGCTCGCGATCTCTCTCTCTCTGCTCACGTCTCTCCTCTGCTCAGTCTCTCTCTCTCTGCGCACGTCTCTCTCTGCTCGCGTCTCTCTCTCTCTCGCCTCACGTCTCTTCCTGCTCTCTCTCTCTGCTCACGTCTCTCTCTCTCCTGCTCCGTCTCTCTCTCTGCCTCACATTCACTCTTCTCTCTCCTCTGCTCGCGTCTCTCTCTCTCTGCTCAGTCTTCTCTCTTGCTCACGTCTCCTCTCTGCTCTCGCTTCTGCTCAAGTCTCTCTCTCTCTGCTCACGTCTCTCTTCTCTGCTCACGTCTCTCTCTCTCTGCTCACGTCTCTCTCTGCTCTCTCTCCTCTGCTCACGTCTTCTCTCTCTGCCTCACGTCTTCTCTCCTCTCTGCACAGTACTCTCTCTCTGCTCACGTCTCTCGCACCTGTTCTTCTTTAAAGATGTTGTTTGATGCGGAGCAGAGGAGTCAGCAAAATAGATGGGTTGTGAGTTTATTAAAAGACGCTAGTTCTCTCATTCTTTACAGCAGGGAGTTTTGAATGTTATTGCATCGGTGATTAAATGCTATTTTATTTTAATAATGTAGTAAATGCTGTCATTAAGTAGTGCCTCCCAATCACCAATCCTCACCGCAGTATGTCTGTCTGCTATATGCATCCGATTCATTTGATGTTCCCTCAACCTACACTTGTTTTAGTTTAAATGTGTACGGCGAGCTGTTTTTCAGTCTTTGAAAATGTTGATGTGGGCCATTTTATGGCTATTAATAGCATCTGCCTCTGTCTGTGCGCTTTAACTGCCGGCACTAGGACCCACTACGTGGATTCGCCCCCTCTCAGCTGTCTTTCGCGCCGATATGAATGACAGCTAGCAGAAGTGATAGAAATGTAAACAATGGCAACGCCGAGCTGCTGAAAAGGGCAAAACCTAGGCCATTCAGTCTGCTGGACCAAGAGTTTGGTTTGTTGTTTGTGAAGGACCGTGCTGTGGTGCACTTTATGCTGTGAAAATGTTGTGTGCAGTACTTCACGTTGTTAAGCGTCATATTGAGCCGACGCACGAGAAGACCTTCCCAGACCACTCAGGACAAATAGAGTCAATTAATGTGCTGGGTCCCAGATATGGAAAACAAGCTAGTTCCTCAGGGTTTATACCACTGCTAAAATCACGGGACAGAAGCAGCTCTCCCTCCCCCCCACCACGACATAAACAACGCCCACCCCAGGCCCCTGATGTTTAGTCATTACGTAAAATTGCACACTTCAATACCATGCACATGTATAGCAGCCAACCTATCTTCTTTTCAAAACAGGGGCAATTCGCTGGGTTTGCTAGAGTTAAAATAAGCAGACATTCATCGCCCAACTCCATTTATAATTTGTAAAACACACGGCAAGAAAGAAAGTTTTTTTCCCACCCATCATAAACCTTTGTATTAGCAATATCGTTTTACACGTTTCTACAGGCTAGCCAACTATTCATTTCAACCTTCGGCACCAACACGCCAAAACCGCATGAATTCAAGCATTTGGACAATAATTAAACATGTTCACACTCTGGCATCATGTTTAAAAAATGAATCTGGCGGCATCCGAAAATGTATAACGGAAACACGCAAACATCGAATTCATTATATAATAAGCCTCTATTATTCTTTTAAATAATGTTGTTATAACACTCCACCCGTAATGCGACTTCTTGGTGCTGGACTGTTATAATAATACAACTCAAAATTGTTCACCTTTATAAGATTTTTGCATTCACTGACAATAAATTGCCAGTTGGTACTTTTATGACAATGAAGGCCATGGGCCTGTATAGTAGTACAAAAACAAGATAAAATAGACGTACAAGACACACAATGTTCTTGATGTATTAATCTGCCCCCCCCCCCCCCTTACGATTGTGTATCAGTTGTTTTAGCTGGACTGACGCCCAATTATCCAATTATAATGTGTTCCCTGTTTATGTTTGCCTGAATCTCACCTGTTGTGAATAAACTTCCATGTTGCTTGGTGTGCAAAGATCCCTGCTATGCGTCTGATTTTCGACATCACTTTCTGAAGTTTCTGATGAAATGTTCATTCTTATTTGATATATTAGTTGATTTGACTTTGAAGTTGTAGTGAACTTCTGACCGTTCAAGTGGCTCCCAAGATAGTTCCAGTACCAACTGAGGAAATTTACTTCGTCCACTGAATGCAAAAATCTGAGTATGTAGTGAACAATTGTGAGTGTCGTTTTTACAGTTTCACCGAGCTATAGTGAGGTCAATTATCAGCGTTAGCTCACTATAAATATGTGTTATGGCAAACAGCTGCATTCAACATTTCTGTACAACTAATTTGCCCAAAAAAATCACTGTATTGAATTTTTACCAACGTAATCGGGGGGGAAAACCGGGCCAAGCACAAAGTAGCCCTTTATATTCTCTTGTCAGTCTTAGGAACATTAGTTCCCCCTCGGGTTCACAGTGTGTGCGGCACGGTGGCTGAGTGGATAGCACTCTCGCTTCTGACACGAAGGTCCTGGGTTCGAATCCCCCGGTGGAAAAGGGCTTTCTGTGTGGAATTGGCATGTTCTGTGTCTGCATAGGTTTCCTCGGGTGCTCCGGTTGCCCTCCCACGTGACCTTGGTCCATGAAATGCGTATATAAATAAAATCCACTGATCTTTTTTAATGTCGGGGAGCTTAATCTTAAACTCAAAAATTGTAAGTTAATTGTAGGAGGACCAGTAATCTGAACTTAAAAAAGTAAGTTTTACAGTCTTGACAATTGCGTAAACTTGAATTTAAACACTTAGTTGGCAGCACTTGGAAAACTTAATGGGCACACAACTAAAGAAGTGTAGTTCTTCAAAACTTGAAAGAATTAAGTTAATGCCTTCAACTCAAAACTCCTTCGAGTGGTTGCTTTGAAAATTTTGGTTGAACTAACTTTATCTTGTTTACCAGTGTGCATGACCAGAAGTCCAAATAAAATAATGGACCATTGCTCCTGCAGCGCCCTGAACAGGGACATGCGAGGTGCGCGGGTCGGCCGAAACCCGACAGTCAACCCGCGGGGTCCCGCGGTTTTTCGGACGGGTTGGATGCCTCAAAAATATGAGTCATCGGCAGGTGCGGGTGGGTCGGGTCAGAAAGCTACTGATCCCTTATATTATTATATATGTGAGCCACGGTATGGGAGTCCCTTTGAGTACATTTGCAATCGCGCAGGGAGGATGTTAAACAAAATAAATCATGCCTGAACAAACAGGATCTGCTCCTTTGACTCCCGCTTAAAAGCACTCCAGAACATCCTGTGAGGACAGACGTGTGATCTACACCGAGGCCCCGAGCCTGATGACGTGGGGCCTAACAGCAGAGGCCTAAAGCAGGCGGCCTCATAACTTTAATTAGCAATGAAAGACTCAGTGGAAACCCGCTGTGGTGTGAAAAGAGGTCGCCGTCTTACTAACTTCGTCTCTTGATTTGACGCCAGAAAATAAGCAGAAGTTATAGCCTACCACCACTATCAATCAACTATTTTTTTCATAGAGCCATAAATGTGTGGATTGTTCTCGACTATTCCGTTTCATTTCCTGAGATATGAATTAATAAGTTGCACCAGAATATGAGGCAGAGTGGGCCACAGATCGTCTGGACTCTGAAAAAAAATGGAGTCGGGATATCTCGGCATTCCGCGCGGTTAATGAGTCGCCGCGAGGTGATAATTCTTACCGGGAAACAGTATCATTAATACCAATTTTTATTTATGGCATTACGGTGAAAGCGGATCTCTCAGCTGTTGCGGTTACGGAGCTATAATCCGACGATACCTAATAGCCATCATACACCTGGTAAGTAACCGGGGTTTTGGAAAACCAACACCACACACATACATCTCAGATCATAGCTTTAGAATGATGGTATATTGAGTCAGGTACGGTTGTTTTGACCCCCGCGGATCAGTGAATAAGTTGAAAAACCGCCGCGCTATCACACACTCTGCTCTGCTGCCGAAGCGGCAGGCAAGTCGGGCGAGTCCACTTTTCCGGGGGGTAGAATAAACGCGAGTCACGTGGCCCAAACCCCCGACCCAATCGCATTGGTTGGAATAATCCCATTTTACATGTTAACAAGCGGGTGTTAGGGTTGTTAAACATGTTTAAAGCTCGGGCTCCGGTAACTTTAGTCTATAACACTAACATGCCTTAAAGCTGAGGTCTGTAACTTTAGTCTGATAAATAACCTGTTTAAAGTTTGAGGTCTGTAACTTAGTCACATAACTAACACATGTTTAAAGCTGAGGTCTGTACTTTAGTCGCCATAAATAACACATGGTTTAAAGCTGGGTCTGTAACCTTTAGTCTCATTAATAACGTTTTAAAGCTGAGGTCTGTAACTTTAGTCTCATTATAACATGATTCTAAAGCTCGGGTCTGTAACTTTAGTCTTCATTACTAAAATGTTTAACGCTGAGTATGTAACTTTAGTTCATTACTAAATGTTTAAAGCTAGGGTCAGTAACATTCGTCTCCCATAAATAAACAATGTTTAAGCTGAGGTCTGAATTTTTTTAATTCTCATAATAAACTCGTGTGTGTGTGTGCATTGCCAAAAAATTTCTAAGCATCATATTCTAGATAGCTTTACACTTTATTTTGATATATTACATAGTCGTTTGAAAAAAATGTTCGGATTTCTTGTTGGCACGCCATCTTGGATAAGCTGGCGGCCATGAATTGGAATCGGGTCGGCCAAATTGTAAAATTGAATATCGAATTAACATCCCTGAATTGTTTCCTTCTTTCACTGTGAATTTTAATGTTTACTCTTAGTAAAATATGTAGTTACAGCTATTAGAAGATTGATAAAGGCTTGGAACTGGCTTGACATAGAATGGTTCCACAGTATCCACTTTGTTTTAAACCAATTACTTGCACTATAAGCGAAAAAAGCACTTATCATTATGGTAATAAAATATAACCACTTATCGATCTTCATAATTCAAAACTGTTTTATTCCTCTTACTGGCTGGAAAGTACTGTGTGAATTAAATCTGATTGGTAATTTAAAAAATGTAATTTGCATTGCTACTTTAATACTTACAGTCTGTGTAAATACAAGGGTACATGTGGTACACGTGCTTAGACTAATTAGATTGTATGTGGTAACATTCAAAATAGATGAGTGAATATTCCCTTTTCTATTTAGTGATTTGCGGAGGAGAGGAGAGGAGCAAGCGAGAGAAGTTTGGCAGTTAAAATAAATGAATTACTGCTTGCTAAATTATTTGGAAAGCATCTTCATTATGATTGTTATATTTATGTTTTTTTTATAAATGTTAGAGATGCCAGAGACAAAGGAGTCTGCTTTTTTTTCTGAGTGGGAGGAGGACACCCGCGGCGCTGTTGAGTCCTAATAACGCTTCAGCGTTATATTACCAATAGTTTCTCTTTCCATCACGATATTCTCCCTCGTTTTGGAACGATCACCAACGTGGATGCAAAAAGTTTACGTTATATTGCAGTAGTTTAATGTCTGCGGGTTATTCCAGAGCCTGCCTGCTACAAGGCCGTTCGCCCCGTTTTAACCAGATTTGTCGATGTGCGCGGGGCGAAACCTCGCCAATGTAACCCTGCTCACAAGACACAAACAATGCCACCTGGTGTTGTTTTGGGTTATTTGCAACCGTCACTGGAGGGGGGAAAATAAAAGACGCGTGAATCACGTGAGTCTCGTGTGATTCACGCGGTGAACGGCGACAAACGGAAGGGGACCTACTGTACACTGCTAATTTACAAAATCACGCGTTACGCCGTAAAGCGTTCTCCGACGCAGCCAGACCGCGCGTAACTTTTTTCCATGTTAAACATATGATGATATTTCCACTTCTAGCATCATGCATGTATGTCGCGAAGCTGCGCTCTTAATTTAGGTGGTTTCTAATTTTGTGCCGCGCTCCCATCGCGTCTCCCTTGATGATCTCATGTAAAAACAGTTTTTCTAGCGGTCCTATGGCTCCTTAGATTGCCTCTACCACACAAGCACTTGTGTTTAAACATCAGAGGAGGAGCAGCAGGTTTTACAGTGATTCTGGATATCGTTTTTTTACTTTCATAAAGTCTTGCGTATGGCCCAAACCAGCGCTCTCGACCATGAGGGCACAAAAAAATGCTTGTGATTGTGTTGCTCGTACATCAGTCCTCTGGCCCATACTGTCCTCCCTGTGTAGTCTATGAGAGCAGTGAAGAGGACAGTAGGGGCCAGAGGACTGGATGTAGAGCAACACAAATCAATGCATGTGTTGTCCTATGGTCTTTGTGCGCTGGTGTTGGCCAGACGCAAGGACTTTCTCTGATAGAAAAAAAACGATATCCCAGAATATCACTGTAAAACCTGCTGCTCTCCTGTGATGTTTAGGGACACAAGTGCTTTGTGTGTGTAGAAGCAATCTAAGCCCAAGGGATCCCGCTAGAAAAATCATGGTTACATGAGATATCAATGGGAGGGGACGCGTTGGTGCGCGCCAAAAATTTAGAAAATCCATCCTACATCTAGAGCGCAGCTTCGGTCATACATGCGATGATGCTAAGTAGAAGTGTAAATATCATCATAGGTTAACATGGAAAAAGTTAAGTTAACGGGGGGGGGGGGGGCCGGGGGGTGCGTATCTGCGCGTATTATCTACTCAACGCGTACGTGCTGTAACGCGTGAAGTGTAAATTCAGCCGTTCCAGTAGGTCCCATTCCGTTTTGTCGCCTTTCACGCGTGCATCACACGAGATTCACGTGTGTTCACATCGTCTTTTATTTCCCCCCTCCAGTGACGTTTTGCACTGACCAAAACAACCACCGGCTGCACTTGTGGAGCAGGGTTACATTGGGCGGAGTTTCTGCCCCGCGCACATCGACAATCTGGTTTTAAAACGGGCAACGCCTTGTAGCAGGCAGGCTCTGGATAACCGCAGACATTAAACTCTGCATATAACGTAAACTTTTGCATTTCACGTTGGTGATCTTTCCAAAATGAGGAGAAATAATCGTTATGGAATAGAGAACTAAACTATTGGTAATATCACGTGAACGTTATTTTGACTCAAACCGCCTCCGAGGTGTTCTCCTCCACCACTCAGAAAAAAAGCCGACCGCCTTTTCTCTGGATCTCTAACATTTATAATAAATACATAAATATAACAATATAATGAAGATGCTTTCAAATAATTTAGCAAGCTGGAATGTCATCTTATTTTAACTGCAAAATTCTCTCGATGCTCCTCTCCTCTCCTCCGCAAATCACTAAATGAGGAAAAGGGAGAATATTCACTCAATCTATTCGCTTGAGATGTTACACATACAATATTAATATAGTCTAAGAGGTGTACCACCGTAGCCCGTGTATTTACCACTGACTGTAAAAGTAAGAAAGTTAGCAATGCAAGATTACATTTTTTAATTACCAAATCAGATTTAATTCAGCACAGTACTTTCCAAGCTCAGTAAGAGGAATAAAACGTTTTTGAATTATGAAAATAGGAAGAATAAGGTGGTTTTGATTTTTATTACCCATATTGATAAGTGCTTTTATGCGTTTAGTGAAAGATAATTTGGTTTTAAAAACAAAGGGATACTGTGGAACCTTCTATTCTGCCAGTTTCAAGCCTTTATTCATCTTCTAAGTGCTGTAACTTCCCTATTTTACTAACTATAAACCATATTTAAAAATCACTGTAAAGAAGGAAACAAGTTTCAAGGAGTTGGAACTTCGATATTATTTTACAATTTGGCCGACCCCGCATCTCCCAATATGGCCTCCAGTATCCAGATTGGCTGCCAACATGAAAAATTCCGGAAAACATTTTTTTCAAACTACTATGTAATATATCAATATATAAAAGGTAAGCAATCTAAATTGATGCTTAGGAAATGTTTTTGGGCCTATGCACACACACACAGTGTTATATATGAGACTAAATTCAGACCTCAGTTTATACATATGTTATTTATGAGACTAAAGTTACAGGGACCGCGCTTTAAACTGTTATTAATGAGGACTAAAGTTACATACTATCAGCCTTTAAACATTGCTTATTTGTGAGACCTAAAGTTACAGACCCGAGCTTTAAACATGTTTATTAATGAGACTAAAGTTACAGACCTCAGCTTTAAAACGTTCTTAATGAGCCTAAAGTTACAACCCCAGCATTTAAACCTGTGTTTTTATGCAGACTAAAGTTACAGACCTCCGCTTTAAACTGTGTTATTTATGAGGGACTCAACTGTACCAGTTCCTCAACTATAAACATGTTATTTATCAGGAACTACGTTACAGACCTCGCCTTTAAGCATGTTATTTATGAGACTAAAGAAAGACCGTAGCTATTTTAAACATGTTAAAAACCCAAACACCTTGTTACCCTGTAAAATGGATTAGGTCAACCAATGGCCATTGGTCGTTTGGGCCACGTGACTCGCGTTTCTACCCCGGAAAAGTGGACTCGCGGACTTTGCCCTGCCGCCTTCGGCTAGCAGCAGCAGCAGAGCAGAGTGACTGTGATGGAGCGCGGCGGTTTTGCAACTTTATTCACTGATCCGCGGGTACAAACAACCGTGTTGACATGATTCAAATATACCCATCATTTCTAAAAGCTTTACTCTTAGATGTATTGTGCTGTGGTGTTGGTTTCCCAAAAACCCCGGTTAGCTTACCGTGTATTTTGCTATTAAGTTCGTGGATTATACTCCGTAAACCGCAAACAGCTGGAGAGATGCAGCTATCACCGTAATCGCAGTAATAAGTGATTCTGTTTACCGGTAAATATCAACCTCCGCGGCGAACGTCATTACCCGCCGACTGCGAGGATATCCCGCTCATTTTTTTTCAGGAAGAGTCCAGACTATCGGTGGCCCCACTCTGCTCAATATTCGTCAACTTTATTAATTCATATCTAGGAAATAAAGGAATCTTCAGAACATTCCACACATTTATGGGATTCTATGAATAAAATATGTCTTATTGATTCGTTGGTTGGTTAGCTTATATTCATGATATTTGCTGCTCAGTAAATCAAATGAACTAAGTGAGTAAGACCGCCGACCTCTTTTTCACCACACGCGTTGCCTCAGGCGCAGCGTTTCCCTGTGGTCTTGCCTTGCTAATTTAAAAGTAATGAGGCCCTGCTTCCTGGCCTCTGGCTGTGAGGCCCACCACCGTCATCAGTCTCGGTGCTGCCTCTGTGTAGATCACACGTCTGTCTCGGACTGGGTGTTCCTCGAGGCTTTAAGGGGGTGTAGGAAGGAGCGATCCTGTTTGTCCCGCATGTTTTTTTGTTTAACGCATCCTGCGCCGAATTGCAAATTGTTACTCAGGGGACTTCCCATGCATACCGTAGGCGCACATATATAATAATATATAGGGATCAGGAGCTTTCTGTCGACGACCCACACGCACCATGACATGGATCATATTTCTTGAGCATCCCAACCCGCCCGAAACCAGCGGGACCCGAGGGTGGACTGCGGGTTTCGGGCCGGACACCCGCGCACCTCGCATGTCCTGTTAGGGCTGCAGGAGCATTTGTTCCTCCATTATTTTAATGGGACTTTGGTCCATGCACACTGTAAAAAAGATAAAGTTAGTTCACTCAAAATTTCCAAAGCAACCAGGCTGCGCAAGGTTTTTGAGTTGAAGGCATTAATTAATTCTTCATAGTTTTGAAAGAAACACACTTATTATGTTGTGACAGTTATGTTTCCAAGTTTGCCACTAAGTGTTTTAAATTCATTACTGGAAATTTCAAGTCTGTAAAACTTATTTTTTTAAGTTCAGATTACTGTCCCTACAATAACTTACCTAATTTGTGTTTAAATTTAGCCCCACCATTTAAAGATCCTGATGTTTATTTTATTATTGCGTTTCAAGGACCAGGTCCCTTGGGTAGGGGAAAACCGGAGCACCCGGAGGAAACCTATGCAGACACGAGAACATGCCAATTCCCACACAGAAAGGCCTGTCCGACCGGGATTCGAACCCAGGACTTGTGTCAGAAGCGACGAGGCTATCCACTCAGCACCGTGCCGCACACCACTGTGACCAGGCGGGGACCTTCTGTTTCTAAGACTGAGCCAGAAATTATTACGGGCTACTTTGGCTTGGCCCAGTCGTTTAGGTTGGTAAACAATAAATACAGTGATTTTTGTGGTCAAATTAGTTTGTTCCAAAATGTTGAATTGAGCTGGTTGCCATAACACCTATTTAAATAGCGCAAACGCAGATAAGTGACCTCACTATAGCTCGCGTGAACTGTAAAACACGACAACTCAAAAATTGTTCACCTTACTCAGATTTTTGCATTCACTGACAATAAAATTTCCAGTTGGAATGGAACTATCTGTGAGCCACTTGAACTTTCAGAAGTTCATACAACTTCAAAAGTCAAATCACTTAATATATCAAATAAGATGAACTTTTCATCAGAAACTTCAGGAAAGTGAGTTGACGAAAATTAGACGCATAGGCAGGGATCTTTGCACACCAGAGGCAACTTGGCAAGTTTTTATTCACAACAGGTGGTGATTCAGGCAGAAACAATAAAACAGGGGGAAACAGATATCTGGTTATATTGGCTCGTCAGTCAGCCTAAAACAACGGATACACAAACGTGCAGATATACAATCAAAGACCTTGTGTGTTTGTACTTCATATTTTCTCTTGTTTTTGTTACTACTATACAGGCCCATGGCTCTTCTTTGTTCAAAAGTTCCAAACTGGCAATTGTATTGTCAGTGAATGCAAAAATTCTTAGTAAGGTGAACCAATTTTGAGTTGTATTTTTTACAGTCCAGCACCAGAAGTGCATTAATGTGAGTTTATAACCACATTATTTAAAAGATATAAATGCAGAGCTTAATATATATATGATTCGCAGTTTGCGTGTTTCGTCTCAGACATTTTCTTGATGCGCAAATTCAATTTTTTTTAAACCTTGGATTGCCGAGTGTGGAACCATGTTTATTATTGTCCAAAATCTAGAATATCATGCGTGTTTTGGCGTGGTTTTGTTGTGCCGCAAGGTTGATATGAATAGTTTGCTAGACTGTAGTAACTTGTAAAACGATATTGCTTTAATACAAAAGTTATGATGGGTGGGAAACTTTCTTTTATCCGTGTTTTACAATATAATGGAGTTGGCTGATGACTGCTGCCTTAGTTTTTAAAACTAGCAAACAAGCGAAATTGGCCCCTGTTTTTGAAAAGACAAGGAAGGTTGGCTTGCTAACATTTGCATGTATTGATTTGCAAAATTTAGGTAAATGACTAATAACAGCAGGGGGCCTTGGGTGCGGCTACTTGTGTTATTGGGTGGGGGAGGGAGAGCTGCTGCTGTCCCGTGATTTTTAGCTGTGGTATTAAAAACCCTGAAGGAGTAGCTTGTTTTCCTATCTGGACATAGCACATTTAATGAGCTCTACGTTGTCTGATTGTCTTTGCAGGTCTTCTCGTGCTTCGTCTCATAATGACGCTTAACACCTTGAGGTTCTGCACACAACATTTATCACAGCATAAAGTGGCACACAGGCACTCGTCCTTCTACCAAACACAAAACCAAACTTTGTGTCCAGCTGGACTGGAATGGCCTAGTTTTGCCTTTTCGCAGCCGGCGAGTTGCCCATTGTTTACATATCTCTATCACTATCATGTAATCTGTGCATTTCATTTCGGAACGCCGACGAAGACAGCTTGGAGAGGGTTGGCTAATCACGTATGTTCCTGAGTGCCGGCAGGTAAAAGCGCACGGACAGGGCAGATGCTTTTTAATAGCCATAAAATGGCCCCCATCAACTACTTTCAAAGCTGAAAAACAGTAGCCTACACATTTAAAACATAAAAACAAGTGTTATGTTGAGGGAACAAATCAAATGATCAGATGAATATAGCCAGACAGACAGTGGCACGTCGCGGTGAGGATTGTGATTAGGGGAGGAGGCACTGACTTTAAATGTCAGATTTACTATCCTTATTATAATAAAATTGCATTTAATCACCGATTGCAATAACCATTCACAAAACTTCCCATGCTGTAAAGATGAGAGAACTAGGCTTTCTTTTACATAATCTCACAACCAATTCTAGTTGCTGACCTCTCCTGCTCCTCCCCTCCAGCTCAAACAACATCTTTTAGAAGAACAGTGTGCGAGGACGTGAGCAGAGGAGCGAGACGGTGAGCAGAGAGGCGAGAGGACTTGGCAGAGAGAGAGAGGCGTGGCAGAGGAGAGAGCGCGAGAGAGACGTTGAGCCAGAGACGAGGAGGAGACAGTGAGCACGAGAGAGGAGCGACGTGAGCAGGAGAGAGAGAGACGTAGAGCAAGAGAGAGAGCAGAGTGAGACGTGAGCAGAGAGAGAGAAGGAGACGTGAGCAGAGAGAGAGACTACGCGGGGGGGAGAGCAGAGAGAGAAGAGAGAGATGGTGAGCAGAGCAGAGAGAAGACGTGAGCGAGAGAGAGAGGACCCCGTGAGCAGGGAGAGAGAGAGCAGAGAGAGAGTGGAGGCAGAGAGAGAGGCGCGAGCAGTGAGAGAGACGTGAGCAGAGCGTGATAGAGACGTGCGCTGAGAGAGACGTGAAGAGAGAGAGAGAGACGCGAGAGCAGAGAGAGACGTGAGCAGAGAGAGGAGACGCGGAGCAGAGAAAGCAGAGCAGAGAGAGACGACGTGAGCAGAGAGAGAGAGAGACGGCGAGCAGGGAGCAGAGAGAGAATGTGAGCAGTGAGAGAGAGACGTGGAGCAGAGAGGAGACGTGAGCAGAGAGTAGACGTGAGAGAGAGAGAGAGGCGTGAGCAGAGAGAGACTGTGAGCAGAGAGAGACCGTGAGCCGAGAGAGAGGTCGGCCGTCGTGAAGCCAGACGAGAGAGGAGAGAGGTGCAGCAGAGTGAGAGAGACCTGTGAGCCGAGAGAGAGAGACGCGAGTGTGAGAGAGAGCGCAGAGAGAAGACAGAGCGAGACGTGAGGCAGAGAGAGAGAGACGTCGACCAGTAACGAGAGAGAGCGAGAGAGACGTGAGCAGAGAGAGAGAGAGCGAAGCCAGTGAGTCGTTAGCAGAGAGAGGGAGACGTGGCAGAGAGAGAGAGGACCTTGCTGGTAGCAGAGAGCGACGTGAGCAGAGAGAGACGTGGAGCAGGAGGGAGAGAGACCGCGGAGCCAGAGAGAGACTTGATGCAGAGAGAGACGTGAGCCAGAGGACAGCGAGAGGAGCGCAGAGGAGACGTGAGCAGTCGGAGAGAGAGACCGCGAGCATTGACGAGCGAAGGGAGCAGAGAGAGAGAGAGACCGGGTGGCCAGAGAGAGAGAGACGTGAGCAGGAGAGAGAGTAGAGACCCGTGAGCAGCGAGAGAGAGACAGTGAGCAGGAGGAGAGAGAGAGACCGTGAGAGAGAGAGAGAGACGTGAGCAGAGAGCGAGAGGTGCGCGAGAGAGACGTGAGCAGAGAGAGAGAGCCGCGCGCAGGAGAGCGAGAGCGAGCAGAGGAGAGAGAGACTGGCGAGCGAGAGACGTACGTGAGCAGGAGAGAGGGGCGCGGAGAGTCGAGCGAGAGAGACGTGGAAGCAGAGAGAGAGAGGACGTGAGCAGAAAGAGAGCAGCGCGCGCAGCGAGAGAGAGGAGGCGTGAGCACCGAGAGAGAGAGAGAGAGCCGTGAGCAGAGAGAGACGGTGAGCAGAAGGGGAGAGAGAGACCGTGAAGCAGAGAGAGAGCGAGGTGAGCCAGAGAGAGAGCGAGAGAGAGTTGTGAAGCAGCGAGCGAGAGGGACGCAGAGCAGAAGGAGAGAGAGAGGTGAGCATGAGAGAGAGCGGACGCGAGCAGTCGAGGAGAGCGCGAGCAGAGAGTGAGACCGCGGAGCAGAGAGACGAGAGATGCGAGCAGGAGTAGCGAGATATTTGCGATCAGAGAGAGAGAGATGCGAGCAGAGAGCGAGTGATGCGAGCAGAGAGAGAGTGCGAGCGAGAGAGAGAGGCGTGTGAGAGAGAGAGAGGATAGCGAGACGTGCGCAGAGAGAGAGGTGGAGAGGAGAGAGTGATGCGAAGCAGCAGAGATGAGGGAGAGATACGAGCAGAGAGAGAGAGCACTGTGAGCAGAGAGAGAGAGACAGAGCAAGAGCAAGAGACGGTGAGCAGAGAGAGGAGGAGCGAAGAGAAGAGAGGGACGCGAGCAGATGGAGAGACGCCCGCTGCAGAGAGGGAGGGACGGCGAGCAGCGAGGGGAGAGGACGCGGCAGAGAGAGAGAGACGCGAGCAGAGAGAGAGGATGCGAGCAGCGAGAGTGAGGAACCGTGAGTCCGCGTGTCTTATGGTCCGCGCCTCGGAGCCAGACGCAGTGCGTTCACTGCGCTGTTCAGAGCGGGGGGTAACAGCAGCTGCTCCGGGCCCAGAGCGGAGGATGTAACGTAACGGTCGGTTTATCAAAAAAAACATAACAAATATTTAAACGTATAAAACATAGTGAATTTCACTAGATTTTTTTCCAGACATTACAGACAAGATATTATTTCATATTGTTTAATGAAAAAAAAATAACAAATTTTGCCACAAGCAACCACAAAGATGTGCCTCAGACAAGAATCGAAACCTGGTTCTCAGGGTCCCTGTATTTTACTGCTAACCATTCGGCCAACATAGCACCTCTGGGCTAGACAGGTTTGCACGCAGTCTTATACTGAGCGTCTAAGTCGCTGGTCAGAGCTAAAGCGGACTTAGCCTGCCACTTGGGCGATAAGATGTACTATTTTTCACGCCGCTGCGTGCTGATTCCCGAGCGAATCTAAGAAGCGTGAATGAAGGACGACAAAACGGAAAATGGGCCTTATTAGTGTGTAAATGGACTGTCGACTGCGTATATAGGTATTTTGATATGACTTGTGGCCAAGGATCGTTGATGAATATTGAGGAAAAGAAGGGGACTCTAAAGTGGAGCCCTTTCTCAATTATGCATTTGTTGGACTTGGAACAATGTGACAAAACATATTGAAAATGGCGTTGGTATCAGACCTAATTGCGTTAAGTTGTCAAGTAGAAGGGAGTGCTCTACAGAATCAATGGCTTTGGAAAGATCCTTGGAATATGGAGCCAGGACTATTTGTCCAAATCATGAAAATAAATCAATGTTACATTTTAACAGAGCAGTGGTGGTTGAGTACCTTGATCGGAAAAACCCTAGATGGATAGGGAACAAAATATGAAATGCATTTGTGTAGTGATCTAAACTGGTTGGAAAATCAAATTTTTCAAAAATTTGCAACTGCACAAATATTAGAAATTGGCCGGGAAAATTGTTTAAGTCAGTGGAAGTGCTTTTCAATACACTTACCAATTTCATTGGTGTGGACTTTCTGTTATTGTATCTGGTTTAATTTGATATTTTTTTTGGTTTCCCTTGCTGTGAGTTTTGCTTCCTCGTCTGTCTTGTTGATTGTTTGCCCTCATGATGTGCTACCACTGTGTCCCCCTGTGTGTATTTAGACCCTGTGTCATTGTCCTCTTTGGTTTGTGGACCATATGTTGTTTTCCCCCCCTTCTCTTGTTCCCGGTTTCAGTGTTTACTTTTATTGGCCTTTATTAAAATTATATTCATTTTAGCAGTTCTGCTTTCGGTGCGGTTCTCTATGACAACCAAGGATTAATCCAGACCACCAGAGGCTCACAAGCCTTTGGGCATGAATTTGGCGTACTAGAACATGTTTCACCTCCAGCCAACTACATCAAGTGGTGCTCCTTCACTCACTTCCATTGAAATGATGACAATGGTTGTGTAACACAGGTCATTCTAAAAAATAATATAAACGCAAAACAGTAATTTTAAAATGTATATTTCAACCCAACTGAGGTGTCAATACAAATGATGTACAAAAGTTTTGGTGTAGCCATCGTCTATGTTTCTGACTTACTGATTGTAACCTCGCCCGGGGATACCCATGCTGGTACGCGCTCTTAATCTAACATAACTTACCAGAGAGTCCTGTAAATTAAGGCCCAAATTGTTCGCAATGAATTTGGAAACTAATCACAAAATTGGATTGGCTATGGCCATAGTAGTATTCAAGATAATTGGCTCTGGGCTGTGTGCGATGACTCGTACAGGAGGATCTTGGAGTGACGTCGTATGTTCCATATTATCCGCTCCGGATAGTCTTCTTAAAGATACCCAAAGACATCATCCCCGCGGCAGACATCCTCATCAGTTCCTGGAAGGTTTCGCAAGGGTTTAAAAAAACTAGCTATCCTTGAGAAGGAGGGGAGGACACAACTGTTGGCACTTGTGAGGATCTCATCCAATTCTTGAGGGTACTGCTACTTGACTAGTGGTTCTGCCATGCTCCCCAGAGTCGATTGGTACTGCACACACAACGGTCTGGGATCGAGGCAACGCTAACTCCTTCAGGAGATAAAAAACGAAATTCATCGGAGTATTACTTAAAGATCCTCCTTAATCTTAGCAATCCCAAAATACACAGACTATATAACCCCCCCTTCGCCCCAAAAAAATATTGAATACTTTAAAAGCTGCTAATTTATCGTACGAAAATGTTACTACAAAAATTGCCCACGTTATAAATATCCATCCCTTTCTTCCCCTTATACATTTCTGGATGGGGGCGTGGTGGCTGTCATGAGCCTGCACCATAGTTCAAAAGCACCCTCATTAGTAGTGTATATATTAATTAAATCTACATTAATAAAACATGCATAGCCACCTGTAATATTATTAAATATTTGATAAAAAACTAAACTAAACCTAAAATCTTTAAATAAAAAGACTGGTGTCAATACTTTTTATAATTGAAGCTTGCGTTGTATCATGAGGTGGAGATGAGTGAGGACTCTCAAACGCAGGAAATGCCATAATTAAGATTTAATATACAATTAAGTCCAAGGCAAAAAACACAAACCTCCAAAATCCAAAGTACCGAGGAACCCAGAGGGAACTTGACCATGACAATGAACCAAGCACACAGGGACAAGAGAGGGGAGCGAGAAGCATCAGGTAATTAGGGACACAGACGATCACAGAAGAACACATAGGGCGGGGCAGACAATCAACAGGGGACAGGACATGAAGTATAAAACTGAAATGAACCAGAGTACATAATGTCAAAATGAAAACCAAAATACAGAAATAATAAATCCACACCATGGAAACAGTGGAACCTCAGTACATCAGATAAAATTAACAGCTCACCATGAGTAGTTTTGGACTCTAGGGACAGTTAAGAGATATTGCAGGACCTAAGTGTCCCAGAGGGTTCATAAATAAAATAAAAATGCGAATTTAAGATACATAAACAGGACCTGAGGATTATTTAAAAACATTCATAAAGCAGTATATTAAAATCAAAAGGTATCTTACAAAATAATGCGCCCAAACACAATCCTTTTTTGCAGAGGTCGTGGCGTTTTTCATGACATGGCTCAAACCTGGTTGGATGGATGTGGAAGTCAAAAGCCTCTCCAAAATATTGCCCCTAAATTTAACATCATATTTCATGGAGGAGGTTTTCCCCAATGGAGAGCCGACAAAGTCGTCGTGGTATGGAATGCAGCAGAACCAAAGATCCATCGCACACAAAATATTTACATGCCTTTTACAAGGCATTTTTTACAAACATTCTCCATCCCTGCATCTGTCATAACGTTGCCTGTAAAAAAGTATATAATGGAATGGGTTCGTGTGGTGTGATCCAAGTAGCAGAGTAGCTATGGGCAGTGGTGAGGCACCTTTTGAAAGGGTTTCTTACCACGGTCTCATTCCATAAAATGGCTTGAGTGTCTTCCTCTGCACTATGCACCCTGTAGCATCCAGGTAACACCAATGTCCTCTTTGATCTTGACTGGAAAATATTTAGACTTTTTTGGATACAGCATGATTCCTTTAGGGTGTTGATAATCTTCTGAATTAATCTCATCAGGCACCAGTTGGTGTTCTGAAAGGACATTCACTGCTGTTTCATTGGATAAGGTATATTATTTTTTCTCTGTACGAGGGGCTTCTGTCCTTGCAAACCAGACTCAAAATACAATTCCAAATGGGTTCTATTTTTCTCCAGGTTACCAAATATACCTACAATTTGTCTGCCCCTTGATCCCACTGGGTCTGCATATTAACTATTCTGTGCGGTGAGCCGCCCCAACCCGTGACCAGTAAAGTCACACGACCCTTCAAAACTGATGTCAGTAGGCACTGGGACTGAAGCTGTTACCGTACAGTCTTTATTGTACAAAAAGTGTACATGAAAAGTGGCTTCTCTAGCTTTTTGATGTTATCAATTAAATGCCTCTTGATCCAAAACTGCAAAATGGTCCCTGAACTGTCTTTAGACCTTTGCCGCAATTAAATTTGTCAATTTTAATCAGGGAAATAATTATCTTTGCATGATTTTTCCAATTTTGCATCATTTTATTCCACATATAAAAAGGGGTGGTTTGGCGTAAGTAGGCAAATGAAAGCATTTGTCTTTCTTCATGGCTTGAGACCAGGAGCCCAGAAATAGAAAAGGCCAACAAGAAATAAAAGAACAGGCAATGGTTGTGATAATTCAATTAACTGTAATCATTCCAAGCAACTCAACATGTTTGGGTAAGAGCCTATTTTAAAATATTTACTAACCTGGAGGTTTCCAACATCAGACTAAAGTCGGAAAATATTTTGAATGATATACCTTGTTGACTGATAATTCTTTCCCATTTTTTACCCTCAGTGTCTTCGAGTTTCCTCTGATATTGGAGAATGGGGGAAAGTTTTTTTCCACGTCAGTCTATAATAATATGATCATGAAATTTTACAAATGTTACTCTTATTTTCATTGTCTAACTTGCCACTCTATGTCTTCTATCAGAAGAAACAGGGTGGTTCCCAACATCAGAACTAAATGAATAGAGAGATCCTTCCATTTCTATTACCCAAACTTTGAAATAAATATCGTTTCCGATTTTTAACGATTTTTAGCTTGCATGTGTTTGCAATTATCCTCCTTGCGGTCACCGAATGGGGAGTTGGTCTTTGTCAAGTCCTTAACCATAGTATAATCTTTACACAAAAATAGAGAAGCATCAAATAACTTATTACGGGGGTGGATGTCCATTAATAATAAAAGTTAATATGGACTGTGTGGACCCCTGTTGCCAAAAATATAAGACTGTAAATCGGGTTTCGGCTACCATTCGGTGCATCCACAGGTACCCCGAAGCAGTTGCCTGCGGAGGCAAATTCATGAATCCGGGTCATCGTCAGGGCTCTGGTAAAGTTTTCTCATTGTTTTGGCTGCCAAGGGTCATCCAAAGTGATCAACGGTACCAATTAAGCGAAAGACTTGCACACTCTCTTCCAATTGGAGATAAAAACATGGTCACTCTGTTGTCTTATCACCCGAGAGTCAGGGTGCACATCGAAAAACTCCATTGAAACATGAACCCCACTAAACATCCGAGTCCACTCAACCTCCCGATCACGTCAATATCGCGCTCGGCTCGGTCGTGACCTTTATTAGTCCAACGACGTCTGTGCAAGGTGCGCCATCTGGCGTAAAACAATGACCTCCCCATAGACGTGGATAAGAGTCCCATCCCGACCTCCTCTAGACGTGGAAAACAGGTCTTCGGACTTCCGACGCAGAACGTCTTGATCTAGCAATACAATTACTATAGGCTGTGAAGCATTCTATGGTGTTGTTCACCTGACTGGTAGGCGTTTAGTGATTAAGCAAAATGTGGCCAGCTTGGGATACGTGTGTTCCACAGGTCCACGTGTTTGTTGTATCATTATCTTTACATATTTGTTTCGATTTTTTTTTTTTTCTATGCGAACAATTTTTCTGTTGGTTTAAAGCCTAATAAACACTCAACATAGGATTTACGTAGTGGCTAATAATAAAACTTGTGAATGTATGCAATTTGTTGAGCTAACAATCTCAAGTTTGTAAATAAGGGGTGAGCCACTTTGGAATTTATGCAAAATGCATGGGTCAACAAGTTTATTATAGCCACTACATAATTTCTAGGTTGTTGAGTGTTATTCCGTTTTTAACCAAAACCAAGAAAAATTGTTCGCTAAAAAAGTGGAAAAGTCAATCATTTCTCCGACCTGGGATTTGAACCTGCGTCGTTGGACTGAAGTCTATTACGCAACCGCCTACACCACTGCAGGCATATTTTTCTGACTATGTGAAAAAATAATAGCTAACATCCTAAACAACGAACGCCACCACTTATACGAGGTTACAAGCCTGACATGTGAGGGTCGTCGAGGACCTGTTTTCACGTCTACTCGACGTTTATGGGTGTGCTTCTGGACGTAAAGGCAATGCCTTCCCAGACGTTGAAATCTGTTACCTCTGGTCGCTGCCTGCTTTATTTTATGGAATGCACCTTCTAGTAATGTACACAGTCTGCACCGAGTTTTTAGATATAGATGTATCATTTCCACATTGAAAAGAGTTTGTGGAGACAGAAGTAAGTTGTTTTCTCACGTTATACGTGGAATTTTGTTAAGTATATTTCGTATATTATCTGTATTTTGAAATTTGCCTCGCACAGTGATGAATCTATAACATACCGGCTGGCATCTGCTCAGCTGCAAGGGAGACACCTTTTTTAGTTTTTTAAGGTAAAGTTTATAAATATGATTTTGTTTTTCATATTTCAAACTCTTTTTAGTCACATTAGAATTCTTAGGCTTAGACTGTCCAACAAACTCTGTGTTTAAAAAAGGTTATGATTCTGGAGTTTTAATTATAATAATTCAAATTATTATCAAAAGTTACTGTATAGATCACAATGGTTTATAAACTGCAAAAAGGACAACAGTCGAAAACCTAGTAAAAACTAAGTTTAAAAACAGGGGATGATCAGCTTTAATATTTGAGGACACTCCCATCATTTAGACACCTGTGATGTCATCAGTGGAGTTGAGTTCAGGTGTGGGACCATGTGGGACCATGTGGGACCAATAGGAGCACCACATGATGTTACCTGCTGTCAGAAAGAGAGTTTAATGTTCATGTATTGCTTTGTCTAATTAAATGGAGATTTAATGTCTTCCCAGCGTCGTCAATGTCAGAGGACTTTCACTTCTTCTCACTGTGGCTGTTTAAAATATGAGCCACTACAGTTGTTATTTTGGTTAGTTGCTTAGCTGCAAATATTAAATATCCATTCATCTGCTGCTTGGTAGCAAGCTAACTAGCGCTTGCAACCTCTATTCAATTTCTTACTTTTTCTTATAAACTTTAAAACCAGCCTATGTTAATTAACATACATTTACCTTTGGCTAATGCAGTCCAATTATTGTGAAATCCATAGCTAGTGTATAATTTTCATGCATGTTGCAATAACTAATGTTCTCGAGTGTCCTAATGTGTCATGTGTTGTTTGAGTCTTTTACAGGTGTCAGACTGTGTTGAAGGTGTTCGACAGGTAAGAATCACACTCTCACACATTGATTGTTTCTTCTGTATTATTATGTGGTTTTTCGAATAAACCTTATTTGGTGTATTCTCTTGAAAACATTCTTTTTCTCAGATTGTTCATGCAACTCACTCAAGCATGAGGGAAAAAGAACAACAAGGGGAAAATGCCCCCCTCGCGAAGAATGCAACATGTGTACCAGTATACAGGGGTAAGTCAGCTTTCAGGGGCTAATTTGTGTCCATGTGCAAAACAAATGCACATTTGCAATTGTTTTTTTACATGGCTTTACTCCAATGACCAAAGCCTTATCCCAAGTTTTCTAGACAGAGTGTCTTCCAGTGTTCAAGCGAGGGTGCAGTGCCTAAGGTTTGTATCCCCTGGTGATGGATTCGAGTGGTTGAGGGCATTACTAGAAAGTTATGTGTTGGTTATATCACTTTGCAACATTATGATGAAACTAAAACATGTTCCACATTTTCAGGGGCTGTGCTTGGACCTTGTTATGAGAGACTGCAGACAAGAGAGGACCACATGTTTGGAACACCTCAACATTCATTAAATGCATTCTTCTGCCTTTCAGATTGTGTTTGTACATCTGGGGAAACCTAGAGTTGTGGCGTGTGCCTGTTTATTACGGATCCAAACATAGGGCTACAATCATGTTTTTTGTTACTTTGCTGAATGTTCAGACTTAGTGTTCTATAACACTGTGCCCTGTGTGCTTGAACGTGTACTTTGATGTAGGAAACATGATTTTTTAATGCAGCTCCATTTGACAAATAATGACTGATATCCTTTACTACGTTGTTTCTCAGGTTTTTGACTGCTGTGTTTATCGTGTATTGCCCAGAGTCAGAACTAAACATTGGATAAAAGCCTGCATTTCAGTTTCACAAGGCTAAAATCTGGAACGGTCTTCCTGGGAAATGTGAGACCAGGCTTCTTCTTTGACAATGTTTTAAATCCCGGTTTAAAAACACTTCTGTTTCTGCTTCAATGGCGATTTTATGAGAGATTTTATTTTTTATCTTTTTAATTTACTGTCAATATTTATAATTGTAATGCCTGTTTTGATTGTTTCTATTTTTGTTTCAGTGTTTGAGTTTCCTTTGTTTTGACTGTGCTATACAAATAAACCTTGCCTGCCTATTGCAAAAAGTAGTCTCGACCCGTAAGTGATTCTGCAGAGGATAAGTAGTTTCAATAGAAACTGTAATGGGGAGTCATATCAACGTCAAAAATTTTGGTCATATAAGACGTCGAGAGGCTTCGTCGGACCCGACCCCGGTTCTGTACCACATTTCAACTTGAATGAACGTGGCCGCGATCGTCTTTGAAACGTCCAGATAAGTCCAGATGACGTTGAAATGACAGTGTTTTGCATCTGCTTGTTAGCGGGAACAACGGAGCAACGAACGTCATATGAAGGCAATATTTTGGTCATATAAGACGTTGCTAGGAGTCGGACCACGACGGTTCTGTACCCCATTGCACCTTGAAAGAACGTCAGATGACGTTGGAAAATTACGTTGTTTTTGAATCAGCTAGCTTAGTGGGAACGACTGAACCGAACGTCATATAAAACGTAATATTTTGGGCATATGAAGACATTGATAGGACGTCAGACCCGACCGGTTCCGTACCACATTCAAAACCTTGAATTGACGTGCCATCCAGTAACATTTGGAGGTTGATGGTGACGTCGGGAGGAAACGACGTCGAGGAACAACGTTCATTCAGCACCCACCAGTGACCTTATTCGACGTTCCAAATTACGTTGATTCAACGTATCGGCTTGCTTAGTGGAAGTCCATGTTGAGGACGCCACTGCTTTGAGTCACAAAGAGAAAGTGAAAAGTGTGCCCTTGTGCTGTTTGTGCTGGAGAAGAAGAAAGCTGTGCAGGAGTGGTTGCGGTTCAGCCCGGTCCGCAGGCAACATCATCAAGCCAGGAAAGCGATGACTTTTACTATAGGTCTGCTGAGCCAGATCAAGGCCTTACATAAGAAACTCTATACTGCGGGACCTGGTAGTTAAAGGCACAGTATCGAGACTTGATATAACCATCAATATTGGTATCACATGGCACCAATAAGCAAGAAAATGCGGTTGCATTTTGTCTAATATGAATGTGCAAGTTGATACCAATCAGCCACAATCTGTATTATTTTTAAATAATTGTTACCTGTTAATGAGCCATGGTAAATGAGCATGATATAGTCTACATCAGGCATGTAAAGTCATATACATCAGAGGGCCAATAACACAAATTTGCTGCGAGCCGAGGGGCCGGATGGTTCAATGTTTATTATACTCATTGCCTGTCAGCCTATTTCAGACAGGTACTACCATATTGCCAGCGTTTTGATTGATTTTTATAGATTTTTAGGACCCAAGACTATTGTTTATTGTGTACTTTATGACTATCTGGAAATCCGAAACCCGATTCTGAAAGAATTTGCCTGTCTACTTTCATCAGCAAAAAGAATTTTGTTTTAGCTTGTATATCCCGTTGAGTAGCGAGGGAGTTTTACTGAAATCACCAAAAAAGCTGAGAAAAAGAGGCCACAATAAAGGCATTAGCTGTTTTCAAAACCATTCAGCGAGCGCTGCTGCCACCTGCGGGCTCGATTCCAATATGCTCTTCAAGCTTATCCCCCCAAACACATATTAGAATAAAATAGACATCTGGAACATGAAAATAGCGGAAAACGCAATTGCGTAATAGTGCGTCAATGGCAGGCAACGGGCCATGTAAATTCATTTGCGGGCGGGGATTTGGCCGCGGGCTTGACTTTGCACAAGTGGTCTACATGATAGGTCAGTGGTCCATTTTATACTTGCTCTTGGAATGATTTACTTATACATCAATTGATGTGTCGCTTCTTGAGACAATAACCTTGGTCTTCATGGTTGCTGTCTGTTAAAATCTTGTAGTTTTTTTTTTTTTTTTTCCGAATTTCAGCTCTGTTGTGGACTGGTGAGAAAGCTTGTCTCCTGAGCCCCGTCCACCCAAGAGTTGACAACACCCCCCAAAAACATGCTGATGCACCCATACTGAGAGTGACGGGGCCAGGTGAAACGTCACGTTCCACACCTTGAAGACCTTCCAAGTAAGTTTTTTGTTAATCTGTCATTTTTGTGTGATAAGGGTTTCTGCGGGGGGCATATAAAAATTTTCGGTGATTAAAAGGACAACTAAGCACAAATCAACTTTTTGAGGGGCTTATAACTGCCGATAAATATTGTTTCTTATTGCGCTCTCTACATTGTCTGGTAATAATTTTCTTGGACATTTTAGTGCCAAAATAGATAAACTCTCACTTTGAAGCCTAAATACCGCTGTGTAGCGCCCTCTCTAAATTTATTCTTTGGCTACACTACATTTGAATTTTCGGTGCCGCGTCCTCCCCATTTGCTCTGCCAGCATGTTGTATCGGTCCGCGCTCTGTGATCGGCGGTATAAAAGCCAGCCAGAGTCTCGCAACGCCCCCTGTGCGAGTTAGAGTTGGAATACGGGCGAGCCGCTTTTAACATCGATTTCAGGTTAGCAATTTATTAGCATAGTATTTTAGAAGTTTTTTAGCGCAGCGTTTCTCGTGTGTAGTTAACTGTAGTCAGGTAGTTTCTGTAGCCGTTTTGTGGGACGTTGGAAGCACAACATGCCGGTCACGACGCGGCCAGGGAGCGGGAGATGAGGAGGGAAGACCCGAGACGGGGATTTGATCTTACAGGCCCCGCTGTGAGAGCCACTGCACTCACATCCCCGACCTCTCCGTCTAAATAATGACAACCGAGCAGAGACCGCTCACCCACAACTCCCCCTCCCCGCGTCTCCCAACGCCTCTCGCCACGCCTCCTTTCTTCCTGGAGTTTTTTTTACTTTTTGGGATAGTGGGGTGGAGTAAGATCTGGATAGGGGTGTTTAGTCGCTTCTTTTTTAAGTGAAATTTGTCCAAAAATAAGCCTTAAATATATTTACATTTTTGCATTAAAGTAGATTCAAAACTGGCATTTAACTGGAAAATGTATAAGGGGAAATTATGACATGCGCGACGCCTGTATTAACCTTTAACACGCAAAACTCACCCCCCCCCCCCCCCCCCCCCCACCCCCCCCCACACCCCCTCTTGCCATTATTAGCCTTCTTATGCTTGTGTGATGTCATCCATTCTAATGCATTGTAGTGACTTTCCTTTTTTTCATCCTTGTCATGGTCATATTTCTATTACTTTAAAGGTGTGAAAATCGGGTCGCGATGATGTCACTATCTCATCCAATAGTTGGAGACGGCACAAAAACTTGTACCCACCTCGCCAATGGTCTGGCTCGGGTGTAATGATGGGCTCTTTGATTTGAAGTCCTCCTCAAGGGTCAACCTGAAAGGGGGCGTCAGCAAATTGGATCCTAATGCCGAGCGTCGGCAGGCTCTCGACCCGAGGAACTATTCAAGCTCTGCAAGGTAACTTATTCTTAGAGTTTTTGGGTTGTCTTCCAGTTTTGATTGCATTATGCAGGAGGGAGGATGAGCGGGGGCTATGGGGAGAGGAAGAGGTTGGCGAGTCGGGGACGGGATGCTTAAGCGGATGAATTGGGTGGAATCGTTGTTCTGTTCCCACTGATGCTGTTGTTAAAACAGTTTCCGGTACGGCCATAGACGCTGATGTGAGAAAGTCCATTCAATAGTCGAATTTCGGAGCTAAGACACCAGGTGAAGCGCAAAAGTTTGTAATTGTTTTAAGTTTTTGTACTTGCACTTTTGCGGAAGTGCGTTTAAAGTTTGCACTAGATTTTGCCCTGTTAAAAACTGTACCCTCTTACCTCAACATCCTCTGGGATTTGTTATTTATCTGAATTAGAAAATAACGTTTGGCTTTTGATTAGATGCACATTAGTCTGTGTTAATTGCCATACACATGTTTGCATATATATATATATATACCTCTTTATTTATATATATAATTACCTGTTTCTATATTAACATATATTTCAAATACATTGTAACATTTTAAACTATAAAGGCGGGGGGGGGGGGAATTTTTTTGGTCCACTCTAGTTTTACTGGCTGTGATTTTTGAAGTCTCTCGTTCAAATGGAATGGGGCAGCGCCGGCTGGCGCATGCCAGATGCGTTTTTCCACAATTTTTCTTGTGGGCGGGACACTCGCGGCCAATTTGGATTGTTCCAGGTAGAGCACATTTTTTTTGGACATTATTTAGAACGCGGAGATAGGCGTGACTCTGTCGTTAATCTATACAGTCTATGGAAAAAAAACACATCTGCGCTGGAGACTTCAAAAATTCACAGCAAGGTAAAACTAGGTGGACCAAAAAATTCACCCCCTCAGCATTGACACAAATTGGAACGGCGCTTTGGCCAAGAGCCAAACTTTTGTTCAGCCAGTAAAGCGTTTTTGAGGAGGTCTGCCAATGGGAATATGTTAGTATTGGCTCATTTTCTCTCCACTCTCTCTACTCAGCTGTTTTTGTTAGATGCATTAGTTTAGCAGTTGTTGCCATCCTTGTTGTTTTACACCGCCTACTCTTATTTAGGTATAAATAGACTTGGCATTTTTTGTTTCCTTCTTTTGTTGACTAGTTTTGTTGAGTTTGTTATTTTGGCACAACTGGGCGACGCCACTCCCACCATTGTTATTCCTTTTTTTTCGTTTAGTTTTATAAAAAGGAAATTGCCAAAACCCACTGTGAGTGACTCCGGCCGGCTGAGTGTATACTGAGACGCTGCGCAAACATTTCCAGGCTATTAGCAGCAACGCAACTGACCAGGGCTCCTAATGCAAATTTTCCAGCGTTCATACAAGGTTGAAAAAACTATGTAGTTCTAGCGCTCACCACTGCCGGCCAGTAGTGGTAAGAAAGAAACAACCCCCCTCCTGGCCAGTATACCCACTTCTGTGCCAGCCTCGCCGAGCGCCAACATCATTTCTGTAATATTAACAGCAGTTGATGAAAATGGAATGAAGCTCGGACAAACTTTGCAGAGGTCTCGTTTGGATGACCGAAGGAGTAGAATTATCCTCTCTGCCGAGCTCGAAGCCCACAAGCTAGTTTGTGTCCCGCCGCCATTGTTGTTTGTTTTCCGCTACTGTGCATGTTCCAAAATTTACGTGCGGGGAGCTGCAGCTGCGGGGAGGATGGGGGTCAGCTCATGCAGGAAATTCACACCTTTTTCCCCTCACGCGGGTGTGAAAGAGAACCCGCTGAGCCGAGTATCTTGGTTGTCCCACTCTGCAGGTCTGGATCTGAATTCTTACGTTTTTCCCTCCCTGGAACACAGTCTTCGTCCTGAGGGTTAGTAGCAACAGACCATCCAACTATAGTTTTTTATGCCACATTGTCTCTGTGTAGCTGTCCTCTGTTTCAATTATTGTTTCATCTATCCTGGTATAACAAAATTGGGGGTCGGGGGCCTCGTCCAGGGATACTTTGAAACAATTCATTGTCTCCTTGTGGTCTAGTGTATTAGAGAGGGTGTGCCCAATCCATGGTGTTCGTTTTACAGATTTCATTGAGGGACTCCCACTTTTCAGCCATCTTCCAGGTTCAGTAGAACTCAACCTTCGTGGTGTAAGCAACAACAGGGAGATGCCTTCTCATCACGCAAGGGATGGCCGGATGTTTTGCTGGTCACTCCGTATGCTGTAGGAGCTTCCAGCATATTCACATCGAGGACCTGAGGCGGCCTTCGGATCCCCCAAGGTGTGGTGAAAGACGTAGTTGGTGTTCACTCAGCTTCTTGTATTTTACAACATAAGGACAGAGAAATGGTAGTGGTCATTGATGAGCATGGTATTGGTATAAGAGAAGTTGGGAGCCCGTGTCACCAGGCTTATACCGAAGCTCGTTGACCATACGCCTTCTTGTCCAAATGCTGCTTCATTTCGGTCTGGAGAAGCCGAAGACCAGCTGGGGAGCAACGCTAGTTATAAACGCATACCCAAAGTGTAGTGACATACTCTGGGATGTTTTTGGACAGGGTATTTGAGGTTTAATGAAGGTGCTCTTTTAGATAACCTTCAAAGGCCCTGGGGCGCCACGGTGGTCTGAGTGCGATAGCACTCTCGCTATCATGCAAAGAAGGTCCTGGGTGCGTATCGACCGGTCGGACCAGGGCCTTTCTGGAATGGAGTTTGCATGTTCTCCCGTGTCTGCGTAGGTTTCCTCCAGGTACTCCGGTACCCCTACCACTAAAAATATGTACAAATAGGTATGGCATGCGCCTTCTTACTGGCGACCCGCTCCCATCTCTGAGTGGATGCGGAGAGACAAATGCCCAAACTAACAATTGTAAACCGCTTTGAGACTCTGATGTGCAGTGAAAGACGGGTTTATAAATAAAGATTACTTACTTACTCAGACTTCTGGCCAAGACTAGTGGGCTGGGCTGAACCTTCACCACTCCTGCAAGCTTCTCCAGCAGCAAACACCAGCACAAGGGGCACACTTTCACTTTCTTTGTTGACTCAAAGCCAGTGCATCCTCAACCATGGACTTCCCACTAAGCAAGCCGACGTTTGAATCAAGTTAATTTGAACGTCGCATATAGGTCACTGGTGGGGTGCTGAATGAACGTTTTCTCGACGTCGTTTCCGACGTCACCTCAACCTCCAAATGTTTCGTTGTTGGATCGTCAATTCAAGTTTGAATGTGCGCCCCTACGGAACGGTGGGTCTGACGTCCTGATCAAGGCTCATAGGACCACAATATTGACGTTTATATGATCGTTGTTTTCAGTCCGTTTCCCACTAAGCAAGCAGATGTCAAAAAACGTAATTTCAAGTCATCTGGACGTTCATTCAAGGTTGCAACTGTGGTACAGAACCGGTCGGTGTCCGACGTCCTATCAACGTATTATATGGACCAAAATATTTGCCATCTATATGACGTTCGTTTTCCGTTGTTCCCACTAAGCAAGCCAGATGTCAAAACACTGTCCTTTCAAACGTCATCTGGACCGTTATCTGGACGGTTTTTTCCCCCAAATGACGTCGCGGCCCCGTTCATTCAAGGTTTGCAATGTGGTACGGAACGGTCGGGTCCGAGTCCTCTCGACGTCTTATATGACCAAATATTGCCGTTTATATGACGTCCATTTCAGTTCTATAGACCTACTTAACCTCTGCAGAATCACTTACTGGTCGAGACTACTTTTTGCAATAGGGCAAGGCAAGTTTATTTGTATAGCACGTCAAAACAAAAGGAAAACTCAAAGCACTGAAACAAAGATCGAAACAATCAACAAGGCATTACAATTATAAATATTGACAGTAAATTAAAAAGGATAAAAAAATTAAAAATCTCTCTTATAATCTTCATTTGAAGCCGAAACAGAAGTGTTTTAAACCTGGATATTTAACATTGACAAGAAGGAAAGCCTGTCTACATTTTCCAGGAAGGACGTTCCCGATTTTAGCCTTGTGTAATCTGAAATGCAGCTTTATCATGTTTAGTTCTACTTGGGCAATAAACATAAAACCCCGCATACAAAAAAACCTTAGAACAACTGTAGTAGAAGGATATCAGTATTCTTGCCAAATGGGAAGCGGATTAAAAATCATTGTTTCTCTACATCAAAGTACAAGTTAAAGAAACAGGGCACCTGTTTTAAGAAACTACTGTATGAACGTTATATGCCAAAGTAAAAAAAATGATTGTATCACTATGTTTGGATCAGTATTAAAACAGGCTACCACGCTACACTCGAGGTTCCCCAGATGTAAAACACACTTTCTGAAAGCAGAAGATGCAGTTATTTGAATGTTGGAGGTGTTCCAACATGTGTCCTCTCTTGGTCTTCCAGTCTCTCATCACAAGGTCCAACACAGCACCTGAAAAATGTGAACATGTTTAGTTTCAACATAATGTGGCAGAAAGTGATATAACAAACATAACTTTCTATAATGCCTCAAACCCCCTCGATCCATCAACCATGTGATACAAAACCCTTGGCACTGCACTCGCTTGAGACACGGAAGGGACTCTTGTCTGAGAAACTTGGGATAAGGCTTTGGTCATGGATAATTCCATGTAAAACAACCAATTGCAAATGTGCATATGTTTTGCACATGGACACACATGAGCCCTGAAAGCTACTTACCCTGTAAATTTATCGTACACATGTTGCTCATTTCCGAGGGGGCATTTTCCCACTTGTTGCTCTTCTTCCATCATATTGAGAGAGTTGTGAACAATTGAGAAAAAGATGTTTTCAAAGAGAAAAACACCAATAATGGTTTATTCTAAAAACAACATAATAATACAGAAGAACAATCAATGTGTGAGAGTGCTTATTCTTACCTTGAACACCTTCAACACAGTCTGACACCTGTAAGACTCAACACACATGACACATTGGAATAATCTCAGAACATTAGGGTTATTGCCACAATCATGAAATTATTACCTCTATGGATTCACAATAATTGACTGCATTAGCAAAGTAAATGTATTTAATTAACATATGGCAGGTTTACAGTTTATAAGAAAACGTAAGAAATGAATAGAGTTGCAAGCGTAGTTAGATTGCTACCAGCTGCTGAATGCGATACTTAATATTTGCCAGCTAACAATAACAAAAAGAACAAATGTACGTGGCTCATTTAAACAGCCCACAGTGAGCAGAAGGGAAGTCCTCTGACATTGAAGCCAGCCACCGAAGACATAAATCATTTTATTAAACAAGCAATACATGAACATTAAAACTCTCTTTCTGCAGCAGGTAAACATCTGTGTGCTCTATGGTCCCACATGGTCCCCCATCCCCCTCCCCCCTCCCCACATGGTCCCACACCTGAACTCAACTCCAAAACTGATGACATCTCAGGTGTCTACATGATGGGAGTGTCCCAATATTAAAGTGATCTCCATGTTTTTAAAACTTAGTTTTCTAAAGTATGTTGTCTTTTTGCAGTTTATAATAACCATTGTGAAATATACAGTAACTTTGATAATAATTGCATTATTATTTTAATAATCAAGAATCTTAACCTTTTTTAACACTAGTTTGTTGGACAGTCTAACCTACAGAATTCTAAAGTAGCTAAAAATAGTGTGGAAAAATATGAAACAAACAATATCATATTTTTACACTTTAATTAAAAACTAAAAAAAGGTGTCTCCCTTTCAGCCTGAGCAGTGCAGCCCGTTATTATTATAGATTCATGCACTGGCAATTCAAAATACAGGGATAATATACAACTATACTTTAACAAATTCCACGTTTCGTGAGTAAACTAACTTAATTTCTGTTCCAACTCTTTTCAATGTGGAATGATAATCTTATCTAAAATGTCAGACTGTGTACTTACTAGAGCGGGTGATTCCAAGTAAATAAGCAGGGGCAGCGACAAGGTACAATTCAACGTCTGGGAAGGCCATTGCTTTACCGTCAAGATGCACACCACGTCGATTAGACGTGTAAAACCGGCCTCGACCGACTCACAGGTCAGGCTGTCACCTAGTATAAGTGTGCGTCGGTTGTTTTAGGGATGTTCTCTATTATTTTTTTCACAGTAGTCCGAAAAAAATTGCTGGCGTGCGTGTAGCGGTTGCGGAATGACGACTTCAGTCGCACCGGCGCAGGTTCAAATCCCGGTCGAAATGTTTGACTTTTCACTTTATAGGAACAATTTTTCTGTTTGGTTAAAAACGAATAAACACTCAACATAAGGGATTATGTAGTGGCTAATATATAAAACTTGTGAACCATGCATTTGCATTAAAATCTCAAATTGCTCACCCTTATTTCAACTGAGATTGTTAGCACAACAAATGCCATTCCCTTCACAAGTTTTTTATTAGCCACTACGTCATCCTATGTTGAGTGCTTTATAGTCTTTAACCACACAGGAAAATTGTTCGCTTAAAAATCGAACCAAATATGGTAAAGATAATGATACACACACAGCTAAACCACCTAACAACAAAAACAACACACACACACCAAAACACAAAAAAAACACAACCAACAAAACACAGTGGACTTGAACACACGTTATCCAAGGCTGCAACCATTTGCTTAATCCACTACGTACCGTCAGGCTTACACTAGATTGCTTCAACAGCCTATATAATTGTGATTGCTAGTTCAAGAGTTACTGCTGTCGGAAGGGCGATGACCTGTTTTTTCCAGTCTAGAGGAGGTCGGATTGGACGTCATATCCACGTATATGGGAGGGGGGTGTGTGTTGTGGTGTGTGTGTGTGGGGCGGGGGGTCATTGTTTTTCGTCCAGCTGCGCACCTTGCCACAGACGTCGTTTGGACAGTAAATAAACAGTCACGACCGGATCGACGCGATATTGGACGTGATCTGGAGGTTGAGTGGACGTCGGCATGGGTTTTTTTCCTCAGTGGGTTCATGGTTAATGGAGTTTTTCGTGTGCACCTTTGTGCGACTTCTCGGGGGTGGGGTGGATAAGGACTAGAGTGCTGTTTTATCTCCAATGTGGGAAGAGAGAGTGCAAAGGACTTTCGACTTGAAGTTGGTACCTTGATCACTTTGGATGACCCCTTGGCAGACCAAACATGAGACAACTTTACCCAGAGGCCCTGACGATGACGTACAGAATTTCCGCAGGCAATGCTTCGGGGTACCTGGTGGGATGCACATAAATTGAGAGCAGAAACCGATTTTACAGTCTTAGTTTTTGGAACGGTCCCACACAGTCAATATTAACCTTTTATTATTACTGGGATCCTCACCCCGGTATATGTTATTTGAAGCTTCTCTATTTTTGTGTAAAGATTATACTATTAGTTAATGACTTGACAAAGACCACTCCCATTCGGTGACCTCAAAGGATAATGCCAACACATGCAGCTAAAATCGTAAAATCGGACGATATTATTTCAAAAGTTTGGTAATAGGAATGGCAACGATCTCTCTATTTTAGTCTGATGTTGGGAACCACTTCAGAGTCTTCGGTTGAAGACATAGAGGTGCCTAGTTAGACAATGAAATAGAGTAACATTTGTAAAAGTTCAAGATATATTATTTTAGACTGAACGTGGAAAAAAAACTTTCCCCCATTTCTCCAATTCAGAGGGAAATCGAAGGACACTGAAGGTAAAAGGGGTAATGATTATTCAGTCAAAGGTATATCATTTAAATTTTTCCGACTTTAGTCTGATGTTGGGGAAAAAAACCCTCCAGGTTAAGTAAATATTTTAAATTATGCTTCTACCATAACAGATTGAGTTTGCTTGGATTGATTACAGTTAATTGAATTCTCCAACCATTGCTGTTTCTTTTATTTCTTGTTGGCCTTTTTCTATTTCTGGGGCTCTGTCTCAAGCCTGAAGAAAGACAAATTCTTTCCATTGCCACTTACCCCAACCAACCCCTGTTTTATATTTGGAATAAAATGGATGGGCAAAAAATTGGAAAATTCATGCAAAGATAATTATTTTCCTGAATTAAATTGGACAATTTAATTGCGGCAGGACTAAAGACGTTCATCCATTTTGCAGTTTTGGATTCAAGAGGATTTTATTGAAAACATCAAAAAAATAGCGAAGCCCACTTTTTCATGTACAGCTTTTTGATACATTTAAAGTCTGTACGGAACAGCTTCAGTCCCAGTGCCTACTGCCATCAGTTTGAAGGCCCGGTGTGACTTTACTGGTCACGGGCTCACCGCACCAGAATAGTCAAATATGCAGACCAGTGAGTCAAGGGCAGAGACAAATTGTAGGTAAATTTTATACCTGGAGAAAAATAGGAACCCTTTGAAGCTTGTATGAGTCTGGTTGCAAAGACAAGGCCCCTCCGAACAGAGGAAAAAAATATACCATATCACAATGAAACACATTGAATGTCTTTCAGAACAGCCAACTGGTGCTGATGGAGATGTAATACAGACGATTATGCAACACCTAAAGGCATCATGCTGTAGTCAAAAAGACTAAATCATCTTTCATTCAAGATGCAAAGAGGACATTGTTACCTGGATGCTACAGGGTGACTTTAGTGCAGAGGAAGACACACCACGCCATTTTTGGAATGAGACCGTGGTAAGAAACCCTTCCAAAAGGGCCTCACCACTGCAATAGCTACTTCTGCTACTTGTGATCACACCCACCATCCATTATATACTTTTTACAGGCATTTCTGACAGATGCAATGAGAATGTTTGTAAAAAATGTTGTAAATGGCCTGTAATGTTTGTGTGGCGATGGATCTTGGTTCTGTGCATTTCCCTGACCCGGACGTTTTGCGGCTTCATTGGAAAAACCTCCCTCCATATATATCGCGTTAAATTATGGGCAATTATTTTGGAGAGGCTTATGACTGCCACATCATCCATCCCCTGTTTGAGCCATGTACATGAAAAACGCCAAAGACTCTGCAAAAAAAGTATTGTGTGGGGGCATTAATTTTGTAGATACTTTTGGATTTTTTTTATAATTAATATACTGTTTATGAATGTTTTAATAATCTCAGTCCTGTTTATTTATCTTATTCGCTTTTATTTTATTTTATGAACCATCTGGGACACTTTAGGTCCTCAATAATTCTTAACTGGCCCCTAGGAGTCCAAACTACTCATGGTGAGGCCTGTAAGTTTATCTGATGATCTGAGGTCCCTGTTGTCATGGTGTGGTTTTTTATTTCTGTATTTGGTTTCATTTTGACATTAGTTCCTCTGGTTTCATTTCAGTTTTAACTTCATGTCCCTGTTCCCTGATGAATTGTCGCCCCGCCCTGATGTGTTCTTCTGTGTCTGTCTGTGTCTATATGTACCTGTGCTTCTCTCCCTTTGTTGCTGGTTCATTGTCTTGTCAAGTTCCGTCCTGTTCCTGGTTACTTTGGATTTTGGAGTTAGTGTTTTTTTTTGCCTTGGACTTAATTTTATTATATCTTATTAATGGGCATTCCTGCGTTTGAGTCCAACTCATCTCACCTCTGATACCACTGCAAGCTTTCAATTATATAAAAGTATTACACCAGGTCTTTTTATTAAGATTTTAGTTTAGGTTAGTTTTATCAAATATGTAATAATTTTACAGTGGTATCATGTTATTAATGTAGATTTAATTATTTATATAACACTACTAATGAGGTGCTTGTGAATGGGTGCAGCTCTGACCTGCCACCCCCCCATCCAGAAATGTATTATGGGGAAGAAAAGGGCATGGTATTTCTAAGGCAATTTTTGTGTCATTACTTTACATACATTCAAGCTTTTTAAAATTATTCCATATTTTTTTGGGGCGAAGGGGGTATTGTCTGTGTTTTTGATGGCTAGATTAATGAGGATCTTTAAGTCATAGCTCGATGAATTCCTTTTTTGTATCTCCTGAAGGAGTTAGCTTTGCCCCTCGTACTCCCAGACCGTTGTGTTTCAGCCAATCGACTCTGGTGGAGATGGCAGAACCACAAGAGTCCAAGTCGCAGTACCCTGCAAGAATTGGATGAGATCCTCACAAGTGCACAGTTGTGTCTCCTCTCCTTTACAAGGATATGCTAGTTTTAGAACCTGCGAAACCTTCGGGAATGATGAGGATGTCTGACGCTGTGGATGATGGTCTTGGTTCTTATAGAAGACTATCCGGAAAGCGGATAACTGGAACATCGACGTACTCAAGATCCTCCTGTACGAATCATCTGCCACACCAGCCCAGAGCCAATTATCTTGAATACTACTATGAAGCCTAGGCCAATCCATTTTGTGATTAGTTCCAAAATTCCTGCCGATCCATTTGGGCCTTAATTTACAGACATCTGGTAGTTATGTAAAGATTAGAGCGCGACCAGCCTTGGTCAATCCCCGGGAGGTTACAAACAGTTAGACCAGAAACATAGAACATGGCCTAACCAAAACTTTGTTCAGGCAATTGTAGAAACCTCAGTTGGGTTGAATATACCTTTTTAAATTTACTGTTTGCGTTTATTATTTTTTAGAATGACCTGTGTGCCCACACCATTGGTGCAAACTTTTCAATGAAGTGATTGAAGGAGCACCCCTTGATGTAGTTGGTGGAGGTGGAAACATGTTCTATTCGCCAAATTTCATGCCCAGCTGTTGAGCCCTCTGTCGGTCTGGATTAATCTTTCCTTGGTTGTCAGACGATGAACGCAAAAGCAGAACTGCAAAAGTAAAATAATTTAATAAATGCCAAAAAAAGTAAAAACTGAAACCGGAACAAGAGAAGGGGGGAAAAACAACAATTGGCCAGAAACAGAGGACATGAGCACAGGGTCTAAATACACACGGTGGCCACAGGTGTAGCACATCAGGGAGGGGCAAACAATCAACAAAGACAGACAGGAACAAGCAAAACTCACATCAAGGGAACAAAAAAAGAAATATCAAATTAAACCCGATACAATAACAGAACGTCCACACCCATGAAAATTTGGTAAGTGTCATTGAAAAAGCACTTCCACTGTCTTAACCACTTTTCGGCAATTTTTATTATTTGTGCAGTTGCCAAAGTTATTTGAAATTTGATTTTTCCAACGTTATATCACTTACCACTAATGCATATTCATTTTTTGTTCCCTATCCATTATGGGGTTCGATAAGGTACCAACACCACTGCTCTGTTAAAATGTATCAATGATGTATTTTCTTGATTTGACCAAACTATGTCTCTGGGGCGTCCATATTCCATGATCTTTCAAAGCCTTTGTTCTAGTAGATCACTCCCTTCTATGGACAGCTTAACGCAATAGGTCTTGATACCAACGCCATTTTCAATATGTGTGTTGTCACATTGTTCCTAGTCCAACAAATGCATAATTGATAAAGGGCTCCCCTTTGGTCCCCATCCTATTTCAATATTCATCAACGATCTTCCACAAGTCTATCAAAATAAAATATATACGCAGACCGACAGTCATTTCCACATCTACAGTAGGTCCATTCCTATTTTTTCTCGTTTCATTCACGCTTCTCGGGAATCACGCAGCTGCGTGAAAAATCGTACATCTTATCGCCACAAGGTGGGCAGGCTAAGTCCGCTTTAGCCCTCTGCAGCGTCTTAGACGCTCAGGTATATGACTTGGCGTGCAAAACTGTCTAGCCCAAAGGTTGCTCTGTTGGCCGCAATGGTTCGATTAAATACAGGGCATTGAGAACCCAGGTGCGTTCTTGTCTGATGCACATCTTTTGGTGCTTGTGGCAAAATTGTTTTTTCACTAAACTATTATTCTATAACATCTTGTCTTAATGTCTGAAAATCTAGGTGAAACTTCATAGTGTTATACGTTTAAAAATTGTGGATTGGTTTGATAAACGAACGTTACGTACATCCTCCGCTCTGGCCCCGGGAGCATGCTGCTGTGACCCCCGCTCTGAACCCCCCCAACTCTGTGGAATCGCACTTGCCGTCTGGGCTACGAGCGCGGCCATAGACACGGACTCACGTCTACTCTCGCTCTGCTCGCGTCTCTCACTCTCTGCTCGCGTCTCTCTCTATCTGCTCGGTCTCTCTCTCTCTGCTCGGTCTCTCTCTCTCTGCTCGAGACTCTCTCTCTGCTCGCTCCCTTCTCCTCTCCCTCCTTGCTCCGCGTCCTCTCTCTCTGCTCAAGTCTCTTTGTCTCTGATGTGTCTATCTCGCTTGCTCACGTCTCTCCTCTCTGCTCGTATCTCTCTCTCTCTGCTCGCATCTCGCTCTCTATGCTCACTCTCTCTCTGCTCACGTCTCTCTCTCTCTTCTCTGCTCACGCCTCTCTCTTCTGCTCGCCCTTTCCCCCCCCCCCCCCCCCCCCCCCCCCCCCCCCCCCCCCCTCCCCCACCCCCCCCCCCCCCATCTCTTCTTGCTCGCATCTTCTCTCTCTTCTCGCTCGCCATCTCTCTCTCTCTGCTCGCATATCTCGCTCTCTGCTCGCATCTCTCTCTCTCTGCTCGCCGTCTCTTCTCTGCTCGCGTCTCTCTCACTGCTCGACGTCTCTCTCTCCTTGCCTCAACCTCTCTCTCTCTCTGCTCGCGTCTCTCTCTCTCTGTCACCTCTCTCTCTCTCTCTCTCTGCTCACCTCCTCTCTTCTCTCTGCTCACGTCTCTCTCTCTCTGCTCCGTCTTCTCTCTGCTCACTCTCTCTCTCACTCTCTGCTTCCCGGCTGCTCTCTCTCTGCTCGGTCTCGCTCTTTTCTGCTCACGTCTCTCTCTCTGCTGCTCCGTCTCTCCTGCGCAGTTCTCTCTCTCTCTCTGCTCACGTTCTCTTTGCTCGCGTCTCATCTTCTCTGCTCGATCTCTCTCTCTGCTCTCGGTCTCTCTCTCTCTGCTCACGTCTCTCTCTGCTCACCCTATCTCTCTGGCTCACGTCTCTCTCCTCTCTGTCTCGCTCTCTCTATCTCTGCTCACGTCTCTCTCTCTCTGCTCAGTCTCTCTCTCTCTCTTGCTCACGTCTCTCCTCTCTGCTCACGTCTCGCTCTCTCTGCTCACGTTCTCTTGCTCGCGTCTTCCTTCTCTCTGCGCAAGCTCTCTCTATGCTCTCTCTCTCTGCTCACGTCTCCTCTCGGCTCACGTCTCTCTCTGCTCGCGTCTCTCTCTCTTGCTCACGGTCTCTCTTGCTCAGTCTCTCTCTGCTCACGTCTCTATATCTCTCCCCTGCTCACGTCTCTCTCTCTCTGCTCACGTCGTCTCTCGCTCGAGTCTCACTCTCTCTTGCTCAGTCTCTCTCTGCTCTCTCTTCTCGGTTCGCGTCGCTCTCTCTTGCTCACGTCTCTCTCGGCTCTCTCTCTCCACTCCCTCCCGTCTATCTCTCTCTGCTCACGTCGCTCTCTGCTCAATCTCTCTCCTCTAGCTCTGCTCACGCCTCTATCTCTGCTCACGTCTCTCTCTGCTCACGTCTCTTCTGCTCACGGACTCTTTCTCTCACTGCTCACGTCTTCTCTCTGCTCACGTCTCATATGCTCCGTCTCTCTCTCTCTGCTCACGTCTCTCTCTTGCCGCGTCTCTCTCTCTCTGATCACGTCTCTCTCTGCTCTCTTTCTCTGCTCGCGTCTCTCTCTCTTGCTACGTATCTCTCTGCTCGCGTCTCTCTCTCTCTGCTCACGTCTCTCTCGGCTCAGTCTCTCTCTCTCTGCTCAAGTCTCTCTCTGCTCGCGTCTCTCTCTCCTCTGCTCATCGTCTCTCTCTGCTTCTCTCTATCTGCTCACGTCTCTCTCTCGCTGCTCACGTCTTCTCTCTGCTCTCCTCTCTCGCACTCTCTCTGCTCGCGTCTCTCTCTCTTCTGCTCAGTCTCTCTCTCTCGCTCACGTCTCTCTTGCTCTCTCTCCTCTGCTCACCGTCTCTCTCTCTTGTCATCGTCTCTCTCTCTCTGCTCACGTCTCTCTCTCTCTGCTCACGTCTCTTCTCTGCTTCTCTCTCGCTGCTCACCGTTCTCTCTCTCTGCTTCACGTCTCCTCTTCTGCTCACGTCTCTCTTCTCTGTCACGTCTCTCCACCTGATTTCTTAAAGATTATTGTTGATGCGGAGCAGAGAGTCAGCAACTAGATTGGTTGTGAGATTTTTAAAAGAAGCTAGTTTCTCATCTTTTTCAGCCTGGGAAGTTTGTGAAATGATATTGCATCCGGTGATTAAAGGCTATTTTATTTTAATAATGACAGTAAAACTGACATTTAAAGTCCGTGCACTCCCCAATCCACAATCCTCACCGCACGTCACTGTTGTCTGCTATATGCATCTGATCATTTGCTGTTCCTCAACCACACGTGTTTTAGTTTAAAAGTGTAGGCTAGCTGTTGTTCAGTCTTTGAAATGTTGATGTGGCCATTTTATGGCTATTAAAAGCTCAGCCTCTGTCTGTGCGCTTGAACTGCGGCCTAGGACCACTACGCTGGCTTAGCACCCTCTCAGCTGTCTTCGCGCCGAATGGAATGGACTGATTAGCATGATAGTGATAAGATATGTATACAATGCAACGGCCGCCCCCCCCCCCCCCCCCCTCCCCCCCCCCCCCCCCCGCTGAAAAGCAAAAACCTAGGCCATTCCAGTCCTGCTGGACCCAAAGCGTTTGGTTTGTGTTTGTTGTAGGACGCCCCCCCCCCCCTGCAGTGTGCACTTTATGCTTGAAATGTTGTGTGCAGGAACTTCATGTGTTAAGCTCATTTGGAGACCGACGACCGGAGAAGACCTTCAAAGACCCATCAGACTAATAGAGTAATTAAATGTGCTGTGTCCAGATATGGAGAAACAAAGCTAGCTCCTACAGGGTTTTTAACACTGCTAAAAATCACGGGACAGAAGCAGCTCTCCTCCCCACACCGAATAATCCAAAGCCCACCCCAGGCCCCTGCTGTAATAAGTCATTACCTAAATTTGCAAATCAATACATGCAAATGTTAGCAGCCTAACTATCCTTCTTGTCAAAACAGGGCCTATTTCGCTTGGGTTTGCTAGTGTTAAAACTAAGCAGACATTCATCAGCCCACTCCATTATATTTGTAACACAGGAGAGATAGAAAGTTTCCTCCCATTCATACATTTGTCATTAGCAAGATCGTTTTACAAGTTTACTACAGTCTAGCAAATCTATTCATTTCAACCGTCGGCACCCAACAAGCCAAAACACGCATGAAATTCAGATCTTGGACAATAATCAACAAGTTCACACTCTGGCATCATGTTTAAAATAAAAATGAATTGCCGCATCAGAAAATGTCTAACGGAAACACGCAAAACTTCGAATCCTTATTATATAATAGCCTCTGAATTTTATTCTTTTAAATACTGATGTTATAACACTCACCATTAATGCGACTTCTGGTGCTGGGACTGTAAAAAATACAACTCAAAATTGTTCACTTACTACGATTTTGTGCATTCACTGACAATAAAATTTGCCTGGTTGGAACTTATGTACTCTAGAAGGCCATGGCCTGAATAGTAGTACCAAAAACAAGATAAATAGAAGTAAAGCCACACAAGTTCTTTGATTGTCTATCTGTCGATTGTGTATCCGTTGTTTTAGCTGACTGACGCCAAATATATCCAATTATATAATGTTTCCCTGTTTATTGTTATGCCTGAATCTACCACCTGTTGCTGAATAAACTTCCAAGTTGCTCTGGTGTGCAAAGATCCCTGCCTATGCGCTAGATTTTCGACACTCACTTTCTGAAGTTTCTGATGAAAAGTTCATCTATTTTGATATATTAAGTTGATTTTGGACATTGAAGTTGTAGTGAACTTCTGAAAGTTCAATTGGCGCACAAGATAGTTCCAGTTCAACTGGAAATTTTATTGTCATGTGAATGCAAAAATCTGCGAGTAAGGTGAACAATTTTGAGTTGTCGTTTTAACAGTTCACCGAGCTATAGTGAGGTCCAAATCTTATCTGCGTTTGATCATTTAACTATGTGGTATGGCAACGCTGCATTCAACTTTAGAACAAACTAATTTGACCAAAAAAACTCACTGTATTGTATTTTTACCAACGTATTCGACAGGGGCCAAGCCAAAACGTAGCCCTTTATATTCTCTGGTCCAGTCTTAGAAACATTAAGTTTCCCCTCTGGTTCACAGTGTGGCGGCACCCGGGGCTGAGTGGATAGCACTCTCGCTTCTGACAAGAAGGTCCTGGGTTCGAATCCGGTCGGAACAGGGGCCATTCTGTGTGGGTCATTGGCATGGTTCTCCTGTGTCTGCATAGGATTCCTCGGGTGTCCGGTTTCCCTACCCAAGTGACCTTGGTCCATGAAATGCGCTATATAAATAAAACATCTTGATCTTTTAATGTGGGTGCTTAATTTAAACTCAAATTAGTAAGTTATTGTAGGTGACCGTTTAATCTGAACCTTAAAAAAAGAAAGTTTTTACCAGACTATGAAATTTCCATTACTGAATTTAAAAAAACATCGTTGGCAGAACTTGGAAAACTTAACTGGACCCAACTTAATAAGTGTTGTCTTCAAAACTTGAAGAATTAAGTTAATGCCTTCAACTCCAAAATCCTTCGCAGCTGGTTGCTTTGAAATTTTGAGTTGAACTAACTTTATCTTTTTTTACAGTGTGCCTGGACCATGAGTCCAATTAAAATAATGGACATTGCATCCTGCAGCCCTGAAAGGACATGCGAGGTGCGCGGGTCGGCCCGAAACCCGAGTCAAACCCGCGGGTCCCGCGGGTTTTTTCGGGGCGGGTTGGATGCCTCAAAAATATGAGTATGGTCAGGTGCGGGTGGGTCGGGTCAGAAAGCTCCTGATCCTATATCATTTATATATGTGAGCCACGGTATGTGAGTCCCTGAGTACATTTGCAATCGCGAGGGGAGGATGTTAAACAAAAATCATGCTGACAAACAGGATGCTCCTTCATGACTCCCGCTTAAAAGCCTCAGAACACTCCAGTTCCGAGGACAGTCGTGTGATTCTACACAGAGGCACGAGACTGAGGACGTGTGGGCCTAACATGCCAGAGGCCTAAGAGGGGCCTCATTACTTTAATTAGCAATGCACGACTCAAGTGGCAACGCTGTGGTGAAAAGAGGTCGCTGTCTTACTCATTTAGTTCCTTTGATTCTGAGCAGCTAACTAATCAAGAATATATCGCCTCCCACCCACTATCAATAAACATATATTTTATTCATAGAAATCCATTAAATGTGTGGATTGTTCTGGATATTCCGTTTATGTCCTGAGACTATGATTAATAAAGTGTGACGAATATGAGGCAGAGTGGCCACAGATAGTCTGGACTCGGAAAAAAAATGGGTTCGGGATTATCCTCGGGCATTCGCGCGGGTTAATGACGTCGCCGCGAGGGGATATTTCCTGGGTAAACAGAATCACTTATTACTGCGCATTACGGTGAAAGCGGATCTCTCCAGCTGTTGCGGTTCGGAGCTATAATCGACGAACTTAATAGCAAAATACAGGTAAGTAACCAGGGTTTTGGAAACCAACACACACACCTACAACTAAGATTATAAGCTTTAGAATGATGGTATATTTGAATCATGTCACGGTTATTTTGACCCGCGGATCAGTGAATAAAGTTGAAAAACCGACGCGGCTTCATCACACACTCTGCTCTGATGCGAAGCGGCAGGCAGTCCCGGGCGAGTCCACTTTTCCGGGGGGTCGAAACGCGAGTCACGTGGCCCAAACGACCAATGCCATTGGTTGGCCTATCCATTTTACATGTTAAACAAGGGTCGTTTGGGTTGTTAAACAGTTTAAAGCTTCGGGTCTGTAAACTATAGTCTCATAAATAACATGCTTAAAGCTGAGGTCTGTAATAACTTTAGTCATGATAAATAACATGTTTAAAGTTTGAGGTCTGTAACTTGTAGTTCATACATACACATGTTTAAAGCTGAGGTCTGTAACTTTGTCTCATAAATAACACTGTTTAAAGCTGGGTGTCTGTAACTTTAGTCACATTAATAACGTTTACAGTTGAGGTCTGTAACTTTAGTCTCATTAATAACATTGTTTAAAGCTCGGGTCTGTAATTTAGTCTCACTTTAATAAAATGTTTAAAGCTGTGGTATGTAACTTTAGTCTCTTAATAACATGTTTCAAAGGCTGGGTCTGTAACTTTTTTTTCAAATTTAAACAAATTTTTTTTTTTTTACAACAAACACCACACACACCCCCCCACACCTCTTTTACAACACAACACATTAACTCTCATAAATAACACATGTTTAAACAGTGCGGTCTGTAATTTTAGTCTCATAAATAACACGTTGTGTGTGTGCATATGCCCATAATCATTTCTAAGATCATATTTAGATTGCTTACCTTTATTTTGATATTTTACATTAGTATTTTGAAAAAAAATGTTTTCCGGTTTTTCATGTTGGCAGCATCTTGGATAAGCTGGCAGGCCCATTTGGAAGTCGGCGTGTCGGCAAATTGTAAAATTGCATATCGAATTCAACATCACCTGGAATTGTTTACTTCTTTACTGTGAATTGTAATGTTTTAGTTAGTAAAATAGGAAGTTACAGCACTTTAGAAGAAATGAATAAAGGCTTGAAACTGGCTGAATAGAGGTTCCACAGTATCCCTTTGTTTTAAACCAAATTACTTTCATATAAGCGCATAAAAGCACTTTCAATATGGTAATAAAATCATAACCACTTAATCCGATTTTCATAATTCAAAAACTGTTTTATTCCTCTTACTGAGTGGATAGTACTGTGCTGAATTAATCTGATTTGGAATTTAAAAAATTAATCTTGCATTGTACTTTAATAACTTACAGTCTGTGGAAATACACGGGCTACATGTGGTTACCGTGCTTAGACTATATTAATATTGTATGTGTAACATTCAAAATTAGATTGAGTGAATTTCCCTTTTCCTCATTTCGTGAATTTGCGGAGGAGAGGAGAGGAGCTGGCGAGAGAAGTTTGGCAGTTAAAATAAATGAATTACAGCTTGCTAAAGTATTTGAAAGCAATCTTCATTATGATTGTTATATTTATGTTATTTCTTATAAATGTTAGAGATGCCAGAGAATAGGCGTCTGCTTTTTTTCTGAGTGGAGGAGAACACCAGCGGAGTGTTTGAGGCAAATAACGTTCCAGGTTATTATTACCACTAGTTTCTCTTTCCATAACGATATACTTCTTTTTGGAAAGATCCACCAACGTGATGCAAAAAGTTTGACGTTATAAGCAGTAGTTTTAATGTCTGCGGTTTTCAGAGACTGGCCTGCTACAAGGGAGTTGCCCGTTTTAACCTGATTGTCGCTGTGCGCGGGGCAGAAACTCGCCAATGTAACCCTGCTCAACAATGCCACCTCGTGGTTGTTTTGGTCATTGCAACGTCTAGGGAGGGGGGAAAATAAAAGACCGCGTGAATCACACGTGCGTCTCGTGTGATTCACGCGTGAAAGGGCGACAAAACAGGAATGGGACCTACTGTAAATGCTAATTTACAATCACGCGTTACAGCACGTACGCGTTATACGCGCAGCAGACGCGCGGTAACTTTTTTCCATGTTAACTATGATTGGATAAATAAAAATTTCTTACACTTCTTTAGCATCATACGCATTGATGGACGCGAAGCTGCGCTCTATTTAGGATGGATTTCGAATTTTGTGCGCCACCAAGCGTCTCCCATGAGATCTCATGTTAAACCATGGATTTTTTATAGCGGTCCTTGGCTTAATTGCATCTACACACACAACAGCAACTTGTGTCTAACATCAGCTGGAGGAGCCAGCAGGTTTTCCTTTGATTTTGGATATCGTTTTTTTTCTTTCATAAAGTCTTGCGTTGTCAAACCCCGAGCCACCAAGACCTGAGACCAACTCATGCAGGATATGTGAGTTGCTCTACATCAGTCCTCTGGCCATACTGTCTCCTGTGTTGTCTATGGAGCAGTGCTAGAGGACAGTAAGGGCCAGAGGACTGAGGTAGAGCAACACACATAAACATGCATGTGTTTGTCCTCATGGTCGTTGTGCGCTGGTTGGCCAGACGCAAGACTTTATGAAAGAAAAAAAACGATATCCAGAATCACTGTAAACCTGTGCTCCACCTGATGATGTTTTAGACATCACGTTGCTTTGTGTGTGGCTAGATGCAATCTGAGCAAGGACCCGCTAGAAAATCATGTATTAATGAGTTCTCAATTGGGAGAGCGTTGGGCTGGCACCAAACATTAGAAATCCATCCTAAAATTAGAGCGCAGGAGTGGGGGCTTCGCGCATACATGCGTTATGATGCTAGAAGTGTACAAATCTCATCATAGGTTAACATGGAAATAAGTTACGCGCGTCTGCTGCTGCGCGTATAAGCGTTTACGTGCTGTAAAACGCGGTGATGTGTAACATTAGCAGTTACAGTAGGTCCCATTCCGTTTTGTGCCTTTCACGGTGCATCACACGAGACTCAGTGTTGCTTTCACGCGTCTTTTAATTTCCCCCCTCCCCAGTGACTTTGCAATGGACCAAAACAACCACCAGGTAGGAACTCCTTGTGAGCTCGGGTTACCTGGCGAGTTTCTGCCCGCGCACATCGACAATCTGGTTAAAACGGGCAACTCCTTGTAGCAGGCAGGCTCTGGAAAAACCCCGAGACATTAAAAACTATGCATTATAACGTAAACTTTTGCATCACGTTGGCTGATCTTTCCCAAAAGAGGAGGGAAGTATCGTTTGGAAAGAGAAAACTATTGGTAATATAAAACGCTGAACGTTATTTGACTCAAACAGCTCCTCGCTGGTTGTTCTCCTCCCAATCAGAAAAAAAGCAGAGCCCTTTTCTCCTTGCATCTCTAGCCATTTATATTAACATACATAATATAACATCATAATGAAGATGCTTTCAAATAATTTAGCAAAGCGTAATTCTTTATTTTTAACTGCCAAAACTTCTTCGCTGCTCTCTCCTCTCTCCGCAAATCATAATGAGGAAAAGGGAATATTCACTCAATTTTATTTCTGACTGTTACCACATTAACAAGATTAATTAGTCTAAGAACGGTGTACCAATTAGCCCCCGTTGTATTTACCACAGGCTGTAAGTATTAAAGTAGCAAGGCCAAGATTAATTTTTTAATTTACCAAATCCGGATTTATTCCAGCACAGTACTTACCGCCTAGTTATAGGCGGATTAAAACAGTTTTTGAATTATGAAAAATCGGATAAGGTGGTTATGATGTTATTCCCAATTGATAAGTGCTTTTAGGCGCTTATATTGAAAGTAATTTGGTTTATTTTAAAAACAAAGGGCTACTGTGGCACCTTCTATTCAGCCAGTTAAGCCTTTAGTCATCTTCTAAGTGCTGTTAACTTCCCTATTTTACAAACTATAACATTAAAATTACAGTAAAGAGTGGAAAACAATTCAGGGATGTTGAATTCTATATTCATTTTACAATTTGGCCGACCCCGATTTCCAATATGGCCGCAAGCTTATCAGATGGGCTGCCAACAAGAAATCGGAAAACATTTTTTTCTCAAATACTATGTAATATATCAAAAAGAAAGGTAAGCAATCTAAATATGATGCTTTAGAAATGTTTTTGGCATCTGCCACACACACATTGATATTATGAGATAAAAATTAACAGACCTCAGCTTTTAACATTTTGTTTATTTATGATACTACAGTTACAGACCGAGCTTTTGAACCATGTATTAATGAGACTAAAGTTACATACCTCAGCTTTAAACATTTTATTAATGAGACTAAAGTTACAGACCCGGAGCTTTTAACATGTATTAATGAGACTAATGTTACAGACCTCATCTTTTAAACGTTATTAATGAGACTAAGTTACAGACCCCAGCTTTAAACATGTGTTATTTCTGAGACTAAAAGATACAGACCTCAGCTTTACACAAGTGTTATTTATGAGACTAAAGTTACAGCCCTAAAATTTAAACATGTTCTTTATCAGACTAAAAAGATACAGACCTCAGCTTTTTAAGCATGTTCTTTATGAGACTATAGTACAGACCCGAGCGTTAAACATGTTACCAACCCAAACACCCTTGTTAACATGTGTAAAATGGAATAGTCCAACCATGGGCATTTGGTCCGTGGGCCCACGTGACTCGCGTTTCTACCCCCGGAAAAGTGGACTCGCCCGGGATCTTGCTGCCGCTTCGGCGCAGAGCAGAGAGTCTGATGAGCGCGGGCGGTTTTTCAACTTTTTATTTCACTGATCCGACGGGCGGGTTCAAAACAACCGTGACAGGAATTCAAATATACCATAATTCTAAGCTTATAATCTTAGATGTATGTGTGTGGTGTTGGTTTTCCAAAACCCCGGATACTTTCCGTGTTTTTGCTATTAAGTTCGTCGGATTATAATCTCCCGTAACCGCAACAGCTGGAGAGATGCCGCTTTCACCGTAATGCGGCAGTTACTAAGTGATCTGTCAACCCCCCCCCCTTAACCCGGTAAATATCCACCTCGCGGCTGACGTAATTAACCCGCGCGGACTGCCGAGGATATCCCGACTACATCTTTTTTTAGCGTCCAGACTTTTGTGGCCCACTCTCTGCTCATATTCGTCAACTTTAGTAATATCATATCTCAGGAAAAAAAACGGAATATCAGAACAATCCACACATTTATGGATTCTATGAATAACAAATAGTTTCCTTGATAGTTGGTGGTGCTTCGCTATATTTTCTGGTTATTTAGCTTTTTTTAGGATCAGAATCAATGACTAAAGTGAGTCAGACAGCGACATCTTTTCACCACAGCGTTTCCACGACGTCTTGCATTGCTAATTAAGTAAATGAGGCCCCTGCTTTAGGCCTCATGCTGTGAGGCCCACACCGTCATCAGTCTCGGTGCCTCTGTTGTAGATCACACGTCTGTCCTCGGAACTGGAGTGTTCTGAGGTTAGCGCGGGTGTCAGGAAGGAGCGATCCTGTTTGTCAGCATGAATTTTTTTGTTTATTAACAGCCTCCTGCGCGATTGCAAATGTATCAAGGGACTCCCATACCGTGGACCTCACATAAATAATATTATATAGGGATTCAGGAGCTTTCTGACCCGACCCCTCCGCACCACTGACATGCACTCATATTTTTGAGGATCCAACCGCCCGAAACCGCAGGGACCCGCGGGTTGACTGCGGGTTCGGGCCGACCGCGCACCTGCATGTCCGGTTCCAGGGGGGGGCTGCAGGTAGCAATTGTCCATTAATTTAATTGGACTATGTCCATGCACACTGTTCGTTAACAAAGATAAGTTAGTTCCAACTCCAAAATTTCAAAGGCCAACCAGCTTGCGCATGGACTTTGTTGAGTTGAAGGCCATTAACTTTAATTCTTCAAGTTTTGAAGAATACACTTATTAAGTGTCTGTCAGTTAAGTTTTTCAAGTTCTGCCAACCTAAGTGTTTTAACTTCAAGTTACTGGAAATTGTCAAGTCAGTAAAAACTTACTTTTTTTAAGTTCAGATTTTACTGTCCCCTACAATAACTTACATATTTTGAGTTTTAAAATTAGCCCCCAATTACAAGATCTATGATGTTGTATTTATATAGCGCATTTCTGGACCAAGGGTCACTTGGGTTGGGAAACCCGGAGCACCCGGAGGAAAACCTATGCAGACACAGAGAACATGCCAATTCCACACAGAAAGGCCCTGTTCCCGACGGGATTCGAACCCAGGAACTTCGTGTCCCGAAGCGGAGAGTGCTATCACTCAGCCACCGTGCCGCACCCACACTAGAGAACAGGTGGGGATACTTAATGTTTCTCAGACTGAGCCAGAGAATATAAAGGCTACTTTGCTTGGCCCTGACGATTACGGTTGGTAAAAATAAATACAGTGATTTTTTGGTCAAATTTGTTTGTTCAAAATGTTGAATGCAGCTGTGGCCTAACACATATTTAAATGAGCAAACGCAGATAAGTTGACCTCACTATCGCTACGGTGACCTGTAAAATACGGACAACTCAAAAATTGTTCACCTTACTCAGATTTTGCATTCACTGACAATAAAATTATCCGTTGAACGGGAAATATTTGTGAGCCACTTGAAACTTTAGAAGTTTCACTACAACTTCAAGTCCAAATCAACTGAATCTATCAAATAAGTTGTAACTTTTCATTCAGAAAACGTCAGAACGTGAGTGTCGAAAATCAGGACGCAATAGGCAGGGATCTTTGCCACAGGCCAATTGTGGAAGTTTTTCACAACAGGTGTAGATTCAGGCAGAACAATAAACAGGGAAACATTATATATTGGATATATTGGGTCAGTCAGCCTAAAACAACGGATACCAATCGTTAGCAGATATACACTCAAAGAACCATTGTGTGTCTTGTACTTTATCTTTATCTTGGTTTTTGTTGTACTATATACAGGCCATGGCCTTCTATTGTTCTAATTTCCAAATGGCCAATTTTCTGTCATGTGAATGCAAAAATCTGAGTAAGGTGCACAATTTTTGAGTTGTATTTTATACAGTCCAGCACCATGAACAGTCGCCATTAATGGTGAGTGTTATAACAACTAAATTAAAAGCATAAATTCAGAGGCTTATCAATATATATGATTCGAAGTTTGCGGTGTTTCCGCTTATGACATTTTCTGATGCGCATATCTTTTTTTTAAACATGATGCCAGGGTACGGAAATGTTTATTATTGTCCCAAATCTTGAATTTCTGCGTGTTTTGGCGTGTTGTGCGAAGGTTGAAATGATTAGTTGCTAGGACTGTAGTACAACTTGTTTAAAAACGATATTGCTAATACCAAATGTCTGATGGGTGGGGTACACTTTCTTTCTCCGTGTTTTACAAATATAATGGCGTTGGCTGATGAATGTCTGCTTAGCGCTTGTTTTAACATAGCAAACCAAAGCGAAATTGGCCCCCTGTTTTTGAAAGAAGGATGGTTGGCTGCTAACATTTGCATGTAATGATTTGCAACTTTAGGAATGACTTATAAACAGAGGGGCCTGGGGTGGCTGGTTGGCTTTGTTTATTCGTGTGGGGGCGGGAGAGCAGCTTTCTGTCACGTGTTTTTTGAGCAGTGGTAAAAACCCTGAAAAGGAAGCAAGCTTGTTTCATATTCTGGACCACGAGCACATTTAATTGACCTCGACTTTGTTGATTGGTCTTTGAAGGTTCTTCTCGTGTTCGTTCTCAATGGACGCTTAACACTTGACTTTGAGTCTGCACACAACATTATCAACCGAATAACGTGCACACAGCCCGGTCCTTCCCAAACACAAAAAACCCAACACGCTTGTGCCAGCCAGGGACTGGAAGGCCTAGGTTTTGCCTTTTCCAGCAGCCGGCGTTGCCATTGATTTACAATCTTATCACGTATCATGCTATCTGTCAATCATCCGGCGCGAGCCAGCTGAGAGGGTGCTAATCCAGTAGGTGGTTCTAGTGCCGGCAGGCTGGTAAAGGCACACGCAGAGGCAGATCGCTTTTAATAGCCATAAAATGGCCATCATCAACATTTCAAAGATGAACAACAGCTTAGCCTACACATTTAAACTAAAAACAAGTGTAGGTTGAGGGAACATTCCAAGGATCAGTTGCATATAGCAGACAGACAGTGACGTGCGGTGAGGATTGTGATTGGGGAGGCCACTGACTTTAAATGTCAGATTACTCTATTTATTAAACTAACATAGCATTTAATCACCGATAGCAATAACATTCACCAAATTCCCATGCCTGTTAAAAGATGAAGAGAAAACTAGCTTCTTTTACTAATTCACAAGCCAATCTAGTTGCGGCCTCTCTGCTCCGCATCCAAACAACATCTTTAAGAGGAACAGCGTTGCGCGAGAAGTGGAGCAGAGCGAGAGAGACGTGAGCATGAGGAGAGCGAGAGACGTGAGCAGAGCGAGATAGACGTGAGCAGAGAGAGAGAGCAGAGAGAGACGTGAGCAGAGGATGCGAGAGGGACCCGTGAGCAGAGAGAGAGAGCACGTGAGCGAGAGGGAGAGAGACGTGAGCAGAGAGAAGCGAGCAGGAGAGAGCCGTGAGCAGAGAGGAGAGCGACGTGAGCAGAGAGAGGAGGACGCGGAGCAGAGAGAGATGAGAGAGAGAGAGTGAGCAGAGAGAGAGACTCGTGAGCAGACGAAGAGAGACGTGAGCAGAGGAGAGATGAGCAGAGAGAGACGTGAGCATAGAGAGAGCGACGCGAGCAGAGAGAGACGTGGAGGCAAGAGATAGAGAGGAGTGAGCAGAGAGAGACGTGAGCAGAGGGAGGAGGAGAGACGGCGGAGCAGAGGCGACGTGAGCAGAGAGAGAGAGACGGCGAGCAGAGAAAGAGAGCAGCGAGAGACCGGTGGAGAGAGAGAGAGAGACGCGGAGCAGAGGGAGGACGTGAGCAGAGAGCGAGAGACGTGAGCAGAGCGAGACGTCGTGCGCAGAGAGAGACTGTGAGAGAGGAGAGGAGAGAAGGCCTGTGAGAGGAGAGAGACGTGAGCAGAGAGGGGAGGACTGAGTGAGCGAGATGAGAGGCGTGGAGCAGAGAGAGAGAGAGAGAGGGTCGAGCAGAGAGAGATAGTGCGCAGGAGAGAGAGAGGCCGCGAGTGGAGGAGAGAGAGCAGGAGAGGCGGTGAGCAGAGAGAGAGAGGACGGCGAACAGAGAGACTGGTAGCAGAGAGAGACCGTGTCGAGCAGAGGAGAGGTAGGACGCGAAGCAGAGAGACGTGAGCCGAGAGAGGAGACGGAGATCAGGAGAGGCGAGAGACGTGAGGCAGAGAGAGACGTGAGCAGAGAGAGACGTGAGCAAGGGGTCTGAGAGAGAGCGAGCAGAGAGAGACGTGAGCAGGAGTGAGAGAGACGGGAGCAGAGAGAGAGAGCAGGAGAGAGACGTTGAGCGAGAGAGAGACGACCCGCGCAGCAGAGAGAGACGTGAGCATGAGAGATATGAGACGTGGCAGAGTGAGAGAGACTGTGAGCAGAGAGGCGAGAGAGACGTTCGCAGAGACGAGAGAGACGTGAGCAGAGGAGAGAGAGAACGTGAGCAGAGAGAAGAGAAGAGAGTGAGCAGAGAGAGAGAGGTGAGCAGAAGGAGTCGTGAGCAGAGAGGAGAGACGCGAGCCAGAGAGAGCGATGCGAGCAGAGAGAGAGAGCTCGAGCAGAGAGAGGACGGTGAGCCAGAGAGAGAGAGAGAGACTGTGAGCAGAGAGAGACCGTGAGCAGAGAGAGAGGAGAGAGTGAGCAGAAAGAGAGAGACGTGCGAGCAGAGAGAGAGAGGCGTGTGAGCGAGGAGAGAGAGAGAGAGGTGAGCAGAGAGAGACGTGAGCAGCAGAGAGAGAGACGTGAGCCGAGATGAGAGAGAGGTGTATAGCCGAGAGAGAGAGAGAGAGAGGGTGAGCAGAGAGGAGTGAGACCGCGGCAGAGAGAGAGCAGAGGTGCAGAGAGAGAGAGACGCGAGCCCGTGGAGAGACTTGGCGACTCAGATGAGAGGAGACGCGAGGCCAGAAGAGAGAGAGATGGCGCGCAGAGAGAGAGTATGCGAGCAGAGAAGCGAGAGATGCGAGCAGAGAGGAGAGATGCGCGCAGTGAGAGAGATGCGCTGCCGAGAGAGAGAGGCGTGAGCAGGGAGACGCGAGAGGAGAGAGCGTGAGAGCAGAGGAGAGAGGTGAGCCTGAGAGAGTGAGATGCGAGCAGAGAGAGAGAGATACCGCATGATGAGAGAGAGACGTGAGCAGAGAGAGCGAGACCCGAGCAGAGAAAGGAAAGAGAGTGAGCAGAGCGAGAGGGACGCGAGCAGAGAAGCGGAGGGCCGCGAGCAGAGAGAGGAGACTCGAGCAGAGAGAGAGTATGAGACGCGAGCAGAGAGAGAGAGACGCGAGCAAGCCGATGGAGACGCGCGTAGCAGATAGAGAGTGAGCCTGCGAAGAGCAGAGAGGAGAGAGACGTGATGTCGCGTGTCTATGGTCCGCGCTCGGAGCCCAGGACGGCAGGCGTTTCATGAGCTGTCAGAGCTTGGGGGTCAAGCAGCGTGCTCCCGGGGCCAGAGCGGAGGATGAAACGAAAACGTTCGGTTTATCAAAACATTTCACAATATTTAACGTATAACACTAGATGAATTTCACCTCGTTTTTTTCAGACATTAAAGACAAGTTGCTATATAATAATTGTTTAATGAAAAAAACAGTTTTGCCACAAGAACCAAAAGATGTGCCTCAGACAAGCATCGAAACTGGGTTCTCCACGGGTCCCTGTATTTAATGCCTAACCATTCGCCAACCATAGCACCTCTGGGTTGACAGGTTTGCACGCAGTCTTATACCTGGAGCGTCTAAGTGCTGGTCAGAGCTAAAGGGACTTAGCCTGGCCACCCTTGTGGCGATAAGATGTACTATTTTTCACGCAGGCTGCGTGTTTCCCGAGAATCGTGAATGAAGGACGACAAAACGGAATGGGGACCTACTGTAGATGTGTAAAGACTGTCGTCTGCGTATCTTATCTTATTTTGATATGACTTGTGGAAGGATCGTTGATGATATTTGAGCATAGTAAGGGGGACACTAAAGTGGAGCCCTTTATCATTTAAGCATTTGTTGGATAGGGAACAATGTGACACAACATATTGGAAAATGGCGTTGTATCAAGACCTATTGCGTTAAGTTGTCAGTAGAAGGAGTGTGTTTCTACTAGATCAAAAGGCTTTTGGGAAAGATCATGGAATATGGAGCCCAGAGGACATATTTTGGTCAAATCAGAAAAATACATCATTGATACATTTTAACAGAGCAGTGGGTGGTTGAGTACCGTTTGATCGAAAACCCCAGATGGATTGGAACAAAATATGCAATGCATTGTGTAGGGATATAAATGTTGGAAAATTAAATTTTCAAATAACTTTGCAACTGCACACAATAATAGAAAGAAATTGGCCGAAAATTGCCTCTTTTTAAGTCCGTGGACAGTGTTTTCAATACACTGTACCCATTTCATGGTGTGGACTTTCTGGTGATTGAATCTGGTTTAATTTGATAGTTTTTGTTGTTCCCTTGATGTTGAGTTTTTGCTTCCTGTCTGTCTTGTTGATTGTTGCCCCTCCCTGTTGTGCTACACTGTGTCCACCTGTGTGTATTTCGACCTGTGCTCATGTCTCTTGTTTGTCGGCCCATTGATTGTTTTCCCCCCTTCTCTTGTTCCCGGTTTCAGTATTTCTTTTTTGGCAATTATTAAATTATATTACTTTTGCAGTTCTGCTTTTGCGGTTTTCATCTCTGACAACCAAGGATTACTCCAGACCACGAGGGCTCAACAAGCTGGGCATGAATTTGGCGAATAGAACATGTTTCCACCTCCACCAACTACATCAAGTGGTGCTCCGTTCAATCCTTCATGAATGTTGCACAATGGTGTGTCACACAGGTCATTTCTGAAAAAGATAATAAACCGCAAACGTAAGTAATTTTATATATGTATATTTAACCCACTGCGGTTTCATACAATTGCTGTACAAAGTTTTGCGTTAGACATGGTCTATGATTCTGTATTACTGATTGTAACCTCGCCGGGGCTATTACCAATGTGGTCGCCGCTCTAATCTTTACATAAATACCAGCAGTAGTCTGTAAATTAAGGCCCAAATGTTCGCATGAATTTGGAAATCTAATCACAAATTGGATCTGGTATGGACTCATAGTAGTATTCAAGATAATTGGCTCTGGGCTGTGTGCCGATGGAATCGTATACAGGAGGATCTTGGAGTGCGTCGTTGGTTCATGTTTATCCGTCCGGCTAGTCTTCTATAAGAAAACCAGACGATCATCCACAGCGGCAGACATCCTATCCGTACCTGGAAGGTTTCGCCAAATGTGTTTTAAAAACTAGCTACCCTTGAGATGGAGAGGGAGGACACAATGAGGCACTTGTGAGGGATCTCATCAATTCTTGCAGGGTATGTTTTGGACGTGTGGTTCTGCCTATGCTCACCAAGTCGCTTGGCCAGAATCACAACGGTGGGATCGAGGCAAAGCTACCTCCTTCAGGAGCTAAAAAAAAAGATAATTTCTTCGACGTATTACTTAAAGATCCTCAATTAATATAGCAATCAAAATACAAGACTAATAACCCCCCCCTTGCCCCAAAAAATATTGAATAAGTTTAAAAAGCTGGAAATGTATGTAAGTAAATGTACACAAAAATTGCCTTATAAATATCAATCCCTTTTCTTCCCTTAATAAATTTATGGATGGGGGAGGTGGGCCCCCAGCGGGGTTTTTCAGACGTGCACCAGTTCACAAAGCACCTCTAATTAGTAGTGTATATATATAATTAAAAATCTAACATTAATAACATGCATAGCATGTAAAATTATTAAATATTTGATATAAAAAAACTAAACTAACCTAAAATCTTTAATAAAAAGACTGGTGTAAATACTTTTATATAATTGACGCTTGCAGTGTATCATTGAGGTGAGATGAGTGCGGACTCAACGCGAGGAATGCCTATAATAAAGATTTAATAAAATTAAGTCTAGGCAAAAAACACAAACTCCAAAATCCATAAGTAACCAGGAACAGGACGGAATTGACAGACATTGAACCACGCAACAAAGGCGGATGGAGAAGCACAGGTACATATAGACACAGACGACCCAGTAAGAACACATCAGGGCGGGGCAGACAATCAACAGGGGAACAGGACATGAAGTAAAAGCTGAAATGAAACAGAGAACTAATGTCAAAATGAAAACCAATACAGAAATAAAAAATCCACACCATGGACACAGTGGACCTCAGCATCATCAGATAAACTTACATGGCTCCCCATGAGTAGTTTGGACTCCTAGGACAGTAAGAGATTATTGAGGACCTATATGATATGTGTCCAGAGGGTTCATAAACATAAAAAATAAAAAGCGAAAAGATGAACTAAACCGGACTGGAATTATTAAAACATTCATTTAAAAGGGCAGTATATTTAACAATCAAAAGGTTATCTTACAAAAAAAAAATATTTACTATGCGCCAAACACATACTTTTTTTGCAGAGGTCTTTGGCGTTTTTCATTACATGGCTCAAAACCATGGATGGATGATGTGGAAGTCAAAAGCCTCTCCAAAATATTGCCCAAATTACACATCATATTATGGAGGTGCGTTCTTCCAATGAGAGCCGGACAAAACTGTCGTGGTCATGGAATGAAGCAGAACCAAAGATCCCCATCGCACACTAAACATTCAGGCTCTTTACAGGACATTTTTTACAAATCCCATTCCTTCATTGCATACTGTCATAAAGAGCCTGTAAAAAGTATTTTTATGGATGGTGTGGTTTGTGATCACAAGTAGCAGAAGTAGCTTATTGGCAGTGGTGAGGCACCTTTTGAAGGGTTTTCTTACCACGGTCTCATTCATAAACTGGCTTGTGTGTTTACTCTGCACTTGCACCTGTAGCATCCAGGTAACACTATGTCCCTCTTGGCATCTTGAATGGAAAATATTTAGTATTTTTTGGACTACCGCATGATGCCTTTAGGGGGTGCATTATTCTTCTGCATTACTCTCCTCAGCACCAGTCTGGGGCTGTTCTGAAAGACATTCAATGTGTGTCATTGTGATTAAGGTATATTTTTTGTCTCTGCTACGAGGGGCTTGTGTCCTTGCAACCAGACTCAAATACAACTTCCAAATGGGTTCTATTTTTCTTCAGGTACAAATTTACCTACAATTTGTCTTGCCCTTGATTTGCACTGGTCAGACATATTAACTTTTCTGTGCGTAGGTGAGCCATCTGTGACCAGTAAGAGTCACACCGGCCTTCCAAAACTGATGTCAGTATGCACTGGGACTGAAGCTGTTACCGTACAGTCTTTAAAGGTACAAAAGCTGCTACCATGAAAAGACGGCTTCTCTAGTTTTTGATGTTCTTCAATAAATGCCTCTTGATTCCCAACAGCAAAATGGAAGAACTGTCTTTCGTCCTGCCGCAAATTAAAATTTGTCCAATTAAATCAGGGAAAATAATTATCTTTGCATGATTTTTCCAATTTTTGCCATCATATTTTATTCCAAATATAAAAAAGGGGTGGTTGGGGTACGTGGCAATGAAGAAATTGTCTTTCTATCAGGGGCTTGAGACAGAGCCCCAGAAATAGAAAAAGGCCAACAAGAAATAAAAGACACAAGCAATGGTTGTGATAATTCAAATTAAACTGTAATTCAATCAAGCAAATCCAACTTGTTATGGTAAGAAAGCATATTTAAATTATTTAATTAACATGGCGGGTTTTCCCCAACATCAGACTAAAGTCCGGAAATTTAAATGGATTATACCTGTTGACTGAATAATTCATTTCCCATTTTACTCAGTGTCTGCGATTTCCCTCTGATATTGGAGAATGGGGGAAGGTTTTTTTCCACGTCAGTCTAAAATAATATGATCAGGGAACATTTTACAAATGTTACTCTATTTCATTGTCTTCTAACTTTTGCACCTCTATGTTTCATCGGAAGAATCAGGAGTGGTTCCAACTTCAGACTAAAATAGGGGATCCTTTGCCATTCTAATACCAAACTTTGAAATAATATCGTTCCGGATTTTACGATTTTAGCTGCATGTGTTTGCATTATCCTTTGAGGTCCACAGAATGGGGAGTGTCTTTGTCAAGTCTTTAACAAATAGTATAATCTATACACAAAAATAGAGAAGCATCAAATAACTTATTCGGGGGGGAGTACGGTCCCAGTAATAATAAAAGGTTAATTATTGACTGTGTGGGACGTTGCCAAAAAAAACTTAAGACTGTAAAACGGTTTTGCTCACAATTATGTGCAGCACCAGGTACCCCGAAGCAGTTTGCGCTGCGGAAAATTCATGTATCCGGTCATCGTCAGGGGCTCTGGTAAAGTTTTCTCATTGTTTGGTCTGCCAGGTCATCCAAAGTGATCAAGGTACCAACTTTCCAAGTCGAAAGTTCTTTGCACCACTCTACTTCCCTCATTGGAGATAAAAACATGTCACTCTAGTCTTCTCACCCCGAGAGTCAAGGTTTGCCTCGAAAAAAAAAAACTCCAGTGAACCATGATACCCACTAAACATCGGACGTCCACTCAACCTCCAGATCACGTTCAATATCGCGTCGGTCGGTCGTGGACCTTTTATTACGTCCAAAACGACGTCTGTGCATAGGTGCGCATCTGGACGTAAAACAATGACCTCCCATATACGTGATATGACGTTCAATCCGACCTCCTACAAGGACGTGGAAAAACAGGTCATCGGCCTTCCCGACGCAGTGCTAGTCTTGATCTAGGCCAATACAATATATAGGCTGTGAAGCAATCTAGGTGACCGACGGTAGCGTAGTGATTAAGCACAGGTGTGCGCCTGGGATTCGTTGTGTTTCAAGTCCAAGTGTGTGGTAACATTATCTTTACCTATTTGTTTCGATTTTTAGCGAACAAATTTTTCGGTTTGGTTAAAGACTAATATAAACACCCAACATAGGATTACGTAGTGGTCTAATAAACAACTGTGAATGTATGCATTTGTTGTGCTAACAATCTCAAGTTTGTAAATAGGGGGTGAGCACTTGAGATTTTATGCAAAATGCATGGGTTCACAAGTTTTATTATTTAGCCACTACATAATCTTTATGTTGAGTGTTTATTCGTTTTTAACCAACAGGAAAAATTGTTCGCTTAAAAAGTGAAAAGTCAAACATATTCCGACCGGGATTTGAACTGCGTCGTTCGCGACTGACGTCTCATACGCAACCGCTACACCACTGCCCAGGCATTTTTTCTGACTATGTGAAAATACCTAGAATAAAACATTCCTAAAACCGACGCCTACACTTATCCGAGGTTACAGCATGACGATGGAGTCGGACCCCAGGACCTTCTGTTTTCCCACGTCTAATCGAGTAGGGTGTGCATCTGGACGTAAAGCTATGCCTTCCAAGCCGTTTGAATCTGTACCTCTGTCGCTGCCCTGCTTTATTTACTTGGAATCACCCTCTCTTAGTAAGTACACCTTCTGCACAGTTTTTAGTTTCGATTGTATCATTTTTTCCACATTGAAAAGAGTTGGAGAAGAATAGTAAGTTGTTTTTCAGTATACGTGGCATTTGTTTAAGTATATTTTGTAATTAATCTGTCATTTTGAATTGCCAGTGCATGAATCTTAGATAATAACGGTGGCACTGCCTCAGTGAAAGGGAGACGCCCTTTTTTAGTTTTTAAGTTAAAGTTTTTAAAAATCTGTTATTGTTTTCATATTTCCAAACTATTTTTGCGACATTAGAATCTTCAGTTTAGACTGTCCAAACCAACTATGTGTTAAAAAGGTTTTTACGATTCTTGACGTTTTAAAAATAATTCAATTATTATCAAAGTTCTGTATATTTCCAATGGTTTATAAACTGCAAAAAGACAAACCAGTACTTAGTTAAACGTAAGTTTAAAAACAGGGAGATCCGCTTTAATATATGGGGGACACTCCATCATTCGACACTGTGATGTCATCAGTTGGAGTTGAGTTCAGGTGTGGGACCATGTGGGCCATGTGGGACCATTGGAGCACACACAGATGTTACCTGCGCAGAAAGAGAGTTTACTGTTCAGTATTGCTTTGTTTCATAAATGGATGTAATGTCTTCCCAGGTCTTTCAAGTGTCAGAGGACTTTCACTTCTTCTCAATGTGGCTGTTTTAAATGAGCCACTACAGTTGTTATTTTTGTTTGGTTAGCTGCAAATATAAAATATCATTTCATCTGCTGGTCGCACGCTAACTACGCTTGCAAACTCTATTCAATTTCGTACTTTTTCTTATAAAACTTTAAAAACCAGCCATATGTTAATTAAAATACATTTACCTGTGCTATGCAGTCAAATTATTGTGAAATCCATAGAGAGTTAATTTTCATGATTGTTGCAATTACTAATGTTCTTGTGTATCTAATGTGTCATGTGTGTTTGTGTCTTACAGGTGTCAGACTGTTTGAAGGTGTTCAAAGGTAAGATATCACACCTCTCAACATTGATTGTCTCGGTATTATTTATGTTGTTTTTGAAAAAACCATTATATGGTGGTGTATTCTCTTTGAAAACATCTTTTTTCTCAGCATTGTTCAGAACTCACTCAAGATGAGGAAACGAGCAACAAGGGAAAAATGACCCCTCGGAAATGCAATCATGTGTCGAGTAATACAGCGGGTAAGAATAGCTTCAGGGCTCATTTGTGTCCATGTGCAAAACCAATGCACATTTGCAATGTTTCATTTACATGGATTTACTTCCAATGACCACTGCATTATCCAAGTTTATCAGACAGAGTGTCATTCTTCCAGTGTCTTCAAAGCGGTGGCAGTGCCAGGTTTGGTATACATGGTGATGGATCGAGTGGTTGAGGGCATTAATAGAAAGTTTGTGTTGTTATATCACTTAGCCACATTATGTTGAAACTAAACATGTTCCACATTTTCAGGTGCTGTGCTTGGACCTTGTGATGAGCAGGACGAAGACCAAGAGAGGGACACATGTTGGAACACCTCAACATTTAATAATGCATTCTTTCTGCCTTTCAGAGTGTGTTTTACATCCTGGGGAACCTAGAGTGTACGCGTGTGCCTGTTTTAATACTGATCCAAACATCGGTGCTACAATCATGTTTATTTATACTTTGGCATGAACGTTCAGTACAGTAGTGTTCATAACACTGTGCTCCTGTGTGCTTTAAACTTGGTAACTATGATGTAGAGGAGAAACATGATTTTTAATGCAGAGGCTCCCATTTGCCTAATACGACTGATAACCTTCTACTACAGTGTTCTAAGGTTTTTTTGAATGCTGTGTTTATGTTTATTGCTCCGAGTTCAAGAATAAACTTGATTAAAGCTGCATTTCAGCATTCACAGGCTAAAATCTGGTACGTCTTCCTGGAAATGTGAGATGGAGACAGGTTCTTCTTTGACCATGTTCAAAATCCAGGTTTAAAACACTTCTGTTTCTGCTTCACTGAGAGATTTTAGGAAGAGATTTTATTTTTATCTTTTTAATTTACTGTCAATATTTATAATAGTAATGCCTTGTTGATTGTTTCTATCTTTTGTTCAGTGCTTTGAGTTTTCTTTTGTTTTGACTGTGCTATACAAATAAACTGGCCTTCCTATTGCAAAAAGTATGTCTCGACCAGTAAGTGATTCAGAGAGGTTAAGTAGGGCCAATAGAACTGTAAATGGACGTCATATAAACGTCATTATTTTGGTATATAGACGTCGAGAGGGACGTCGGACCGACCGGTTCGGTACCACATTGCAACCCTTGAGCATGAACGTGGCCGCGCGTCATCTTGGAATCGTCCAGATAAGTCCAGATTGACGTTGAAAATGACAGTGTTTTGGACATATGCTTTGCTTAGTGGGAACAACGGAAAACGACTCATTTTGAACGGCAATATTTTGGTCATATAAGCGTTGATAGGACGTCGGACCCCGGACCGGTCATGTCCCACATTGCAACCTTGAAAGAACGTCCCAGATGACGTTGAATTACGTTGTTTTTCGACATCTGCTTGCTTGGTGGGAAACGGACTGAAAAACGAACGTCATATAAACGTCCCATATTTTGGTCATATGAAGACGTTGATGGACGTAAGACCCGAACCGGGTTTCCGTACCACCATTCAAAACCTTGATTGGAGTGCCATCAACGTTACACTTGGAGGTTGAGGTGACGTCGGGAACACGACGTCGAGAATAAGTTCATCAGCACCCCCCAGTGACCTATATTCGACGTTCAAAATACGTTGATTTCAACGTCGGCTTGCTTAGTGGGAAGACCATGTTGAGGAGCAGCACTGCTTTGAGTCACAAAAGAAATTGGAAAGTGTGCCCCTTGTGCTGTTTTGCGGTGAGAGAAGCCTGTGAGGAGGGTTGAGGTTCAGCCCAGGTCCAGCAACGTCATCAAGCCAGGGAAAGCGATGACTTTACTATAGGTTGACAGAGCCCAGGATCACGGCCTTACATAAGGAAACCTCTAACCTGCGGTCCATGGTAGTTAAAGGCAAGTATCGAGAATTATACCATCAATTTTGTACCACATGGCACAACTTAGCAAGAACAGAAAATGCGGTTGCATTTTGTCTATCTATTGTGCAAGTTATAACAATCAGCCACAATCTGTATTTATTATATAAATTGCTTACTGTGAAATGAGCCATGGTAAATGAGCATGATATAGTCTACAATCCAGGCATGTCAAAGTCAAATACATCAGAGGGGCCAAAAAAAACAAATTTGCTGCGAGCAGAGGGCCGGACTGGTTCAATGTGTTTAATCATTGCCTAGTCCGTCCTATTTCAGAACAGGTACTCCCATATTGGCCAGCGTTTCTGATGATTTTTATAGATTATTTCAGGGACCCACAGATTTTTGTGTACTTACTATGACTATCTGAAATCCGAAAACCCAGATTCTGAAAGAATACTGTCTACTTTCCACAGCAAACAGAATTTGTTGTCTAGGCTTGTAATCCCCAGTTGAGTGAGGGACAGTTTTACTGAAATCACAAAAAGCTGAGAAAAAAAGAGGCACAAAAAAGTGCATCTAGCTGTTTCAAACATTCTGAGAGCGCTGCTGCACTGCTGGCTCGATTTCATATGCGCTCAAGCTTAATCCCCAAACATATGTGAGTATAATAGACATCTGGGAACTATGAAAAATAGCGGAACCGCATTGACGTAAAGTGCGTCTAATTGGCAATGGCAACGGGCCCTGTAAAATTATATGCGGGCCGGATTGGGAGTTGGCCAGCGGGCCTTGACTTTGACACATGTGGTATCCATGAAGTCAGTGTTCATTTTATAACTTGCTCTTGTAAATGTTTTTTATACATTCAATTTGATGTGTAGCTTCTTGGACATATTGGTCTTCATGGTTGCTGTCTGTAAAATCTTGTAGTTTTTTTTTTTTTTTTTCAGAAATTTCCAGCTTGCGGTGTTGGAGGTGAGAAAGCTTGTCTCCATGAGCACCGTCACCCAACGAGTTGACAACCACCCCACCCAAACATGCTGATGCACACGTTACTGAGTAGTGACGGGCCAGTGAAACGTCACTTTCACACCTTGCAGGACCTTTCTCACGTAAGTTTTAGTTAATTGTCATTTTTGTGTGTACAGGGTTTCTGCGGGTTGGCATTAAAAACTTTTCGGTCAATTAAAGGACAACTAAGCACCAAATCAACTTTTTTGAGCTTATTACACTGCTAAATATGTTTTTCTTTTTCTTATAGGCTCTCTACAAGTCCTGGTAATTTTTTTTGGACATTTTAGTGCCAAAAATAGATAAAATTCATTTTAAGCCTAAAACCGTTGTGTAGCGGCCCTCTCTAAATTTTTGGCTTACACTACATTTGAATTCGTGCCGGTCCTCCCCATTGCTCTGCCAGCTGTGTAACGTCCGCCGCTCCTGCAGCTCGGTGTATAAAGCAGCCAAAGACTCGCACACGCCCCCGTTAGCGAGTTAGAGGGTGGAATAGCGGGCGAGCGTTTTACATCGAATTTTCCGGTTAGCAATTTATTAGCATAGCTTTAGATAGTTTTTATTTTTCAGTCGCCAGCGTTTCAGTGTAGTTACTTTATCAGTAGTTCAGTAGCCGATTTGTGAATGTCCGCGCGACAACATGTCCGGTCACAGGCGGCCAGGGAGAGGGCGAGGAAGGAGGAGGGAAGAACCGAGACGGGGTATTTGATCTACAGGACCCGCTGGCGTGAGCCCCGCCCTCACATCCCCGACCTCTCCGTCTCTAAATAATGCAACTCGAGCAGAGACCGCTTCACACCCACTCCCCCTCCCCGCGTCTCCCCACAAGCCTCTCGCCATGCCTCTTTCTCTGAGTTTTTTTTAATTTTGGGAGTGGAGTGGGTGGAGTATCGATACTGGAAGGGGTGTTTAGTAGCTCTTTAGTGAAATTTGTCAAAATCAAGGCCTTAAAATATTTACATTTGCATTAAAGTAGAGATTCAAAACTGGCATTAAATGGAAATGTATGGGAAATTATGACGTATGCGCGCGCCTGTAAAAACCCTTTAACACAAAAACATACTGCCCTTTTTAGCCCTCTTATTGCTTGTGTGTGTATCCATTCTAATGCTTGTAGTGACTTTCCTTTTTTCATCACTGCTTATGTGTCATTTTCTATACTTTAAAGGTGAAAATCGGGAACGAAGATGTCACTATCTCATCACATTGTTGGGGGAGACGGCAAAAACTTGTACCACCGCCAATGTATGGCTCGGGTGTACTGTGGGGTCTTTGATGTTGAAAGTTCTCCTCCAAGTCCAACCTGGAATGGAGGGGGTTCAGCAAAATAGGAATTCCTAATGCCGAGCGTCATCGGCAGGCTCTCCGACCCGCAGGAAAATTCAAGCTCTGCCAAGGTAAAATTATGCTTAGAGTAGGTTCTGTCTTTCCAGTTTTGATGGCATATGCCCAGGAGGGTAGGCTGAGCGGGGGGGGCTGGCTATGGGGCAGGAGGAAGAAGTGGGGACGGGATGATTTAAGCAGGCTGCTTTGAGGTGGGTAATCGGTGTTCAGTTCCACAGATGCTGTTGATGTAAAACAGTTTTCCCTTGCGGCCATAGACGCTGCTGTGAGAAAGTCATAAATAGTGGAATTTGCGAGCTAAGACCCAGGTGAAGCGCAAAGTTTGTAATTGATTTAAGTTTTGTACTTGCCAACCTTTTTTTTTTTGCAGGAAGTGAGTTTCAAGTTTGCACTAGATGTTGCAATGTTAAAATGTACCCTCTACCTCAACTTCCTCTGGATTTGTTTTGTATCTGATTTAAAGAAATAAAGTTGGCTTTTTTGATAGATGCCCATTAGTCTGTGTTAAATTGCCATACACATGTTTGCATATATATATATATTTAAATATTATATTTATAATGACTGTTTCTATTATTTAACCTATATTTCAAATACATTGTAAACATATATTAAACATATGAAAGGGGGGGGGGGAATTTTTTTTGTCACTTAGTTTACTGCTGAGTGGTGAATGTTTGAAAGTCTCTCGTTCAAATGAATGGGGCTGCGACCGGCTGGCGCATGCCCGAAGCGTATTTCCACATTTTTCTTGTGGGGGGACCTCTCAGCGGGCCAATTTGGATCGTTACAGTAGAGCACATTTTTATGGCCATTTGTTTAGAACGGCGGGATAGGGTCGTGACTCTGACCGTTAATATATTACGTCTATGGAAAAAAACACATGCCTTAGCGCGGAGCTTCAACATTCACAGCAAAGTAAAATAGAGTGGACCAAAAAAAAATTCACCCCCCTCAGAATTTCGACACAACATGTGGAAACGGAGCTTTGGCCAAGAGCAAACTTTTGGTCCTCCAGTATAGACGTTTTGATGGAGGGTCTTGCCAATGGGAATCTGATAGTATTGGCCCTCATTTTCTCTCCCTCTCTCTCTCTCAGCTGTTTTTGTTTGATGCATTAGTTAGCCAGTTGTTGCCATCCTTGTTGTTTTACACGCCGACTCTTATTTACGGTCTAAACGACTTAGGCATTTTTTGATTCATTCCTTTTGTTGGACTTGTTTTGTTGAGTTTGTTATTTTGGCACAACTGGGCGACGCCAACTCCCACCACTGTTATTCTTTTTTGTTTAGCTTTTATAAAAGGAAATTGCCATACCCACTGAGTGACTCGGCTGAGATTTATCTGAGCCGCTGCGCAAACATTTCCAGGCTATTAGCAGAAACGACCAGGCTCTAATGCAAATTTTCTCAGGTTCTTACAAGGTTGAAAAACATGTAGTTCTAGCGGCCCGGCCAGTAGATGGTAAGAAACCCCCCTCTGGCAGTTGATTACCCACTTCCTGTGCCAGACCCTCGGAAGCGCACCAACATCATTCTGTAATTTTAACAAGCAGTTGTGAAGAATGGAAACTGAAGCGACAACTTTGTGCTGAGGTCTCGTTTGGATGAACGAAAGGAGTAGAATTATCCACTCTCTCCCGAGCTCGCAAAGCCCCCACAAGCTAGTTTGTGTAACCCGCGCCTTTGTTGTTTGTTTTCGCTACTGTGCATGTCCAAAATGTACGTGCGGGGAGCTGCGGTGGAGGTGGGGGGTTCAGCTCCGGCAGGAAATTCCCACCTTTTTCCTCACGCGGGTCGTGAAAGACGAACCCCGCTGAGCAGCGTATCTTGAGTTGTCCACTCTGCAGCATGATCTGAAATTCTTACGGTTTTTCCACTCCCTGGAACACAGTCTTCTTCATATGAGCGGTTAGTAGCAACAGACATCCAAACTATAGTTTTTTACTGCCACATTGTCTCTGTGTAGCTGCCTCCTCAGTTCAATTATTGTTTCATCTATCTTGGTCGATACACAAACTTGGGGGCTCGTCCAGGATAATTTGAAACAATCATTGTTCTTGTGGCTCTAGAGTATTAGAGAGGGTGCAATCATGGGTTCGTTTTACAAAGATTTCATAGAGACTCCCACTTTTTCAGCCTCTTCAGGTTCAGTCAGAACTCACCTTGGTGTAAGCCAACAACAGGAGATGCCTTCTCATCACCGCAGGGAACTGGCCGGTGTTGCTGGTCACTCCGTGTGCTGTAGAGCTTCAGAATATTCACATAGCAGACCCCTTGAGCGCCCGCCTACGGTCGGTGTCGTGATGAGTAGTTGGTGTCCACTCAGCTTCTGGTATACAACATAAGGCACAGAGATGTAGTGGACAAATGCTGAGCTGGTATTGGTTAAGAGAAGTAGCGCCGTTCGAGCGCCGTAGTCCACCAGGCTAGACGATGTTGACAATAAGCCTTCTTGTCAAATTGCAGCTTTCTTTCGGTCAGGAGACGCCAAGACAAAGTGGGGTAGCAAGCTAGTTTTAAACCGATCCCAAAGTGTAGTAGTGGAATATCTGGGATGTTTTGACAGTCTTTGAGTTTAATGAGGTGCTCTTTTAGAAACTTGTCCAAAAGGTCCTGGGGCGGCACGGTGGGCTGGAGTGGATAGCCATCTCGCCTTCTCAGGCAAGAAGGTCCTGGGTTCGAAATCCGGTCGGACCAGGGCCTTTCTGAATGGGAGTTGCATGTTCTCCCCGTGATGTCTCGTTAGGTTTCCTCAGGTACACCGGTTTTCCCATACCACTAAAATTATGTACCCAATAGGTATGGACCTGCCGCCTCTATACTGGCGGACCCCGCTCCCCATCTCTGTGTGGAGCGAGCAGCAAATGCCCCAAATAACAATTGTTAAACCGCCTTTGAGGACTCTTGATTTGCAGTTGAAAAGACTGGTACAATAAATAACGATTACTTACTTACCTCAGACTTCCTGGCCCAAAGACTAGTGGGTGGGCTGAACCTCAACCACTCCTGCACAGCTTCCTCCAGCAGCAACAGCACAAGGGGCCCCCTTTCATTTTTTGTGACTCAAAGCAGTGCTTCACACATGGACTGCCCACTACAGCAAGCCGACGTTGAAGTCAACGTAATTTGAACGTCGAATATTAGGTCACTGGGGGTGCTGATGATTGACGTTTCTCGACGTCGTTTCCCGACGTCAACCTCAACCTCCAAATGTTACGTGATGGCACGTCAATTCAAGGTTTGATGTGGTTCGGAAACCGGTCGGGTCTGGACGTCCTCTCAACGGCTCATATGACCCAAAATATTGACGTTTATGACGTTCGTTGTCAGTCGTTCCACTAAGCAAGCCGATGTCCAAACAACGTAATTACATCTGTCATCTGGACGATTCATTCCAAGGTTGCAATCGTTGGTACAGAACCCGGGTCGGGTCCGACGTCCATATTAACGTCTAGAAGACCAAAATATTGCCTTCATATGACGTTTTGTTTTCCGGTGTTCCCACTAAGCATGCAGATTGTAAAAACACTGTCATTTTCCAACGTCATCAGGACTTTATCAGGACGTTAAATGACGTGCGGCAACGTCTTTCAAGGTTGCAACTGTGGTACGAACCGGTCGGGTCCGACGTCCCTCTCGACGTCTTATATGACCAAAATATTGCGTTTATATGTCGTCCAATTTACAGTTCTATTGGACTTCACTTAACCTCTGCCGAATCACTTACTGGTCGAGACATAACTTTTTGCAATTAGGCAAGGCAAGTTTAATTGTAGCACAGTCAAAACAAAAAGGAAACTCAAAGCACTGAACAAAAGATAGAAACCAATAAAAACATGGCATTACATTTTAAATATTGACAGTAAATTTAAAAAGATAAAAATACAATCTCTCATAAAATCTCTCAGTTGAAGCAGAAACAGAGTTGTTTTAAACCTGGCTTTTAACTTGTCAAAGAAGAAAGCCTGTCTCACATTTCCAGGAAGACCGTTCCAGATTTTGCCTTGTGAATTGAATGCAGCTTTAACATGTTTAGTTCTGACCTCGGGCCAATAAACCGTAAACACCGCATTCAAAAATCCTTAGAACAACTGTAGTCGTAGGATATCAGTCATTATTGCAAATGGAGCTGCATTAAAAATATGTTTCTCTCCATCAAACGTACAAGTTAAAAGCACACAGGGGCACAGTGTTATGAACTACTACTGTACTTGAACAGTTCATGCCAAAGTAAAAAATACATGATAGTAGCACCTATTGTTTGGATCAGTATTAAACACAGGCACCGCTACACTCTAGGTTCCCAGATGTAAAAACACAATTGGAAAAGGCATGAAGAATGCCTTTATTGAATGTTGAGGTGTTCCAACATGTGTCCTCTCTTGGCTTCAGTCTCTCATCACAAGGTCCCGCACAGCACCTGAAAATGTGGAAACCTGTTTTAGTTTCAACATAATGTGGCAAAGTGATATAACAACACATAATTTCTATTAATGCCTCAAACACTCGATCCATCCCCATGTGATACAAACCTTGCCACTGCCCTCGCTTGAGACACTGGAAGGACACTTGGTCTGAGAACTTGGGATAAGGTTTGGTCATTGGTGTAATTCCATGTATAAAAACAATTGCAAAGTGCATTTGTTTTGCACCATGGACACAAATGAGCCCTGAAAGCTACTTACCCTGTATTATCTACACATGTTGCCATTTCCGAGGGGGCATTTTCCCCTGTTGCTCCTTTTCCTCATCTAGAGTGAGTTGCTGCAACAATCTGAGAAAAGTGTTTTCAAAGAGACATACACCAAATTAAAGGTTTATTTCTAAATACCCATAATTATACAGAGAACCAATCCTGGTGTGAGAGTGTTGATTCTTACCTTTGAACACTTCAAAACACCAGTCTGACCCTGTAAGACTCAAACACACGCATGACACATTGGAATACACAAGAACCTTTGTTATTGCAACAATTCATGAAATTATACTCTATGGATTACACAATAATTGACTGCCTTGCAAAGGGTAATGTATTGTTAATTAAATATGGCTGTTTAAAGTTTCTAGAAAAGGTATGAATTGAATAGAGTTGCAAGCGCTAGTTGCTTGCTACAGCAGATGAATGGATATTTCATATTTGCAGCTAATACCAATAACAAAAATAAAACTGTAGTGGTCTCATTTAAACAGCCACAGTGAGAAGAAGTGAAAGTCTCTGACATTGAAGACAGTGGAAGAATTATATCCATTTATGAACATTTGCAATACATGAGACATTAAACCTCTCTTTCTCAGCAGGTAACATCCTTCCTTTGTGCTCCTATGGTCCACATGGTACCACATGGTCCCACCCTTGAACTCAACTCAAAACTGATGACATACACAGGTGTTAAATGATGGGAGTGTTCCCAAATATTAAAGCGGCTCTCCCTGGTTTTTAAACTTAGATTACTAGTACTGTTGATCTTTTTGCAGTTTTTAAAACCATTGTGAACTATACAGTCACTTTGCTAATAATTGAATTATTATTTAAAAATCAAGAATTCTTAACTTTTTTAACTCCAGTGTTTGTTGGACAGTCTAACCTAAGAAATTCTAATGTGCTAAACATAGTTGGTTTGATGTTTGTGCGAGGTGTACATTTGCCATAGACAATGAATGGGGAGCGTTTGTCGTCGTCACAGCAATAGGGTAAAAAATAAGCCTTAGGCCCTATTGACTCTTTGAATCAAGAGGTCAAAACAGATTTATGTGCAAAATTTCAAACATTTTGAAAAAACTAAATGTGATTAAGCCCATGTAAAACTTTGACATAGTCTGTAGGGGGCGCTATTGCTTCAATTTGAATCATTTCACTTTCAAATGACCTAGACCCTAGAGTTGAAGAATGTGTAAAAGTTTTGTGGAAATCAGACTTTTGAGCAAATTTAATACTGTCAAAAACGGCAAAAAAAACTCACATTTTGCCGCTCCGAAGCTCGAACAACGTTTCACTGATCAAAATTCGCCAAAGTCATTTTCCCCGCACCACATCGCTTCGCACCATGCCGCCCCGTGACACGACGCACGCGCCGCTCCACAACAGCCCGCGTATCGGAGGTGGCGCCGCTGCATCACGATTTGCTCCCGTAGCCATAGAAGAATGCTTATGAAATTGTAATTAATATGATCAGTTGAGTTGGTTTGGCTCTTCATGTAAAACTTTGCCTCAGTCTGTAGGGGGCGCTAATGGGCCAATTTCAAATATTTCACTTTCACATGACCTAGACCCTGGAGTTGAACAATGGATTCAAGGTTTGTGAAAATCAGACTTTGTTTGTGCAAACGGGAGCAAATTTAATGTTGTCAAAAACGGCCAAAAAAACCTCACATTTTGCCACTCTGCTGCTCAGACAATGTTTCACTGATCAAAATTCGCTGAGGTCATTTCGATGGTAAATGTGGTGAGATGATGTAGAGCGATTTTGAGGCCAATTGGTGAAACGGCCGAGGAGGACTCGCTTTACCGGCATGTGTGAAAATTATTGCTTTGCTTTATGGGCTTCCTGTTTTTCAGGGGGCTTGGCCATAATAACATGTTTTTCATGTCTTTACTTGCAGAACATGTGTACCAAAATACATGGCACTAAGACAATTTTGACCTCGAACCCCTCCCATAGGCGTTTTTAAATTGGCTGTTGTAGGTGGCGCTAATGAGCCAATTTCAAATTTTTAACTTTCAAATGGCCTAGACGCTAGAGTTGAACTATGGATTCAAGTTTTGTGCAAATCAGACTTTGTTAGCACAAACTGAAGGAATATTTCTATTGTCAAAAACTGAAAAAAATACGCAACTATTTGGCGCTCAGCTGCTTGAACAACATTTCACTGATCAAAAGACTGTGAAATCGAAATGATGGTACATGTGTTTAGACGATGTGGAGCGATTTTGAGGCAAATCGGTGAAACGGCCGAGGAGGAGCCGCTTTCCAACCGACATGTGTGAAAAGGATAATTTTTCATTTTTCCATTTTGAAGTGAAATTTATGGGCTTCCTGTTCATCAGGGGGCAGGGCCATAATAATTTTTATTTCATGTCTTGAGTTGAGGAACATTGTACCAAATTTCATGGCTCTACGACAAACTTGATCTCCAAAACTCCCATAGGGGTATTATTTTGGCTGTTGTAGGTGGCGCTGTTAAATGAACACCAAAATATCAAATTTTTCACCAGGTCTGATTTTTGGGCAAAATTTTACAACTTTCATGCATTTTCAGGGGGTCAAATTAAGGCTCAAAGTGCAGAATTTGACATATCAAGAGCAAAAACAATAGGCCCTCTCCCCTTTCGGGGCTCGGGCCTAAAAAAAAGGATTTTTTTTTCAACGTACTGCCACACTGCCACCATTTGCATTCACCATTGTGAAAGCAATAGGCCCTTACCCCTTTCGGGGCTCGGGCCTAATAAATAAATAAATAAATATACAAGGAATTTTTTTTTCGACGTCTCGAGCAAAAACAATATAGGTTTCAATGGCACGTGATACATCATTTTAAAGCATTTGAGTTTACGCACGCAACCGTCACGTTGTGGTGAGTGACGGGCGCTGACGCGTCCGTCTTGGACCGCCACCCCTTGCATTCACCATTGTGAAAGCAATAGGCCCTTACCCCGTTCAGGGTAATTATGTGCAAAATGACCAAAATTACCAAAATGGTAATTATCAGGCCTAATGACTTGTTTTTCTTCACTCAAACACAAAATTGGAGGAATGTAACTACAGTATGTATACTATTGTGTATGTCCAAGGCTGCACAGGTCAGAGGTCAGTCCAGTTTTTCCAATGTGGTTTTACTGCAAATGGCAAATAAATGAATCTGAATCTGAGTTTGAGCTGTTAACTGAAAGATATAGTCAACCATTTTTGGTGGTTCAGCAAAATGGCAGATTCCTACCTGTGGTAGGTACAACAGATTTGCACAAAACTTGAACTATAAGTTGTTTATTATAAATGTATCTAAACATTACAATTTTGGAAACTAACATGACTTATGTACAATGTGCATGCATATATCTTTTTAGGAGCTGTGGCTTGGGCTCCTACATCATGTCACAAATGAGCACTGATGGGTACAGGGAGGCTGTCAGCATGCAGACCTTGAATCAAGTGTAACACAACATTGGTTTGACCGAGGATCCCCAGCACACGAGGCCCGGAAGAACATAATAAGGAATAGGAGGTGGCTCAAGAGGTCCACAAAGAGGTCCAGAGCACCCAATGATTGGGGATAATAGTGAAGTGCTCACTATCACTATTGGGCAAAGTACCTGATTACAATACCATTTCAACACAAAAGAAACATTATGAAACCAGGCCTTTGCCATGTTGTCTTTTCCTCTTCCCTCTGATATTCTATTCTAGGTACAGGAGACTCTACAAGAAAAAAGCTTGCAGGTACATGCTTTACACCCAGACAACACCCAAAACGTATGGCTACATCCCAGAACTGCAAACCATAATTCTTCGGAGGAGATTGTGTGGTCCTTGGATGCAGACATCAAATATCTCGACCCCAGCTCGCCGCCTCTCCCCGTGAGAAACACCAGAAAAGTGGAGCGTCCAACCCCTCTCAAGTAGTTCCAGAGCCCAAGCTGTGTGTGGAGGTGAGGCCGACTATCTCTAGTCAGTATCTCTCAACCTCCCCCACGAGCTTGGGCTCCTTCCCCCCCAGTGAGGTGACATTCCACGTCCCAAGTGTCAGATGTTGGGTGTGCCGACCGGGTCGTCGAGGTCTACGCCTTTGACTGCTGCCCAGTCCTTGCTGCACAGTGCCACCACGGACCCCTCTGCGGGTGGTGGGTCCACAGGAGAGCCTGCCCACGTCGGCCTTTTGGGCTGAGCCCGGCCGGGCCCCGTGGGCTAAGGCCCAGCCACCAGACGCTCGCTTTCAAGCCCCGACCCCAGACCTGCTCCAGGGTGGGGCCCTGGCTGCGCCATGCCGGGCAACGTCACTGTTTTAATCGTAGTGCTGTCCATGGTTGGCTTCGAACTGCGCTTTGTCTGACTCATCACCCGAGACCTGTTTGCCATGGGAGACCCTACCAGGGGCATGAAGCCCCAGACAACATAGCTCCCAGGATCATCCGAGTACTCAAACTCCCCCACCACATTAAGGTGGCCGTCCAGGAAGGAGAAAAGACCCATTGAATAATAAAAACAAGTTACAACGGTGCCCACACCCGTAACAAGTTCTTACCCTACCATTCAAGAACAGTTTGCGGTAAGGATGTACCCCAAGTCTTTGTGGACGTACTCCCTGTCATCATAAGGCTTGGACTTAATGCCCACTCTCTGACTGGGGAGAAAATCTGCCCTCAAAACCCAGAACTCAATCCCACAGTGGAAGTATTTCATGTTTTTCACATGCCCACAAAAACACATACATTAATTGTTTTTTATCTATAGATTTCTTTGCTTTTAGGTTATCTTTTGGTTGGGTGTCTGAATTAGGTAATATATCTGGCCAGGTAAATGATGGCCATTTACTCCTATCTACAACTCACTGTTCCGTGAGAATGGTGTACTGTATGGATCGGGCAACTGGTGCCCATTGCTAAGGACCAACTTTTGAAGATAACATGCACGATCAGAACAATTCAGGGTTTCTGTGGAATTTTAGCCCATGGTTACAATCCAGAGTGATGTGTTCATTAACATGTACTGTCCCAACCAAAATAATCAATAAAACAAAACAAATAAATCATACAAATCCACAGTCTTTTATAAAAAAATACTGTTATGCAAGTTGGCACACTGATAGCTTGTGATGAACATAATGTTGCAGATTGCAGAGTGACGTGTCTTTATAATAAGATTAGTTATAAGTCTGTAACAATTTTCTGTTACAGTGCATATGAATTAGATGAATATGGGACGCGCCAGCGGAAGAGAGAGGAAGGAGAGGAGAAACCACGTCACGTCAGGCCCAGACGCGGTGGAAGGGGCAGAGGAAGAGTCACTGGTGTCCTGGGTTTACCTGCGGACGAGGCCTGCCATGTAACATCCAATCTGTCAGGGTTGGTGTTGATAGGGTATGTATTTATAAGATCAGATAATTGATAACTTGCAATATTGTTTTTCTTCATTTGTAATGAATGACATGTCTTATGTATAACAGATGTACATTACAACAACAAAAAAGCTTTACATGGAAGTTGGAGGTTATTATTTACAAAGTAATACATTACAGTTACTTATTTCCTCACAATGTATCTATTTGGAGTTCTTTGAAGACAACAAACACTCCTAAAATCAATACCTAAGCAATGTCATACTTTAAAAATACATGTAAAATACCAGTAATTTCTTTTAGTCAAGTTTCCGCAGTAATGTATTATTGCAGCCAGTCATAATGTTGCTCCTTTTTTGTTGTTGTTCCCCCGTTTCTGGCGTTTTACGTGTATTTAGTCTTCGGCAGCGCTAAAGGCAGCTTTGCTTTCTCCGCCATGTCTGTTTTCGAGAGTGCACATATAGAGAAATCCCCCATACCGTTCTCTCTCCCAATTGGATAAAAACTGTAGGATACAAGATTTTTTTTTAATACGGTGGAGTGACTGAGAGAGCCGTGTTTCAGTCTAAACATAAGTGATGGCTATTGGATGATATAAATACTTAAAGGCACACCGTGTAACTCTTGGCCACTAGGGGCGCTAGACCTGCAACTTTCACGTTTAGCGCCCCTAGTGGCCACAAGCAACTCAGCACTGTCGCAAAAGTCAACAAAAAGTCAGCCGGTGTCTTTTGAGTGTGTATTCAGACAGCATGCACTGGTGTGTGTGTTCAAACTGTAGAGACATGCCTACAGATATTGAGAGACTCTGCTGTGGTCAGCCTCCAGACCGCTGCATTAGTAATCTACCACACATGGACTTCTATATCCTGGATGAGGGAGTTCTGCGTCTAGCTCGTGCTGCGTGGAATGACATCTTTGCAGTCGATGACATCCAGGAACCAGGTGAAGAGCAGCGCTCATACAGACATGCAGCTTACAGCACGATCCCTTTCGCGTTTCCTCTTTTTAGCCTCCTCCGAAGGTTTAAAATTTTTCCTTGCCTCAGCCATGACCAGGAGTCGAGCAGGTGAAAAATGAGTAGCAAAAGCCTTAGCTCCACGAGTATATCAGCGCCTGTAGCCGTAAAGCAAGTCTTTCTTCCAAGTCACGTGACCTGGTGGCAGACGGTCCGTCTGCTCGAAACTTACATGGGCGGTATTTCAAGAGGGCAGCCCCGCTCGGAGCATTGCAAGTGTCAAGCGCTGTATATTGGCCCAAGTATTCATATAAAATAACTCATACAGTAGGTCCCATTCCGTTTTGTCGTCTTCATTCACGCTTCTCGGGAATCACGCAGCTGCGTGAAAAATAGTACATCTTATCGCCACAAGGTGGCAGGCTAAGTCCGCTTTAGCTCTGCCAGCGACTTAGACGCTCAGGTATAACACTGCGTGCAAATCTGTCTAACCCAGAGGTGCTATGTTGGCCAAATGGATAACATTAGAGACTGGGACCTGGAGAACCCAGGTTCGATTCTTGTCTGAAGCACATCTTTTGGTTGCTTGTGGCAAAATTGTTTTTTCATTAAACAATTATTATATAACATCTTGTCTTTAATGTCTGAAAAAATCGAGGTGAAAGGTTGAGGTTTCTATCGAGGTTTCTATTGAATGCTATTTCTTTCTTTATAATCTTTATCTTTATAATACGAATTGCATTAACGTATATATTTAAAACGTCCTCCTCTCTCTCTGCTCGCGTCTCTCTCTCTCTGCTCGCTCTCTCTCTCTCTGCCGCTTCTCTCTCTCTCTGCTGGCTTCCCCTCGCGTCCTCTCTCTCTCTGCTCGCGTCTCTCTCGTCCGCCGCTCGCTTAATATCACCAGTCTCTCTCTCCTCAGCTCGTATCTCTCTCTCTCTGCGCGCATCACGTCTCTCTCTGCTCACCTCTCTCTCTGCTCAACGTCTCGCTCTCTCTCTCTCTGCTCACTCCCTCTCTCTCACTCTGCTCCGCATCTCTCTCTCTGCTCGGCATCTCTCTCTACTCTGCTCGCAATCTCTCTGCTCTATGCTCGCATATCTCTCGCTCTGCTCGCATCTCTCTCTCTCTATGCTCGGCTCTCTCTCTCTGCTCGCGTCTCTCTCGCTGCCCAGCGCGTCCTCTCTCCATCGCTCACCTCTCTCCGCTCCCGGCTACGCGTCTCTCCTCTCTGCTCACCTCTCTCTCGCTCTCTCTCTGCTCCCAACCTTCTCTCTCTCGCTGCTCACGTCTCTCTCTCTCTGCCACGTCTCTCTCCTGCTCAAGCCTCTCTCTCTCTCTCCTCTGCCCACGCAAACGGGCCTCTCTCTCTCCTGCGCAGTCTCTCGTCGTTCTGCCACGTCCTCTCTCTCTCTGCTCACGTCTCTCTCTTCTCACGGTCTCTCTCTCCCTCTGCTCACGTCTCTCTCTGCTCGCGTCTCTCTCTCTCTGCAGCGCGCTCTCCTCTCTGCCGAATCTCTCTCTCTCTGCTCACGTCCTCTCGGCTCACCTACTCTCTCCTCTGCTCACGTCTCCTCTCTCGCTGCTCACTCTCCTCTCTCTCTCTTGCCTCTGCTTCACGTCTCGCTCCTCTGCTCACGTCGCTCTCTCTCTCTGGCTCACGTCTCTCTCTCTCTGCTCACCGTCCTCTCTCTCGGCTTCACGTCTCTCTCTGCTCTCGCGTCTCTCCTCTCTCTGCTCACGTGCTCTCTCTGCCTCTCCTCGTCTGCTACGTCTCCTCTCTGCTCACGTCTCGCTCCCCTGCTCGCGTCCTCGCTCTCTCTGCTCACGTCCTCTCTCTGCTCACGTCTCTCGCGGCTCACGTCCTCTCTCTCCTGCTCACAGTCTCTCTCTCTCTGCTCACAGCTCTCTGCTCGCGTCACTCTCTCTCTGCTCACGTCTCGCTCTGCCTCTCTCTCTGTTCGCGTCCTCTCTCTCTCCGGCTCACAGTCTCTCTCTGCTCTCTCTCCTCCACCCGCGTCTCTCTCTCTCTGGCTCACGTCCTCTCTCTCTCTCTCGGCTTCACCCTCCTCTCTTCTCACATCCTGCTGCTCACGCCTCTCTCTCTGCTCACGTCACTCTCTGCTCACGGTCTCTCTCTGCTCACGCCCTCTCCTCTCTGCTCACGGTCTCCTCTGCGCCACGTCTCTCTCTGCGCACGTCTCTCTCTCTCTGCTTGCACGTCTCCTCTCTGCTTCGCAGTCTCTCTCTCTCTGCTCACCGTCTCTCTCTGCCTCTTTCTCTGCTCGCGTCTCTCTCTCTCTGCTCCACGTCTCCTCTGCTCAGCGGTCTCTCTCCGCTCTGCTCACGTGCCACCCCCCCCCCCCCCCCCCCCCTCTCTCTGCTCACGTCTCCTCTCTCTCTGCTCACGTCTCTCTCGCTCGCGTCTCTCCTCTCTCTGCCACGTCGCTCTCTGCTCTCTCTCTCTGCTCACGTCTCTCTCTCTCTGCTCACTCTCTCTCGACTGCTCACACTCTCTCTCTCTCATCTCTGCTCGCGTCTCTCTCGCTCTGGCTTCAAGTCCTCTCTCTCTCTGCTCACGTCTCTCTCTGCTCTCTCTCTCTGCTCACTGTCTCTCTCTCTCTGCTTCACGTCTCTCTCTCTATGCTCTCTGGCCTCTCTCTCGCTGCTCACGGACGCTCTCTGCTTCTCTCTCTCACTGCTCACATCTCTACTCTCTCGTGCTCTACGTCTCCTCTCTCTGCTCACACAGTCTCTCGCTCTCTGTCTCACGTCTCTCGCCACGCTGTTCTTCTTAAAAGATGTTTTTTTAATGGCGGAGCAGAAGAGTCAGCAACTAGATGGTTGTGAGAATATTAAAAGAAGCTAGTTCTCTCATCTATACAGCATGGGAAGTTGTGAATGTTATTGCATCGGTGATTAAAATGCTATTTTATTCTTCAATAATGAGAGTAAATCTGACATTTAAAGTCATGCCTCCCCAAGCACAATCCTCACACACACGCACGTCACTGTCTGTCTGGCATATGCTATTGATCCTTTGATGTTGCCCTCAACCTACACATTGTTTTAAGTTTAAATGTGTAGGGCAACGGGTTTTTCAGATCGTTGGAAATTGATGTGGCCATTTTATGGCTATTATAAGCATCTGCCTCTTGTCTGTTGCCTGTAACTGCCGGCACTAGGACCACTACGTGGATTAGCACCCTCTCAGCTGTCTTCGCATGCCGAATGGAATGACAGATACATGATAGTGATACGTATATGTAAACAATGCAACGCCGGCTCTGAAAGGCTAAACCTAGGCCATTCAGTCCCTGCTGGACACAAGAGTTTGGTTTTGTGTTTGGAAGGACCGGCTGTGTGCACTTTATGCGAGAAAATGGTTGTGGTGCAGAAACTTCAAGTGTGAAGCGTCATTTTGGAGACGAAGCACGAGAAGACCTTCAAATACCAATCAGACAAGTAGAGTCAATTAAATGAGCTTGTGTCCCAGATATGGAAACAAGCTAGCTCCTTCCAGGGTTTTTAACCACTGCGAAAAATCACGGGACAGAAGCACTCTCCTCCCCCACACGAATAAACAAAAGCCCACCCCAGGCCCCTGCTGTTTATAAAGTCATTCCTAAGATTTGCAAATCACTACATGCAAAATGTTACACCAACCTATCGCTTCTTGTCAAAACAGGGGCCAAATTTCGCTTGGGTTTGGATAGTGTTTAAAACTAAGCAGAATTCATTCAGCCAACTCCAGTATATTTGTAAAACACGGAGAAAGAAAGTTTCCCACCCCTCATACAATTGGATTAGCAATATCGTTTTACAAGTTTACTACAGATCTAGCAACTATTCATTTCAACCTTCGGGCACAACACCCCAACACGCCAACAACACGCATGAAATTCAAGATTTGGACAATAATAAACATGTTCACACTCTGGCATCAATGTTTAAAAAAATGAATTTGGCGCATCAGAAAATGTCCTAACGTAAACACGCAAACTTCGAATCATAAATATAATAAAGCTCCTGAAATTATTCTTTTAACTAATGTTGTTATAACACCAACCATTAATGGCACCTTGGGTGCTGGACTGGTAAAAATTACAACTCAAAATTGTTCAACCCTTACTAAGATTTTTGCATTCACTGAACATAAAATTGCCAGTATGGAACTTATGAACAATAGAAGGCCATGGCCCTGTATAGTAGTACAAAAACCAGATAAAATAGAAGTACCAGACACACAATGTTTCTTTGATTGTATATCATGCTACGTTTGTGTATCCGTTTGTTTTAGCTGAGCGACGGCCAATCTCGCCAATATATACTGTTTTCCCGTTTTTGTATCTGCCTGAATCTACCACACGGTTGTGAATAAACTTTCCAAGTTGCTCTGGTGTGCAAAGACCCTGCCTATGCGTCAGATTTTCGACATCTCACTTTCTGAAGTTTCTGATGTAAAGTTCATCTTATTTGATATAATTAAGTGATTGGACTTTTGAAGTTGTAGTGAACTTCTGAAAGTTTCAAGTGGCACAAAGAAGTTCCGGTTCCAACTGGAAATTTTATTGTCAGTGAATGCAAAAATCTGAGTAAGGTGATCATTTTTGAGTATGGAGTATTTTACAGTTCACCAGCTATAGTGAGGTCAACTTATCTGCGTTTGCTCATTAAATATGTGTTATATGGCAACCAGCAGCATTCAAAATGTTGAAACAAACTAATTTGGACACAAAAAATCACTGTATTTATTTTTACCAACCGTAATCGACAGGGCCAAAGCCAAAGTAAGCCATTTATAATCATCTGGCTCAGTCTAGAAACATTAAGATTCCCCTCTGGTTCACATGTATGCGGCACCGGTGGGCTGAGGTGGATAGCACTCTCGCCTCATTTCGACGACGAACGGTCCTGGGGTTCGAGATAATCCCGTCCGGAACAGGGCCTGTCTAGTGTGGAATTGGCATGTTCCTCTGTGGTCTGCATAGGTTTTCCCTCCCGGGTGCTCCGGTATCCCCTACCCAAGTGACCTTGGTCCATGAAATGCGCTATATAAAATAAACATCATGATCTTTTAATGTTGGGGGCTAATTTAAACTCATAATAGTAAGTTATTGTAGGGGACAGTAAATCTGAACGTAAAAAAGAAGTTTTTACAGACTTGAAATTTACCAGTAACTTGAATTTAAAACACTAGTTGGCAGAACTTAAAACTTACTGACACACTAATAAGTGTAGTTCTTCCAAAACTTAAGAATGAAGTTAATAGCCTTCAACTCAAAATCCTTCGCCGCTGGTTTTGGTTTTGAAATTTTGAGTTGAACTAACTTTATCTGTTTTACAGTGTTCATGGACCAGAATTTCCGATTAAAAGAATGACAATTGCTCCTGCAGACCCTGAAACCGGACATGCAGGTGCGCGAGGGTCGGCCCGAACCCGCAGTCAACCCGCGGGCCCCCCGCGGCTTTTCGGGCGGGTTGGTTGCCTCAAAAATATAGTCTTGTCAGGTGCGGGTGGTACGGGTCAGAAAGCTCCTGGACCCTATATACATATTATAATATGTGAGCCACGTATGGGAGTCCCTTGAGTACATTTGCAATCGCGCAGGGAGCTGTTTCAACAAAAAAAGCATGCTGACAAACATGATCGCTCTCCTTCCTGACTCCCCGCTAAAGCCGCAGAACACACCAGTCCGAGGACAGACGTGTGGATCTACACAGAGGCACCGAGACGTAGAATGACGGTGTGGGCCTCACAGCAAGGCCTAAAGCAGGGGCCCATTACTCTTACTTTAATTAGCAAGGCAAGACTCAGTGGAAACGCTGTGGTGAAAAGAGGTCCCGCCTGTCTTACTCACTTTTAGTTCATTTGAATTCTGAGCAGCTAAATAAATCAGAATATATAGCGAGCCACCACTATCAATAAACATATTTTTATTCATAGAAAAAAAATCCCCCCCCCCCCAAAATAAATGGAGTGGATTGTTCTATATTCCGGTTATTTTCCTGAGATATGAATAATAAAGTTGACGAATAAGAGGCAGAGTGGGCCACAGATATCTGGACTCTGAAAAAAAAAAAATGAGTCGGGAGATCTCGGCATTCCGCGCTGGTTAATAGACCTCCGCCCGCGAGGTGATATTTACCGGGGTAAACAGATCACTTATTACTGCGCCTTAACGGTAATGCGGCCCTCTCTCTCTCGTCCGCCTGTTGCGGTTTACAGGAGTATAACCTACGAACCTTAAAAGCAAAATTACACGGTAAGTAAACCCGGGGTTTTGGAAAAACCAACACCACACAATACATCTAAGATTTAAGCTTTAGAAGATGGTATATTTGAATCATGTCACGGTTGTATTTGACCCGCGGAACAGTGAATAAAGTTGAAAAAACTTAACCGCCGGCGCTTAATCACACATCACTGCTGCTCTCGCCGAACGGCAGGCAAGTCCGGGCGAGTCCACTTTTTTTCCTCCGGGGGTAGAAACGCGAGTCACGTGGCCCAAACGAACCATGCCAATTGTTTGGACAAATCCAGTTTACATGTTAAACAAGGGTGGTTGGTTGTAACAAGTTTAAAGCTCGGGTCTGAAACTTTTTAGTCCCTCATAAATAACATGGCTTATGCTGAGGTCTGTAACTGTTATCTGATAAATAACATGTTGACAGTTGAGTCAGTAACTTTAGTCTCAATAAATAACACATGTATAAGAGCTGAGGTCTGGTATCTTTAGTCTCATAAATAACACATGTTTTAAAGCTGGGGTCCCTGTAACTTTAGTCTCATTAATAACTTTAAAGCTGAGGGCTTAACTTTAGTCTCATTAAGCACATGTTTAAGAGCTCAAGCTCGGGTCCTGTAACTTTAGTCCTCATTAATACCTATGTTTAAAGCTGAGGTAAGTAAATTTAGTCGTCATTAATAACATGTTTAAAGCTCGGGTCTTAATTTAGTCTCATAAATAACACATTGTTTAAAGCAGATGTCTGTAATTTTAGTCTCATAAATAACACTTGTGTGTGTGGCAATATGCCACAAACATTTCTAATCACATATTAGATTGCTTTACCTGATTTTGATATGATTACATAGTAAGTATTGAAAAAAATGTTTTCCGATTTTCATGTTGGCAGCCATCTTGGATAAGCGGGCGGCCATATTGGAATCGGGTCGCCAATTGTAAATGAATATCGAAAATTCAACATTCCCTGAATAAGTTTCCTTCTTTACTGGAATTTTAAGTGTTTATCAGGTTAGTAAATAGGGAATTACAGCACTTAGAAGATGAAATAAAGCTTGAACTGGCTGAAAGAAGGTTCCACAGTACTCCCTGTGTTTTAAACCAAATTACTTTTCACTATAAGCCGCATAAAAGCACTTATCAATATGGTAATAAAAGTCATAACCACTTATTCCGATTTCATAATTCAACAAACTGTTTATTCCTCACTGACCTGGAAAGTTACTGTGCGGAATTAAAATCTGATTTGGTAATTTTAAAAAATGTATCTTGCATTGCTACTTATAATACTTTACAGTCCTGTGGTAAATACAAACGCTACATTGTGAGTACACCGTGCTTTAGGACATATTAATATTGTATGTGTAACATTCCAAATAGATTGAGGTGAATATTCCCTTTTCCTCATTTTGTGATTTGCGGAGGAGAAGGAGAGGAGCAGCGTAGAGAGTTTGGCAGTTAAAATAAATGAATGTACAGCTTGCTAAATTATTTGAAAGCATCTTCATTATGGATTGTTAATTTATGTATTTATTATAGAATGTTAGAGATCGCAGGAGAAAAAGGCGTCTGCATTTTTTCTGAAGTGGGAGGAGAACCCCACGGAGCTGTTTGAGTCAAATAACGTTCAGCGTGTAATTACCAATAGTTTTTCTTCTTTCCATAACGATTTTCTTCACTTTATGGAAAGATCACCAACGTGATGCAAAAGTTTTCACGTATAATCAGTAGTTTAATGGTCGTGCGGTTATTCCAGAGACAGGCCTGCTACAAGGAGTTGCGCCGTTTTTTAAACCAGATTTGTCCCGATTGCGCGGGGCAGAAACGCCGCCAATAGTATCCTAGCTCACAAGTGCCACCTGGTGGTTGTTTTGGTCATTGCTTACGGTCACTGGGAGGGGGAAAATTAAAGACGCGTGAATCACACTGAGTCCCTCGTGTGAATGTCCACGCGTGAAAGGCGACAAAAAGGAATGGGACCTACTGTATCCGGCTAATCTTACACATCACGTGAAATAATCACCACGGCGTGACAGCACTTAAGCGTTATACCGCAGCAGACGCGCGTAGACTTTTTTCCATGTTAACCTATGAAAGATATTGAACACTTCTAGCATCAAACGCAGGTATGACGGCGAAGCTGCGCATCTAATTTAGATGGATTTCTAATTTTGTGCGCGCACCAACGCCCCCCGTGCTCTCCCATTGAATCTCATGTAAAACATGATTTTTTACTAGCGGTCCTTTGGCTCAGATTTGCATCGACACACAGCAAAGCACTGTGTTCCTATACATAAGCAGGGAGCGGAGCTAGCAAGGTTTTACAGTGATTCTGGATATCGTTTTTTTTCCTTTCATACAGTCTTGCGGCTGGCCCACCAGCGCACAAAGACCATGAGGACCAACCACATTGCATGTGATTTGTGTTTCTCTTAACATCAGTCCTCGGCCTATAACGTCCTCGACACGCTCCCATAACTACCAGGGAGGACAGTAATGGGCCAGAGGACTGAGGAGATCAAAACACAATGCACAGCATGTGTTTGTCCTCATGGTCTTTGTGCGCTGGGTTTTGGCCAAACGCAAGACTTTATGAAAGAAAAAAAACGAATATCCACGAATCAATGTAAAACCTGCTGCCTCCTCCTGGCTGATGTGTTAGACACAAGTGCTTGTGTGTGTAGAGCAATCTAGAGACAAAGGACCGCTATAAAAATCATGTTTTACATGAGAATCTTCAATGGGAGACGCGTTGGTGCGGCACAAAATTAAGAAATCACATCCTAAATTTAGAGCAGCAGCTTCGCGCATACATCGTATGATGCTAGAAAGTAAAAATCATCATTGGGTTATCATGAAAAAAAGTTACGCCGTCTGCTGCGCGTATAACGCGTTACGTGCCTGTAACGCGTGTTGTGAAAATTAGCAGTTACAGTAGGTCCCCATACCGTTTTTTTGTCGCCTTTCAACGGGGCGCATGAATCACACGAGACTCACGAGGATTCACGCTCTTTTATTTTCCCCCCCTCCCAGTGACGTTTGCAATGACCGAAAACAACCACCAGTTGGCACTTGTGAGCAGGGTTTACATTGGCGAGTTTTCTGCCCCGCGCACATCGACAATCTGTTAAAACGGAATCTCCAGGTAGCAGGCCAGTCTCTGAATAACCCGCCAGACTAGGGCGCGATTAATTAAAAACCTGCTGCAAAACCGTAAAACGTTTGCATCACGTTGGTGACTTTCCAAAAAGAGAGATATCGTTATGAAAGAGAAACTATTGGTAATATAACGCTGAACGTTATGTGACGCGTCAAACAGCTCCGCTGGTGTCTCCTCCCACTCAGAAAAAAAGCAGACGCCTTTTCTCTGCATCGCTAACATTTATAATAAATACTAATTAAAACAATCATAATGAAGAGGCTTTCAAATAATTTAGCAAGCTGTAATTCATTATTTTAACTCCATACTTCTCTCGCCTCCTCTCCCTCGCCTCCGCAAATCACTAAATGAGGAAAAGGGAATAGCACGCAATCTCTGTTGAATGTTACACATACAATATTAATATAGTCTAAGCACGTGTACCACATGTACCCGTGTATTTTTACCACAGACTGTAAATATTAAAGTACAATGCAGGATTAACATTTTTTAAATTACCGAATCAGATTTCATTCAGCACAGGTACTTTTCCAGCTCGTAAGAGGAATAAAACAGTTTTTGGGAAATGATGAAAATCGGAAAGTGGTTAGATTTTATACCATATTGATAAGTGCTTTTTATGCGCTTATAGTGAAAGTAATTTGGTTTCAAACAAAGGGATACTGTGGAAACCTTCTTATTCATCCAGTATCAAGCCTTTATTCAATCTTCTAAGTGCTGTAACTTCCCTATTTCTACTAACGATAAACATAGAAAATTCACAGTAAAGAAGGAAACAGGTTCAGGATGTTGAATTCGGATATTCATTTTACAATTTTGGCCGACCGCCGATTCCATATGGCCGCCACATTATACCCAAGATGGCTGCCAACATGAAATCGGAAAACATTTATTTCACACTACTATGTAATATAGCAAAATAAAGGTAAGCGATCTAAATATGATGCTTAGAAATGTTTTGCATATGCACACACACACCCGTGTTCATTATATGAGAGCTAAAATTACAGACTCAGCTTTAAAACAAGTTTATATATGAGAGCTAAAGTTACAGACCCGAGCTTTAAACATGTTATTAATGAGACTAAAGTTTACATAACTCACTTTTAATACATTTTATTAATGAGACCTAAAGTTTACAGACTCCGAGCTTTCAACATGTTATTAATGAGACTAAAGTTACAGACCTCAGCTTTAACACGTGATTAATGAGACTAAAGTTACAGACCCCAGCAATTTAAACATGTGTTATTTAAGAGACTAAAGTTACAGACCTCAGCTTTAAACATGTGTTATTTAAGAGACTAAAGTTACAGGACCTCACTTTAAACATGTTATTTATCAGACTAAAGTTACCGACCTCAGCTTATAAAGCATGTTATTTTTATAGACTAAAGTTACAGACCCGAGGCTTTAAACATGTTAACAACCCAAACCCCCTTGTTAACATGTAAAATGGATTAGTCCACCATTGGCATGGGTCCTGTGGGCCACGTGACTCGCAAAATTCTACCCCCGGAAAAGTGGACTCGCCCGACCTTGCTGCCGCATTCGGCAGCAAGCCAGAGTGGTGATGAGCGCGGCGGTTTTTCAACTTTATTCACTGATCCGCCGGGTCAAAACAACCCGTACATGATTCAAATATACCATCATTCTAAAGCTTAGAATCATAGATGTATGGTGTGGTGGTGTTGGTTTGTCCAAAACCCCGGTTTACTTACCGTGTATTTTGCTATTAAGTTCTCGATCTATCTCCGGATCCGCGAGACAGCTGAGAGGATTGCCGCTTTCACCGTAATGCCAGTAAGAAGTGATCTGTGTACAGCCCGGGTAAATATCACCTGCGGCGGACGTCATGAACCCGCGCGGATGCCGAGGTTATCCCGACTCATTTTTTTTCAGAGCCAGACTATCTGTGGCCCAACTCTGCCTCATATTCGTCACTTTATTAAGCATATCTCAGGAAATAAACGGAATATCAGAACAATCCACACATTTATGGATTTCTATGAAAAAAAGATGTTTATTTGATAGTGGTGGTAGCTATATATTCTGATTATTTAGCTGCTCAGAATCAATGAACTATGTGAGTAAGACAGCGACCTCTTTCACCACAGCGGTTTCCACTGAGTCTTGCCTTGCTAATTAAAGTAATGAGGCCCCCTGCCTTTAAGGCCCCTGCTGTGAGCCCACACCGTCATCAGGCTGCGGTGCCGCTGTGGTAATATCACACGTCTGTCGCGGACCTGGAGTGTTGCTGAGGCTTTAAGCGGGGAGTTCAGGAAGGAGCATCCTTTTGTCAGCATGATTTTTTTGTTTAACAGCCTCCCTGCGCGATTGCAATGTACTCAAGGGCCCTCCATACCGTGGCTCACATCTATAATATATATAAGGGAATCAGGAGCTTTCTGACCCACCCACCCGCACCTGACATGACTCATATGTTTTGAGGCATCTAAAAACAACCCGCCCGAAACCGCGGGACCCGCGGGGGTGACTGCGGGGGTTCGGGCCGACCCGCGCACCTCGCATGTCCGTTCAGGGCTGCGGAAGCAATTGTCCCATTAATTTAAATTGGACTTCTGGTCCATGCACCTGTAAAAAAAGATAAAGTTAGTTTCAACTCAAAATTTTCAAAGCAACCAGCTGCGAAGATTTTGAGTTGAAGGCTTAACTTAATTCATCAAGTTTTGAAGAACGACACTATTAATGTTGTCCAGTTAAGTTTCCAAGTTCTGGCCAACTAAGTGTTTTAAATTCAAGTTACTGAAATTTTCAAGTCTGTAAAAACTTACTTTTTTAAGTTCAGATTACTGTCCCTAGAAAAAAACAATAACTTACTATTTTGAGTTTAAATTAGCCCCCACATTAAAAGGATCATATGTTTAATTTATATACGCATGTCAGGGACAAGGTCCACTTGGGTAGGGAAACCGAGCACCAGGAGGAAACCTATGCAGAACACAGAGAACGTGCCAATTCCACACAGAAAGGCCCTGTTCCGACCGGATTCGAACCAAGGAACTCGTGTCAGAAGCGAGAGTGCTATCCACTCAGCCACCGTGCCGCACACACGTGAACCCGAGGGGAAACATAATGTTTCGAAGACTGAGCCAGAGAATATAACGGCTACTTGGGGCTTTGGCCCTGTCGAGTACGGGTTGGTAAAAATAAATACAGTGATTTTTTTGGTCAAATTAGTTTTTGTTCAAAAGGTTGAATGCAAGCTGGTTGCCATAACACATATTTAAATGAGCAAACGCAATAAGTTACCTCACTATAGCTCGTTGAACTGTAAAAACACAACTCAAAAATATGGTTCACCTTACCAGATTTTTGCATTCACTGACAATAATATTTCCAGTTGGAATGGAACTATCTTGTGAGCCACTGAACTTACAGAAGTTCATCTACAAGCTTCCAAAGTCCAAATCCAACTTAATTTACAAATAAGATGAACTTTTCATCAGAAACTTCAGAAAGTGAGTGTCGAAAATCAGAACGCATAGGCAGGGATCTTTTGCACACCAGAGCTAACTTGGAAGTTTATTCCACAGACAGGTGGTAGATTCAGGCAGAAAAATAAACAGGAAAACATTAGATATTGGATAGATTGGCGTCATTCAGCTAAAACAACGTATACACAATCGTAGCAGATATATACAATCAAAGAACATTGTGTGTCCCCTTGTACTTCTATTTTATCTTGTTTTGTACACTAAAACCAGGCCATGGCCTTCTATGTTCATAAGTTCCAACTGGCAATTTTTTATTGTCAGAGAATCAACAAATCTTAGTAAGGTGAACAATTTTGAGTTGTATTTTTTTACAGTCCAGCACCAGAATCGCATTAAAGGTGAAGTGTTATAACAACATTATTTAAAAGAATTAAATTCAGAGGCTATTAATATTATGATTCGAAGTTTGCGTGGTATCCGTTAGACATTTCTGATGCGGCAATTCATGTTTTTTAACATGATTGCCTGAGTGTGAACATGTTTATTATTGTCCAAATTCTTGATTTCATCGTGTTTTGGCGTGTTGTGGCCGAAGGTTTTGAAATGAGTAGTTGCTAGACTGGTAGTAAACTTGTAAAACGGAAAATGCTAATACAAATGTATGATGGGTTGGTGAACTTTCTTCTCTCCGTGTATTTACAAATATAATGGAGTTGGCTGATGAATGTCGCTTAGTTTTAGACACTAGCATACCCCAAGCGAAATTGTCCCCATGTTTTGAAAAGAAGGAAAGGATGGCTGCTAACTATTTGCATGTATTGATTTGCAAAATTAGGTAATGACTTATAACAAGCAGGGGCCATGGGTGGGCTTTGTTTATTCCGTGTGGGGGAGGGAGGCTGCTTCTGTCCCCGGGTATTTTTAGCAGTGGTAAAAACCCTGAAGGAGCTAGCTTGTTTTCCATATCTGGACACAGCACATTATAAGTGACTGCACTTTGTCTGATTGTCTTTAAGTCTTCTCGTTGCTTCGTCTCAAAATAGACGCTTAACACTTGAGTTCTCACACAACATTTTTCACAGCCTAAAGGTGCCACACAGCACGGCCATCACAAAACTCAAAACCAAACTCTTTTGTCCATCAGACTGGAAATGGCCTAGGTTTTTTGCCTTTTCAGCAGCAGGGTTCCATTGTTTACATATCTTATCACTATCATGCTATCTGTCTTCCATTTTTTTTTTTTCGGCGCGGAAGACCAGCTGAGAGGGGAGCTAAGCCACGTAGTGGTCCTATGCAGGCAGTTAAAGCGCACAGAACAGAGGCAGATGCTTTAAATAGCCATAAAATGGCCCACATCACATCTCAAAGACTGAAAAACAGCTAGCCTACACATGTAAACTAAAACAAGTGTAGGTTGAGGGAACATCAAATGATCATATGCATATAGCAGACAGACAGTGACGTGGCGGTGAGGATGTGATTGGGGGAGGGCACTGACTTTAGAATTCAGATTTACTTCATTATTAAAATAAAATAGCATTTTAATCCAACCGATGCCAATAAACATTCACAATCATCCCATCTGTAACGATGAGAGAACTAGCTTCTTTTTAATAATACTCACAACCAATCTAGTTGCTGACCTCTCTGTTCCGCATCAAACTACATCTGTAAGAAAACAGGTGCGAGAGAACGTGTGCAGAAGAGAGAGACGTGAGAGAGAGAGAGAGACGTGAGCAGAGAGAGAGAGACTGAGCAAAGAGAGAGAGCAGCGAGAGACGGTGAGCAAGAGAGAGAGAGACGTGGAGCAAGAGAGAGAGAGACGTGAGCATAGAGAGAGAGACTGAGCAGAGAGTAGAGAGCAGAGAAGAGACGTGACAGAGAGCGAGCGACGTGAGCAGAGAGAGAGAGAACCCCACACGCGAGCAGAGAGAGAGAGAGAGAGTGAGCAGAGAGAGAAGACTGAGCAGAGAGGAGAGAACGTGAGCAGAGGAGAGAGAGCAGAGAGATACGTGAGGCAGAGAGAGAGATAACGCGAGCAGAGAGAAGACAGAGCAAGAAGAGAGACGTGAGCAGAGAGAGACGTGAGCAAGAGAGAGAGCACGCGAGAAGAGAGAGACGTGAGCAGAGAGAGAGAGACGCGAGCAGAGAAAGAGAGCAGAGCGAGGACGTGCGCAGAGAGAGAGAGACGCGAGCAGAGAGAGACGTGAGCCGAGAGAGAGAGACGTGAGCATGAGAGAGACGTGAGGCAGAGAGATACGTGAGCAGAGAGAGAGACGCGTGAGCAGAGAGAAGACGTGAGCAGAGAGAGACTGGAGCTAGAGATGAGGCGGAGCAGATGAGAGAGAGATAGAGTGAGCAAGAGAGGACGTGAGCAGAGAGAGAGAGACCGAGTGGAGAGAGAGAGCAGAGAGGAGACGTCGCAGAGAGAGAATACGCGAACAGAGAGAGAGAGCAGAGAAGAGACGTGAGCAGAGAGAGAGAGACGCGAGCAGAGAGACGTGAGGCAGAGAGAGAGAGATGTGAGCAGAGAGAGAGAAGAGACGTGAGCAGAGAGAGACGAGGAGCGGAGAGAGACGTGAGCAAGAGATAGAGATCCGCGAGCAGAGAGAGACTTGATCAGAGAGAGACGTGAGCAGTGAGAGAGAACAGAGAGAGACGTGAGGCAGAGGAGAGAGAGACGCGAGCAGAGAGAGACGTGAGCAGAGAGAGAGAGACGTGAGCAGAGAGAGAGAGACGTGAGCAGAGAGAGAGAGAGACTGAGCAGAGAGAGAGAGACGGGAGCAGAGAGAGAGAGAGACGTAGCAAGAGAGGAGAGACGTGAGCAGAGAGAGAGATGTGAGAAGAGAGACGGTGACATAGAGAGAGAGCCGCGAGCAAGAGAAGATGCGAGTCAGAGAGAGAGAGACGCGAGCAGAGAGAGACGTGAGCAGAAGAGAGAGAGAGACGTGAGCAGAGAGAACAGTGAGCAGAGAGAGAGAGTCGTGACAGAAAGAGAGAGACGCGGAGCAAGAGAGAGAGGCGTGAGCAGAGAGAGAGAGAGAGAGGTGAGCAGAGAGAGACGTGAGCAGAGGAGAGAGGACGTGAGCAGAAGAGAGAGAGAGGTGAGCAGAGAGAAGAGAGAGAGGAAGGTGAGCAGAGGAGAGAGACGCGAGCAGAGAGAGAGGAGAGGTGACATAGAGCGAGGAAGACGCGAGCAGTGAGAGAGACGCAGCAGAGAGAGGAGACCAGCAGAGGAGAGAGAGATGCGAGCAGAGAGAGAGATATGGCAGCATGAGAGATAGATGCGAGCAGAGAGAGAGGAGATTGCGAGCAGAGAGAGAGATGCGAGCAGAGAGAGAGAGGCGTGCGCAGAGAAGATAGAGAGAGAGACTGAGCAGAGAGAGAGGGAGCAGAGAGAGAAGATGCGAGCAGAGAGAGAGAGATACGAGCAGAGAGAAGAGAGACCGTGAGCGGCAGAGAGAGAGAAGACACGAGCAGAGAAAGAGACGTGAGCAGAGAGAGAGGGACGCGAGCAGAGAGAGAGGGACGCGAGCAATAGAGAGACGAGACGCAGACAGAGAGTAGACGCGAGCAAGAGAGACAGACGAGCAGCAGAGAAGACGCGAGCAGAGAGAATAGACTCTCGCAGAGAGGGAGAGACGTGAGTCCCGCGTGTCTATGGTCCGCCGCCTCGGAGCCCAACGGAGAGAGTTTCACTGACTGGTCGGAGCGGGGTCCCACAGCAGCTTGCTCCCGGGCCAGAGCGGAGGATGTAACGTAACGTTCGGTTTTATCTAAACATATCACAATATTTACGTAAAACACTAGTGAATTTCACCAACAGAAATTAAAGACAAGATGTTATATAATAAGTTAATGAAAAAACAATTTGCCACAAGCAACCTGAGCCACAGACAAGAATCGAACCTGGGGCTCTCCGAGTCCCTGTATTTTAAATGCTAACCATTTCGGCAACATGCACCTCTGGCTAGACAGGTTTTGCACGCAGTCTGATAACCTGAGCGTCTAAGTCGCTGGCAAGAGCTAAAAGCGGAACTTAGCCTGCCACTTTGTGGCGTATAGAGGTACTATTATTTCACCAGCTGCGTGATTCCCGAGAAGCGGGAATGAAGACGAAAAAACGGAATGGGGACCTACTGTAGATGTGTAAATGACTGTCGTCTGCGTATATATTTATGGATATGCCTTGTGGAAGATCGTTTGATGAATGATTGAGAATAGAAGGGGACCTAAAGTGGAGCCCTTTATCAATTATGCATTGTTTTGGACTAGGAACAATGTGACCAACATATTGAAAATGGCGTTGTATCAAGACCTATTGCGTTATAGCTTGTCAAGTAAAGGAGTGATCTACTAGATCAAAGGCTTTGGCAAAGATCATGAATATGGAGCCCAGAGACATATTTGTTGGGTCAAATCAAGAAAAAACATCATTGATACATTTTAACGAGCAGTGGTGGTTGAGAACATTGATCGAAACCCAGATGGATAGGGAACAAAATATGAAATGCATTAGTGTAGTGATATAACTGTTTTGGAAAATCACATTTGTCTCAAATAATATTGCAACTGCACAAATAATAAGACATTGGCCGAAATTGTTTAAGTCAGTGGAAGTGCTTTTCAATACACTTACCAATTTTCATGGTGTGGACTTCTGTATTGTATCTGTTTAATTATGGCTATTTTTTTTGTTCCCTTGATGTGAGATTTTGCTTCGCTGTCTGTCTTTTGATTGTTTTGCCCCTCCCTGAATGTGACTACACCTGTGTCCTCCTGTGTGTAGTTAGACCCTGTGCTCATGCCTCTTGTTGTCGCCCCATTGATTGGTTTTCCCCCCTGGCTCTTGATCCCGGTTTTCCAGTTTTTACTTTTTTTTGGCATTTATTAAATTATATTTTACTTTTGAGTTCAGCTTTTGCTTTCATCTCTGTCAACCAAGGATTAATCCAGACCACAGAGGCTCAACAAGCTGGGCATGAAATTTGGCGAATAGTACATGTTTCCCACCTCCACCAACTACATCAAGTGGTGCTCCTTCAATCACCTGTCATTGAATGTTTGCCAGCCAATGGTGTTGTCACACAGGTCATTCTAAAAAATTAAATAAACGCAAACAGTAATTTAAACTGTATATTTCAACCCAACAGATTTTCATACAATTGCCTGTACAAAGATTTGGGTTAGCCATGTTCTATGATTTCTGACTACTGAATGTAACCTCGCCGGGGATTTACCAATGCTGTGTCCGCGCTCATAATCTTTACATAACTACCAGAGAGTCACTGTAAATTAGGGCCCAAATGGTCGCATGAATTTTGGAACTAACCACCAATTGGATTGGCTATAGGCTCATAGTAGTTATTCAAGATAATAGCTCTGGGCTGTGTGCAGATGAATCGTACAGGAGGAAACTTGAGTGACGTCGTTTGTTCATAGTTTAATCTCCGCTCCGGATAGTCCCTTCTATAAAACCAAGACATCATCCACAGCGGCAGAACAGCCTCATCAGTTCCCATGAAGGTTTCGCAAGTTGTTTTTAAAACTAGCTATCCTTGAGGAAGGAAGGAGGACACAACGGTGGCACTTGTGAGGATCTCATCACAATTCTTGCAGGGTACTGGCTACTTGGACTTGTGGTTCTGCCATGCCTCCACCAAGTCGATTGGCTGAACACAACGTCCTGGGGATCGAGGGCAAGAAGCTAACTCGCTTCAGGGAGAATAAAAAAAAGAAATTCCATCGAGCTATTACTTTAAAGAGCCTCATTACTCTAGCAATCAAAATACACAGACTAATAACCCCCCCTTCCGCCCCAAAAAAATATTGAATAATTTTAAAAAGCTGAAATGTTATGTAAGTAAATGTACACAAAAATGCCTTAAAAATATCCATCCCTTTTCTTCCCCTTAATACATTTCTGGATGGGGGGGTGGCAGTCAGAGCTGCACCCAGTTCACAAGCACCTCATTAGTAGTGTATATATATAATTAAAATCTACATTAATAACATGCATAGCCACTGTAAAATTATTAAATATTGATAAAAACTAAACTAACTAAAATCTTTAATAAAAAAGACTGGTGTAAGTTATACTTTTATATAATTGAAACGCTTGCCGTGTATCAGAGGTGAGAGTGAGTGAGTACTCAAACGCAGGAATGCCATAATAAAGGATTTTAATAAAGATTAAGTCCAAGGCAAAAAACACAAACTCCAAAATCCAAAAGTAACCAGGAACAGGACGGAACTGACAAGACAATAACCAGCAACTAAGGAGAGAAGCACAGGGACATATAGACACAGACAGACACAGAAGAAAACACACCAGGGCGGGCAGACAAGTCAACAGGGAACTGGACAATGAAGTAAAACTGAAATGAAACAAGAGAACTAATGTCAAAATGAAACCTAATACAGAAATAAAAATCCCCACCATGACACAGAGGACCTCAGATCATCAGATAAACTTACAGGCCTCACCATGAGTAGTTTTGGACACCTAGGACAGTTAAGAGATTATTGAGGCGACCTAAGTGTCCCCAGAGGGTTCATAAATAAAATAAAAGCGAATAAGATAAATAAACAGGACTGAGTTATTAAAACCTTCATAAAGCAGTAGATTAAAATCAAAAGGTACTTACAACATTAATGCGCCCAAACTCAATACATTCTTTGCAGAGGTCCTTTGGGGTTTTCATGACATGGCTCAAACATGTATGGATGATGTGGGAAGTCAAAAGCCTCTCAAAATATTGCCCCCCCCATAATGTAACATCAAATTTATGGAGATGTTTTCCAAGAAGCCGACAAAACGTCGTGGTCCATGGAATTCAGCAGAACCAAAGATCCATCGCACACAAACATACTGCCTTTTACAGACATTTTGTGTACAAACATTCTCCATGCATCTGTTCATAACTGCCTGTAAAATGTATATAATGGATGGTGTGGTGTGATCACAAGTAGCAGAAAGTAGCTATTGGCAGTGGTGAGGCAACCTTTTGAAGGGTTCTACCACTGTCTCATCCTTAAAATGGCTTGTGTGTCGTCCTCTGCACTAAGCACCCTGTACATCCAGTAAACAATGTCCTCTTTGCATCTTGAAATGGCAAAATATTTAGTCTTTGTTTTTTTTGGTTTTTTGGACGACAGCAGAATGCTTTATGGTGTTTTGCATAAATCTTCTGAATTACATCTCCATCAGCACCCAGTTGCAGTTCTGAACGACATTCAATTGTTTCATTGGATAAGGTCATATTTTTTTTCCTGTACGAGGGGCTTGTCCTTGCAACCAGACTCAAATACAACTTCCAAAAGGGTGTCCTTTTTTCGCCAGTACAAATTTACTCTACAATTGGCTTGCCCTTGATCTCAACTGGTCTGCATATTAACTATATCTGTGCGGTGAGCCACGTGACTACATAAGAGTCACACCGCCTTCAACTGATTCAGTAGCACTGGGACTGAAGCTGTTACCGGTACAGTCTTTAAAGTACAAAAAGCAGTACAGAAAAGTGGCTTCTCTAGTTGTTGATGTTTTCAATAAATGCCTCTTGTATCCAAAAATGCAAAATGGATGAACTGTCTTTAGTCCAGCCGCAATAAATTTTGTCCAATTAAATCAGGAAAAGAATTAGCTTAGCATGATTTTTTTCCAATTTTTTTGCCATCATTTTATTCCAAATAAAAAAAAGGGGTGGTTTGGTAAGTGGCAAGGGAAAGAATTTGTCTTTCTTTCAGTCTTGAGACAGAGCCCAGAAATAGAAAAGGCCAACTAGAAATAAAAGAAACAGCAATGGTTTGTGAATAATTCAATTAACTGTAATTCAATCAAGCAAACCTCAACATGTTTGGTAAGAAGCAGATTTTTAAAATAGTTACTTAACCTGGAGGGTTTTCCCAACATCAGACTAAAGCGGAAAAATTTAATGATATACCTGTTGACTGAATAATTCATTTTCCCCCTTTTTACCTCATGTCGTTCGATTTCCCTCTGATAATGGAGAATGGGGAAGTTTTTTTTCCATGTCAGTGCTAAAATATTATGCTCGATGAACATTGTTTTTGTATTAAACAAATGTTACCTATTTTCAATTGTCTACCTTTGCCCACCCTATGTCCTCATCAGAAGAATCTGGAGTGGTTCCCAACATCAGACTAAAAAGAGAGATCCTTGCCATTCATTACCAACTTTGAAATAATATCGTCCCGATTTACGATTTTAGCTGCAGTGTTTGCCATTAACCTTTGAGGTCACCGAATGGGGAGTGGTCCTTTGTCATGTCCCATTAACAAATATATAATCTTACACAAAAATAGAGAGAGCATCAATAACTTATACGGGGGGGGGGGGGGGGGGGGGTGGAGGTCCCAGGAAATAATAAAAGGTTAATATGAACTGTGTGGGAAACAGTTGCCAAAAACTAAGACTGTAAATCGTTTCTGCTTCCCAATTATGTGCATCCACCAGGTACCCCGAAGCAGTTGCCTTTGCAGGAAATTCATGTATCCGGTCCATACGTCAGGGCTCTGGTAAAGTTTTCTCATTGTTGGGTCTTGCCGAAGGGTCTCCTAAAGTGATCAAGGTACCAACTTCAAGTCGAAAGTCTGCACACTCTCTTCCCACATGGAGATAAAACATTCACTCTAGTCTTATCACCCCGAGAGTCAAGGTGCAACTCGAAAAACTCCATGAACCATGGAACCCACTAAACCTCCGACGTCCACTCAACCCTCCAGATCACGTCAATAATCGCGTCGTCGGTCGTGACCTTTTATTTACGATCCAAACGACCGTCTGGTGCAATGCGCATCTGGACGGAAAACAATGACCTCCCCATATACGTGGATATGACGTCCAATCCGACCTCCTCTAGGACGTGAAAACAGGTCTCGGCCTTCGACGCAGTAACTCTTGATCTAGCAATACAATATATAGGGCGTGAGAAGCAATCTAGGAGTAGCCTGACTGTAGCGATTGTGATTTAAGCAAATGTGTGCAGCCTTGGATACGTGTATTTCAAGTCCACGAGTGTGGATCATTATCTTTACATATTTGGTTCGATTTTTAAGCGAACAATTTTTCTTTTGGTCTAAAGACAAATAACACTCAACTTAGGATTACGTAGTGGCTAGATAATAAAAACTTTGTGAATGGTATCATTTGTTGTGCTAACAAACCCCAAGTTTGTAAATAGGGGTGAGCACTTGAGATATTAAGCAAAATGCATGGTTTTCACAGTTTTATTATGTAGCCACTACATAATCTTATTCTGGAGTGTTTATTCGTTTTTAACCAAACAAAAAATTGTTCGCTAAAAGTGAAAAGTCAAACATTTTCCGCCGGGATTAACCTGCGTCGATGCGACTGAAGTCTCATTACGCACCGCTACACCATGCCAGCTTTTTTTCGACTACTGTGAAAAAATAAATAAGCCATCCCTAAAACAACCGACGCACACTTATACGATTACAGCCGACATGTGAGTCGGTCGAGGCCCTGTTTTCCACGTCGTAATCGACGTATGGTGTGCATCTGGACGTCAAGAGCAATGCCATCCCAGACGTTTGAATCTGTACCTCTGTCGCTGCCCTGCTTATTTATTTACTGGAAGCACCCTACCAACCCCCCCCCCCCTCTAGTAATACACCAGTCCTGCACAGGTTTTTAGATTATAGATGTATCATGTCCACATTGACAAGAGTTGGAGACCGAAAGAAGTTGTTTTCCCACGTATACGTGGAATTTGTTAAGTATATTTTGTAGATTATCTGTATTTTGAATTGCCAGTGCATGAATCTATAATTATAAACGGCTGGCACTGCTCAGCTGAAAGGGAGACTCCTTTTTTAGTTTTTAAGTTAAAGTTTAAAATATGAAGATTGTTTCATATTTCAAACTATTTTTAGCACATTAAGAATTCTTAGGTTAGACGGTGTCCAACAAACTATGTGTTACAAAAGGTTAAATTCTTGAGTTTTAAATAATAATTCCAATTATTATCAAAGTAACTGTATATTTCACAATGGATGATAAACTGCAAAAAGACCACATACTTAGTAAACTAAGTTTAAAAACAGGGAAGATCAGCTTAATATTTGGGACACTCCCATCATTTAGACACCTGTGATGTCATCAGTTGAGTTGAGTTCAGGTGTGGGACCATGTTGGACCATGAGGGGACCATAGGAAGCAACACAGTTGTTACCTTCGCAGAAAGAGAGTTTAAATGTTCATGTATTGCTTTTGTTTAATAGAATGATTTAATGTCTTCCCAGGTCTTCAATGTCAGAGACTTTCACTTCTAGCTCACTGTGGCGTTTAAAATGAGCCACTACAGTTGTTTATTTTTGTTTATTGTTTAGCTGCAAATATTAAATATCCATTCATCTGCCTGGTAAGCAAGCTAGGACTACGCTTGCAACTCTATTCTATTTCACATACTTTTTTGCTTATAAACTTAAAACCACCATATGTTAATTAAAATACATTTACCTTTGCAAAGCAGTCAATTAATTGTGAAATCCATAGAGTATAATTGCCATGATGTTGCAATAACTATGTTCTGTGTGTATTCCTAATGTTCATGGTGTGTTTGAGTCTTACAGGTGTCAGAACTGTGTTGAAGGTGGTTTCAAAGGTAAGCAAATCACACTCTCACACATTGATTGTTCTTCTGTATTATTATGTTGTTTTTAGAATAAACCATTATTTTGGTGTATTCTCTTTTTGTGGGAAAAACATCTTTTTCTCCGATTGTTCAGCAACTCACTCAAGATGAGGGAAAGGGGAGGAGAGAGGGAAGGGGGAGGAGAAGCCAACAAGGGAAAAATGCCCCCTGCGGAAATGCAACATGTGTAGAGTTAATCAGGGTAAGTAGCTTTCAGGGCTCTTTTGTGTCCATGTGCCAAAACTAATGCACATTTCCAATTGGTTTTTTACATGAATTACACCAATGACCAAAGCCTTATCCCAAGTATTCTCATACAGAGGTGTCTTCCAGTGTCTCAAGCGAGTGGCAGAGCCAAGGTTGAATCACATGTAGATGGATCGAGGGGTATGGAGGCCGTAAATAGAAAGTTTGTGTTTATATCATTTTGCCGACATTATGTTGAAACTAAAACATGGTTCCACATTTTCAGGTGCTGTGCTTGGACCTTGTGATGAGGAGACTGAAGACCAAGAGATGGACACCATGTTGGAACACCTCACATTCACATAAAGGCATTCCTTCTGCCTTTCAGTTGGTTTGTACATCTGGGGGAAACCTAGAGTGTAGCGTGTGCCTGTTTTAATAATACTGATCCAAACAGAGGTGCTACAATCATTTTTTTTTACTTTGGCATGAACTGTTCAAGTAACAGTAGTGTTCATACACTGTGCCCTGTGTGCTTTAACTTGGTACTTTGAGTAGAGAAACATGATTTTTTAATGCAGCTCCATTTTCAATAATGACTGAATATCCTTCCTACCTACAGTTTTCTAAGGATTTTTGAGATGCTGTGTTTATCGGTTATTGCCCAGATCAACTAAACATGAATAGAGCTGCATTTCAGATTCACAGGCTAAAATTCTGAACGGTCTTCCGGGAAATGGGAGTCAGGCGTCTTCTTGAACAATTTAAATCCAGGTTTTAAAACACATCTGTTTCTGCTTTCAACGAGAGATTTTATGAGAGATTGTATTTTTCGCTTTTTAGATTTACTGTCAATATTTTAATAATTGGTAATGCTGTTATTGATTCGGTTTTCTACTTTTTGTTCAGTGCTTTGAGTTTCCTTTGTTTTTGACTGTGCTATACAAATAAACTTGCCTTGCCCTATTGCAAAAAGTATGTCTGACCAGTTAAGTGTTTCTGCAGAGGTAAGTAGGTCAATAGAACTGTAAATGGACCCAGCATATAAACCTCAATATTTGTGGGACATAATAGACGTCGAGAGGACGTCGGACCCGAACCGGTTCTGTACCACATTGCAACCTTGAATGATCGTGGCCGCGACGTCATTTGAACGTCCAGATAACGTCCAATGACGTTGAGAAAATGACAGTGTTTTGACATCTGCTTGCTTAGTGGGAACAACGGAAAACGAACGTCATATGCAGGCAATATTTTGTCATATAAGACTTTGATAGGACGTCGGACCCGACCGGTTCTGTACCACATGCAACCTTGAATTAACGTCCAGATGACGTTGAAATTTACCGTTGTTTTGACATCTGCTGCTTAGTGGGAACGACTGAAACGAACGTCATATAAACGTCAATATTTTGGTCCATATGAGACTTGATAAGGACGTCAGACCCGACCGTTCCGTAACCACATACAAACCTTGAATTGACGTTGCATCAACGTACATTTGGGAGGTGAGGTGACGGCGGGAAACGACTGTCGAGCGCGAACTGTCATTCAGCACCCACCAGTGCACTATATTCGACGTTCATAAGTAACGGTTGGGAACTCGGGGAGAGCTTGGGGCGTGGGGGGGGGGCATGCTTGTGGGAAGTCCTTGTTGAGGAAGCACGGCTTTTGAGTCCCACAGAAAGTAAAGTGGTCCCCTTGTGCTGTTTGCTGCGGGCGTGAAGCTGTGCAGGAGTGGTTGAGGTTCAGCCCAGCCCAGCTAGTCTTTGGCCAGGAAGGGGGTGCTTTTGACAGGGTGTGAGGAGTTAAGGGTGTAAGATAGGCGGTGGTTGGGTGTGTATATTACCGTCTTTTCATCTGCACATCAGAGTCGTCAAGCGTTTAACAATTGGTAATTAGTTGTGGGCATGGGTGATCTGAGCGTATCGCTCCACATCAGAGATGGAGGCGGGGGCCTCGCCAAGTATAGGAGGCGCATGCCATACCTATGTACATATGTTTTAGTGGGTAGGGGAAACCGTGGAGTATCCGGGAGGAAAACCCACTCGCGGGAGAACACGGGGAGAACATGCAAACTCCCATTCAGAAAGCCCTGGTCCGACCGGGATTCGAACCCAGGACCTTCTTGCTGAAGGCGAGAGTGCCATATCCACTCAGCCACCGCCTCCCAGGTCCTTTGAAGGTTCTAAAAGACACCCTCATTAACACCTCAAACACACACACAAAAACATCCCAGAGTAATTCCACTGACACTTTGGGATCGTTTATAACTAGCTTGCTCCCCAGCTGGTCTTCTTCTCTGACCGAAATGAAGCAGCATTTGGACAAGAAGGCTATTGTCAACAGCTTCTAGCCAGGTGACACGGCTCTACTTCTCTTAACCCAATACCATGCTCATCATTGTCCACTACTTTCTCTGGGTCCTTATGGTGTATACAAGAGCTGATGACACCAACTAACGTCATTCCACACCAACCGGACCGAAGGCGGCGCTCAAGGGTCTGGCTATGTATATGCTGAAGCTCTACTGCAACACGGAGTGACCAGCAAACACGGCCATCCCTGCGGTGATGAGAAGGCATCTCCTGTGTTGCTTACACCAAGGTGAGTTCTACTGAACCGGAAGATGCGGAAAAGTGGGAGTCTCAATGAAATCTTGTAAAACGAACACCATGATTGCACGCCTCTCAATACACGAGACCACAAGGAGACAATGATTTGTTTTCAAAGTTATCCTGGACGAGCACCAATTTTTGTTATGACAAGGATAGATGAAAACAATAATAGACACTGGGAGCACCTACACCCAAAAAGACAAATGTGGCCGCAGTACAAAACTAGAGTTGGATGTCCTGTTGCTATTTTTTTTTCTAACCAGCTCATAACGAAGACTGTTTCCAGGGGAGTGAAAACGTAAAGAATTCAGATCCAAGTCTGCAGAGTGGGACAACTCAAGATACGCTGCTCAGCGGGGTTCTCTTCACACCCCGCGTGAGGGAAAAAGGGGTGATTTCCTGCCTGAGGCATGACCCCGCCACCTCCCGCAGCTCCCCGCACTAAATTTGGACATGCACAGTAGCGGAAAACAAACAACAATGGCGGGCGGTACAGCACAAACTCAGCTTTGTGGGCTTCGAGCTCGGCAGAGAGGCTAATCTACTCCTTCGCAATCATCGCCCAAACGAGACCTCGCAAAGTTGACGCACATTTTCCATTTTCACCAACTGCTGTTAAAATTACAGAATGATTTGGTGCGCTCGCGAGGGGTCTGGCACAGAAGTGGGTATAACCTAGCCAGAGGGGGTTTTCTTACCACTGACTGGCCGCGAGGGCGCTAGAACTACATAGTTTTTCAACCTTGTATGAACGCTGGAAATTTGCATTAGGAGCCTGGTTCGTATTCTGCTAATAGCCTGATTGTTTGCGCAGCGCGCGTCTCATATAAACGCGGCCGGAGTCACGCATGGGGTTGGCAATTTCCTTTTTATAAAAGCCTAAACAAAAAGGAATAACAGTGGGTGGGGAGTGGCGTCGCCCAGTTGTGCCAAATAACAAACTCAACAAAATGAAACTATCCAACAAAAGGACTGAAACAAAAAATGCCAGTCTTTTATAACCTAAATAGAGATTAGCGTGTAAAACAACAAGGATGGCAACAACTGATAAACAAATCAGTCTAACAAATGAACAGCTGATGAGGGAGAGGAGAGAAAAAAAAAAAAATGAGCCAATACTAACATATGCCATTGCAGACCGCTCAAAAACGTCTTTACTGGATGGACCAAAAAGTTGGCTCTTGGCCCCAAGCACGTCTCCCCATGTGGGTCTAGGCTGAGGGGGGTGAATTTTTTGGGGTCCACTACGTATTGGTACTTGCTGTGAATTTTGAAGTCTCGCGCAGATGTGTTTTTTTCCATAGACGTATTTATTTAACGGACAGAGTCCACGCCTATCCTCCGCCGTTCTAACTAATGGGCCCCAAAAATGTGCGCTACGGACCAATCCAAATTGGCCGCGAGTGGTTCCCGCCCACAAGAACATTTGTGGGAAAAACGCATCTGGTGCATGCGCCAGCCGGCGCAGCCACCCCATTCATTTGAACGAGAGACTTCAAAAACTCACAGCAAGATAAACTAGAGTGGACCAAAAAAAATCCCGCCCCCCCATTTATAATTTACGATATATGTTTACACATTATTTGAAATATATGTTAATATAGAAACAGGTAATTAATTATATATAAATATAATATATATATATGCAAACATGTGTAATATGCAATTATCACAGACTAATGGGCATCAATCAACAAGCCAACCTTTATGTTTTTTTTTTTTTTTTTTTTTTTTTTTTTTTGTTTTTTTTTTTTTTTGTTTTTTTTTTTTTTGTTTTGTTTTTTTTTCCCCCCCCTTTTAGAATCCAATAAAAAACAAATCCAAGGATGTTGAGTAGAGGGTACATTTTTAATTTACAGTGCAAAATCTTTAGTGCAAACTTTAAACATCAACTTCCTCAAAAGTGCATGTACAAAACTTAAAACAATTAAAAACTTTTGTTTGCGCTTCACCTGGTGTCTTAGCTCGCAAATTCGACTATTGCTGGACTTTCTCCACATCAGCCGCTATGGGCCGCCGGAAACTGTTTTACAACAGCATCTGTGAGCAGACAACGATTACCACCTCAATCATCCTGCTTAATCATCCCGTCCCCCACTTCTTCGCTCCTGCCCCATAAGCCCCCCCGCTCATCCTCCTCCACGGGCATATGCCAATCATACTGGAAGAAACAACCACTCTAAGAAATAATTTACCTTGCAGAGCTTGAATTTTCCTCGGGTCGAGAGCCTGCCGACGCTCGGCAATTAGGATCCAATTTTTGCTGACCCCCTCCTTGCAGGTTGGACATGAGTAGGACTCAAACATCAAAGAGCCATCAGTTGCTCCGCCGAGCCAATAGATAATACCATTGGCGGTGGGACACAAGTTTTTGGCAGTCTCCCAACAATGTGATGAGATAGTGACATCTTCGTTCCCGATTTTCACCTTTAAAGTATAGAAATATGACCATGAGCAAGGATGACAAAAGGAAAGTCACTACAAGCATTAGAATGGATACCCTCACAAGCAATAAGAGCTAATAATGCAGTTATGTTTTTGTGTTAAAGGGTTATACGGCGTCGCCATTCATAATTTTCCGCCATACATTGTCCCATTTAATCCAGTTTTGAATCTACTTTAATGCAAATGTAAATATCGTTTAAGGCCTTGATTTTGACAAATTTCACTTAAAGAGCTACTAAACACCCCGTCCAGATCTTCCCACGCCACCCACTCCATATTAAAAAAAACTCAGAGAAAGAGGCGTGCGAGAGCATTGGGGAGACGCGGGAGGGGATTGTGTGGAGCGGTCCGCTGCTCGGTCGTTGTCCATAGTATAGAACGGAGAGGTCGGGGGATGTGAGTGCTGTGGCTCACACACGGGGCCGGTAGAATCAAATCCCCGTCTCGGTCTTCCTCTCCTCAGCCTCCCGCCTCCCTGGCCCGCCTCTTGACCGGCATGGTTGTGCTCAAACGTCACAAAACGGCTACTGAACTACCTGACTGAAAGTAACTACACTAGAAACCTGCGCAAAAAACTAACTAAATACTATGCTAATAAATTGGCTAACCTGAAAATCGATGTAAAAGAACGCTCGCCCGCAAATCCAACTCTAACGCGCTACGGGGCGTGTCGAGACTTGGCTGCTTTTAAACACCGAGCAGCAGAGCGGCGACTTAACACAAGCTGGCCAGAGCAAATGGGAGGACCGGCAAAATTCAAATGTAGTGTAAGCCAAAAAGTTAAGAGGGCGCTAACCACAACGATGTTTTAGGCTTAAAAAGTGAGATTTTATCTATTTTGCACTTAAAATGTCCAAAAAATTACCAGGACATGTAGAAGGCGATAAAAGAAACATATTTATGCAGTTTATAAGCTCAAAAAAGTATGATTTGGTGCTTAGTTGGTCCTTTAATGACCGAAAAGTTTTAAGGCCCCGCATAAAAACCCTGTATCGACCAAAAATGACCAATTAACAAAAACTTACTTGGTGGAAGGTCTGCAAGGTGTGGAAAGTGACTTTTCACCTGCCCCCGTCTCTCTCAGTATCGGGTGCATCAGCCTGTTTTGGTGGGGGTGGGGTTGTCAACATCTTTGGTGCCGGTGCCTCATGGAGACCAAGCTTCTCACCTCCTAACAACAGAGCTGGAAATTCGAAAAAAAAAAAAAAAAAAAAAAAACTACAAGATTTTACAGACCGCAACCATGAAGACACATATTGTCCAAGAAGCTACACATCAATTGATTATATTCATCATTACCAGAGCAAGTTAGAAAATGAACACTGACTTCATGTAAAACCACATGTGCTAAGTCAAGTCCCGCGGGCCAAATCCTCCGCCCGCAAATAATTTATGCTACTGCTGCTACTGCTGCTGCTTCCTACTGCTACTGCTGCTCCTGCTAATGCTGCTTCTGCTGCTTCATACTGCTACCGTTACTGCTGCTACTGCTGGCCGCTGCTGCTTCATACTGCATCTGCTGCCGTGCTGCTGCTGCTTCATGTACTTTGCCATCTCTCTTCACTTGCATCTCTTTTACTGAAACACTGAACAGCTACAACAACATTCTACTGCTGTGGCTTTGATAGAGAATTATTACTGTTATTTTCTAAGGACGCTGCTGCTGCTGCTGCTGCTGCTGCCGCGGCTTGATACAGGACTATTGCTGTTATTATCTGAGGTTACTGCTGCTGCCGCTGCTGCTACTGCTACTGCAACCCACTCTCTCAGAAGCTTATCCTGCTTCTAATGGATGCAGCCCGGCTGAGTATGCCGCGCTGCGCCGGACTCGCACCTATGCTCCCAGGGTCGCTTCGGCGGTCGTGCTTCATCTCTCTACTTAATCTTCTGATCTATCAGATGCAGCTGGCCAAGTAGCTGCGCTGAGCCGTCAATCGGACTCCTAATCAAAGGCATCCATACCTGTATTCTTCACTCTTCTGATCGCAGGCTCCCCATCATGCTGCCCATCCTGCAGCGGCGCTGAACTCCGGCTCATCTTCCAAGTACATGTCTGCCCTCCTCGCAGCATCTTCCTGCTCTCCTTCTATGGCTTCTCTGCATAAGCGTCTCACCATTGCTCACTCAACCTTCATGCGGTCCGAGACACGGCTTTTCCCGACCATCCTCCTATCCTGATTATCTACTCTCCAACCCAAGATTCTAAGCGTAAGGGCGCCTGCAACATCAATGGCCCTCTCCGATATGTCTCTGCCCCTACAGGTCTCCGCTTCTACACGGACGCTGCCCCTTCCGTGGGTTTTGGGGGATTCTTCCAGGACCATTGGTTTGCCGAGCGTGGCCGCTACTTTCCACCGGAGCATCTCCTCTGCCCTACACGAGATATTCCCAGTGGTCGTGGCTGCGCGCTGTGGAATCACACGTGGCAGAGAAAGAGGATCTCTGTCATGTGTGATAATCTCGACGTAGTGGAAGCATTAAACAAAGGTCGCTCTTTTTCACCCAACATAATGTCCCCTGACCATTTCAACCTTCATCTCAAACATTCAAAAATCAAAGGAGCCTGCAATATAGTAATAGCTCGCTCGGACACATCTCTCTGCCCCTACATATCCATGATGCGTTACACTCGCCTCCGCTGCAAAAAGGAGATTTTAACGGACCTCTCTTTCTCACTCCAGACATTCTTCCCATGACAGCAACCTGGTTCAGAGCTCAACTAAGATCCCTACTGCTCCTCTGCAATTTGTCTCCCCAGCTCTACACAGCCCACTCTTTCCGGATAGGCGCTGCCACGCGCGCGGCCTCGCTGGGGCTCCCCCACACCTCTCTGCAACAGCTGGGGCGCTGGTCCTCTTCGGCCTTCTCCGCCTACATCAGGCCAGACGCGTCCGCCATCTTGGCTGCACAACGGCTACTGGCTTCCTCGTAAGCTCCCAGCAAAGCAATACAAAGCAAAGTAAGTGAACCAATAGGATTTCTGGTGGCGGCACGCACTTTAAAGATAACTCTGCTACAGCGTCTGGTTGATCGTGATGCGAGCGCTCACGTCCCGGCGCTTAAAGATAACTCTGCTGCAGCGTCTGGTACCGATCGTGATGCGAGCGCTCACATCCCAGACAGCGTCCGGTTGATCGTGATGCGAGCGCTCACGTCCCGGCGCTCAAAGATACTCTGCTACAGCGTCTGGTATCGATCGTGATGCGAGCGCTCACGTCCCAGGCAGCGTCCGGTTGATCGTGATGCGAGCGCTCACGTCCCGGCGCTCAAAGATACTCTGCTACAGCGTCTGGTATCGATCGTGATGCGAGCGCTCACGTCCCAGGCAGCGTCCGGTTGATTGTGATGCGAGCGCTCACGTCCCGGCGCTCAAAGATACTCTGCTACAGCGTCTGGTATCGATCGTGATGCGAGCGCTCACGTCCCAGGCAGCGTCCGGTTGATCGTGATGCGAGCGCTCACGTCCCGGCGCTTAAAGACAACTCTGCTACAGCGTCTGGTATCGATCGTGATGCGAGCGCTCACGTCCCAGGCAGCGTCCGGTCGATCGTGATGCGAGCGCTCACGTCCCGGCGCTCAAAGATAACTCCACTGCAGCGTCTGGTATCGATCGTGATGCGAGCGCTCACGTCCCAGGCAGCGTCCGGTTGATCGTGATGCGAGCGCTCACGTCCCGGCGCTCAAAGATAACTCCACTGCAGCGTCTGGTATCGATCATGATGCGAGCGCTCACGTCCCGGCGCTCAAAGATAACTCCACTGCAGCGTCTGGTATCGATCGTGATGCGAGCGCTCACGTCCCAGGCAGCGTCCGGTTGATCGTGATGCGAGCGCTCACGTCCCGGCGCTTAAAGACAACTCTGCTACAGCGTCTGGTATCGATCGTGATGCGAGCGCTCACGTCCCAGGCAGCGTCCGGTCGATCGTGATGCGAGCGCTCACGTCCCGGCGCTTAAAGATAACTCTGCTACAGCGTCTGGTTGATCGTGATGCGAGCGCTCACGTCCCGGCGCTTTACTCATTGATTGCCAGACCTATTTCAAATCAGGGAAGTGCATTCTGCCAGAGTTTTCAGGGGATTTCACCTAACTTTGAAGAGCCACAGAATATTCAGTTATTTCACTATATACACAGCAATGGTACCAAATGAAAGCTAAGAGCCTAATATTTTATCTGCAAAAAACTGTTTGTTTTTACCTCTTACCGTTTTTGAGAAATCTGTCATAGAACATAGTATAGTTTCTCTCAAAACACCAGTTGCAGACTAGAAAACTGAGAGAACTAGCTTTTTGTAAATTGTAACATACCAAGCAGAAAAGTGATTTGTAGCTGATAGTTTTTTTTTTAGTAACACCTCAAACATCTAAACACTTGTTCAATTCAATAAATTACAAAAATATGACTCGGAAATATTACTTTTGATGGAAAAACAACAATGATTTATTCACAAAATAGAACCATTTTGTAGAATTAGAAAATTTGAACAAACAAAGGAACAAATGTGTCCAATAATACACAAATATAAAATATATTTAAATAAAATATAACATTTGAAAAAAAAAGTGTGTGTCACTCCTCCCAGTAGTTCACCTTGGTATGGTAGAGGGTGAAACACTCTCCTGTGTGCAAGGGGACATGACACGATGTGCACCACCTGTTTGTCTCCTTGCGAAGACCCCTGCGTGCACACACCCGACATTTTCTTGCTGGTCTCCTCTTACTGGTAGGCATTAGGTGTTCCAGCTTGTGCTTATTTATTTGCCCATCCAGCCTGCTATCTGGGTCAAACTTATAAGGAGCCCTGGGGTTGTGTGTGCCCAAGCCTAGCCCCACAACAGCAGCAACTTCTCCTTCGACATCCTCCTGCAGCTCCTTTGAGGTCCACGTTCTTGCAACTCTCCGGAGAAACTGCAAGAGGTTTTTGCATTGTCCTCGGTTTCTGGCTCTGTAGAGGACATAGGCATTGAACACAGAGAGCTGCATTAGATAGGCCACAAACTTTTTGGACCAGTTTAGTGACCGTCTGATGAACGGGTAATAGGCCACGTTTTGGTCCAATTTATCCACCCCGTTCATGCATGTGTTGTATGCTACAACACATGCTGGCTTCCATTGTGGCACCTTCTGTTTTGTTCCCTTCTGCCACACTTCCACCCTCTCCATGGTGTTTTCATGACAGGTTGTCACCATCTTTACCAACCTCTTGTCTTGCCACGCCACCACCATAACCTTCCCATTCTGCCGCACAATTCTTTCTCCAACTTCTCCAATTTTTGTCAGCTCTTTGATTATGTTTGGTTCACCCCGATTCTTCCTAAGTGTACCACATACATTTGTTTTTTTTTTCGAGCAAACGCTTACAGAGTGACACAGAATTATAAAAATTGTCCATGAACAGAGTGTGTCCTTTGCCTTTGAGACGATCAAGAAGGGAGAAGACTGTGTCCTCTATTGTGTTGCTCGTTCCAACATAAGGCTGCATGTTGAAGCAGTACCCCGTGGCAGAGTCACAAAGAATGTATGATTTGATACCATACTTCACTGGCTTTTGTGGGTTATACACTCTAAAAGACAGTCGCCCCCGCCACTGCATCATCCCCTCATCAATGCATATGTTTTTGCCAGGGTTGTACAATGACTTGAATTTTTTCACAAGGTAATCTAAAACTGGGCGGACTTTATACATTTTATCACTTGCGTCTTGTGATCTATTGTCATTGTAATGAAGGAACCGCCAAATGATTTGATACCTGTTCCTTGACATTATCTTCCCAAAATAGGGTGTAGCGTCCTGCTCATCCACACACCAGTACATGGGAATGCTCGGCTTTTTCACGTAACCTGTGGTAAAGCTGAGTCCGAGGAACTTTTTTAGTTCAGGTACAGAGAGTGGTTTCCACACATTGCTTCGGCTGTGGGGCAAAGTGTCTTGGTGTGTCTCAAGATACTGTCTGGCATACAGGTTGGTCTGGTCTACTATATGTTGGAGCAGTTCCTCCGTCAAGAACAGCTCCAGGAAGTCAGCTGGTTCCGACGAATCCAACTCCGCAGCAGTTCCCTGGGGTCCAGACTCTTCTGAGAAGGGAAACAGATTTGGCTCCCACTCATCATCATGATGCCAGTCAGCCTCTTGCCCACAGCCTCTGCTTGATCCACGGGCTGTAAATAAGAGAAATACATTTAATATGTTATACTGATAGAATAGCAGACTATATTATTTTATTTTATTGCCATGTGATGTGCTAAAGTTGAAATAGTCATTTCTTTACCTCTCTTTGCACAAGAACCTCTGCTTGGTGCACGACCTGTAAATAATAGGCAAATGTGTATCACTATACTAGGAGATTACATGTACAAAAACATTTACAGTGGAATGAGGAGGATTTATTTTTACCTATCCTCTTTGCTCTGCCAATAGGTGGGGGATCTCTGCTTGTATCAGGATCTGTGAAATGAGAAATCATTCATTTGAGCAAGAACTATGACACTATAACAATATGTATAAGTAAAAAATAACAAAAACACAAAATCATTTTGAAAACATGAAATAGTACATTATAAATGCCATGTACAAAAGCAGCAGTAGTGATTTGAAGATCAAAGACAAGTTCCCGGGCCTCTCCCCTCCCCTCCCCTTTCTTAGCTGAGCAAGCTACATATGCTAGGCTAGGAAACGTAGAAAGTTCTTACCTTCAACTCTTGCTGGAGCTTCTGGGGATGAGGCTCTGCTTGATCCAGTCTCAGACGGCAACCACTCATCCGAAGAGTCTGGATCTGGTTCGCTGAACGAATCAGATTCGTCAGAAGAGACGGCCGTTGGCGTGCTCCGTGAAGCGCCGGGTCGCTCCCTGCTACCCACGGTCCGCGCTCTCGCGGTTCTATGGTGCGCTCGGGACGGACCCTCTCCAGGATCTGCACCATCTCCCCTATCTCCCCTCGCAACTGCACTCACTGATCTCTGTGTCAAACTCTCCAGCAGTGTTAACTGTTTGTATTTGACCATCTTTTGCTTTGCTGTCTTCTCTGTCGCCATGCTGTCTCTCGCTACTCCACTCTCTACCACACCTCCTCTTCCTTCTGCTGCCTTTTGACCCCATCGGTGGGGCAATACTGCACTCTACAGGTGTCAACGGATCATTACACGTAATATATGAAGATATACAGGCTGATTTCTATATCAAAAGGTGCGCCAGAGGTCAATATAGTACCCTGAGTGAAAAAGTGAAAAAGACGTCTAAGACGTCTTTGGGAATGAGCGTTACTAAAAAAATAGAACGTCTTAGACGTCTTTGGCAACCAATGAGTTAAAGACAACTCTGCTACAGCGTCTGGTATCGATCGTGATGCGAGCGCTCACATCCCAGGCAGCGTCCGGTCGATCGTGATGCGAGCGCTCACGTCCCGGCGCTTAAAGATAACTCTGCTACAGCGTCTGGTTGATCGTGATGCGAGCGCTCACGTCCCAGCGCTCAAAGATAACTCTGCCCGTTTTTGGGGATTATACGCGCGAGCAAGCGCCGCACTCAACAGCATCTCTCCCGGGCCTAGGGCGCCAAACATACTCAATCAACAAACTTCTAACTGCAATTTCCCTCTTGGGTCTCTCCAAAGTGAAATGGAGCTCTTCGCGAAAATTCACTGTGGTAGACCCGGCCGCTGCTACAAGCCTGCTCATCCTCTACTCATTACACCAGCAAAACGCCCACATCTTATCCACCAATAACCACCAGGACAGCAAGTTAAAAGCCAGAGACACCCACTTCCCGGCCTTCTGAAGGTTGCAAAGCCTCCGCCGCCCCACCTCCTCCTTCTCTCATCGAAGCGTGCTTGCCTACTGCCTCTGCCGTCACCAGTGCCTAGGCCCCGGGGGGGATTATGCGCGCGAGCAAGCGCCGCACTCAACAGCATCTCTCCCGGGCCTAGGGCGCCAAACATACTCAATCAACAAACTTCTAACTGCAATTTCCCTCTTGGGTCTCTCCAAAGTGAAATAACATTAGATTTCTCGAAGTTACCGATTTGCTCATTCCTTACAGCCAAGTCTGGAATGGGGTCTTGCTCATGCTCAGAGCCCAGCGCCTCCAACATCTCCCTGTACTCCTCCCTCGTCTCCAACCTCTCTCCCTCCTGCTCTGGGCAGAGCAAGCACCATGCATCCTCCAAGCAGTCATCGTCCAGTTGATCTTGGACTTCCTCCAGGTTCTCAGCTGTAAATTCAAAGCGACGCCTATTTGAATCCACAATGGGCTTCACCAAATGTATCGAGCCATCGCTTAAAGTTACTTCCCCATTTTTATAAAACTGTTCAAATGATTCGTGTGGAAGTGGCTTAAGGTCCTCATCGACACGATACGGCAGGAATAACTGCAGCAGACTCTGATGAAACAATTCAGTGTTCTTTGTCTCAGAAAATCGCGCATATCGCACTACAGCAGGCTTTGATCGTGTCCTTTTTGTGATGGCGCCTAAACCGTTTTGTAACATAATTGGATTTTTGCACTTGTCAGATTTATACAGTAATCTGTATTCAGAGACAAATGTCGCAATGCACATGTTGTTAAATGTGTCGTTGTTTGGCCTACTTAAGTAGCGCTCAATCATATTGGTCATCCAAATACTCTCACCCATTTCATCGTTAATTTCACCTATCGGTCTTTCCTTTGGAATTTCCGGTAACGCTTTATATTAAGGTGTGCTTGTTAAGTATTAATAAGATATTAATAGGCATTAGTAACCTGCTTATAATTTGCTTGTATGTACTTAATAACATATTAATAAGCTGCTTGTTTCACTATTATATAAATGACGTGTTCTAGTTATAAGTTTGTAAGCGTTCAATAAGTAATTACTAAGCAGCTTATTACAGGATGACTATGTTTAAAAAGCTGCTCATTAAATTATTATCAATACCATGTTAATAGGCCACTAATAATATGCCTATAAAGGTATTATTAAGCTGCTTATTACACTGATGGCGAACCTCAGGTTAGTAGGCCACTAATAATATGCCTATAAAGATATTAACAAGCTGCTTATTACACTAACGTATAGTCTCAGGTTAATACGCAGCTAACGATGTGCTTGTAAATGTGTTAATAAACTGCTTATTACACTATTTTGCAGTACCCTAATCTAAAGTGTGGACCATATGTGTGAATACAGAAAAAAACACAACCATGATCTAGAATTCTTTTACTTATAGTCTCAGGTTAATACGCAGCTAACGATGTGCTTGTAAATGTGTTAAAAAAACTGCTTATTACACTATTTTGCAGTACCCTAATCTAAAGTGTGGACCATATGTGTACAGAAAAAAACACAACCATGATCTAGAATTCTTTTACTTATTTAAAGAGCAACAATTACAGCTTTAAACGTGACAATCTCTTTTGCTGTCGAACTGTTTGAAGTAATAGTGATAATGAAATGTATTTGACAATTTTGTGTTTTAATGTAACACTCGAACAAGATTCACCCAAAACAGTGAATTAACTGAAGTCTTTTTTTAAATGAGGGAAATTCTTCAATAAACATGAAATATAATGTAACTCAATTTGCTTCATTTAAAAATCAGTTTTACAAAGAAAAAAATGTAGTAAATAACAAACCACCACTGCAGACTAATGATACATTTTATGAATGTCATGAAGAATCCTTCCTAGAGGACCATTATGATGCTTTACAGCAAGCCACTCATTCCACTCAATGACGTACAGGTGCTCTGTCAGCAATTCTTCTGTCTGATTTCCTCTCAACCTCCAAACCTGCTCCTTAAATGTTCGCCATGCTCGCTCAATATGCTGGGTGTGTGCTCCAGTCCGTGGATCCACATACCACTGACTGTGATTCACAGTGAAATGGTGGTACCCAAGCTCTGGAAGCACACGGTAAGCTCTCCATTCATCACTTATTATTGATGCACCTGGTTTTACATGGTGGGCTATAAGGGGAACCAGTTCTCGACGGCTTCTTTTCTCTACAAGACGAAGTATAGGCTTTGGTCTCCTCCTCTCTTGCACTCCAAGCATCCCAAACACCCATTTCTTTCTTGTCCATGCGCCTGAAATTCTTCCTCTTCCATACTGTACAGAAGGCAGTAATAAATAGATTTTAGACACACACAAAGGCATGGCAATAAGAAAACTATGGTATCGTCGCTGCTCACACAGGATTTATAGGAAGCCAAATTGAATCCTTTTTCATGGCCAAATTGAAAATGTTTGTGCAAAATATTTAGAGAAACATTATTTCAAATTATAAAATGTGAAAAATCAATGCTTGGGTCTCAGAAACATCTATTTCATCTCTTCACATCAACATCTTAAATACCTTTCTTTTATGGCGAAAGTGACTCTCATCGATTACTGCAAATTCTCTTCCGCTACCTATGACTTGTCCTTTGTGTTGCCTCATTCTTTCCACAGCTGTGATACAGACAGCCCGTAGTTTTTTGGCCATTTTGGTGAGTGTGGCCGAACTTGCTGCAATGTCATCCGCTATCATATCTATCTGACGTAGACGAAGTCCTTGTGAAAATCTAGGAAAATAAATACAACACAAAGTCAATACTAGCATAAGTAGTAAGTAAACTGGTGTGGTTGACAGGAAATCTGTGATTACTGGATAACCTGGTAGTGTTATTTAAATATAAGATGTGCCTTTTGAATGTGGATGAAATAAATAGATTACAAGATATTGTAAATTATTTATAATGATATATATTGTGAGTCTGTGAGTGTACATGTTCTTACCAATAATTTATATTATTGACATTCTATGTTTAGGCCATGGATACAATGATCTTGGCCTGATAGCCTTGTCCTAAAGCAACAACAACACTAATCAAATGTACACATCTTATAAACCTGCCCACCTCACAGTAAAGAGCTTGTTGCGAAAATATAAAAAGGTTGAGCATTGTTTTACTGAAAGACTGAGAACCAATAGTATGATATCGTGTGTAAGCAAGAGGCTAAATCAGCAGCTCTGACTGGCTTTTTTGTGTGACAATCATTGGTGTGTCACATTTTTCATTTCAACCTATATAGAACATACGAGTCCCTGAAATTATCTTGCAACCCCAATGAAGTCCTCAGGTTTAAAATAACAGGGCTAATACGTAATTGCTTTCAAGTCATTGTAAATAACATCTTGAGAAGAGGTCTCACAGAGGCACACTGGTACACAGGGTTGCAAATTTGATTAATAAATCTGTGGTCAAAGAGGGTGGATTGCAAGGGTGTTTTGTTGTCCAGAGACACCAGAGAGGGGAAACAAATCACCCTTTCACCCCTAAAAACACATTACTGTCATGGCAAATAAAGGCAAAAAAGGTAATTTAATAAAGACATACCTGTATATAAACTGCATCCAGGCAAACAGAGATATTTTTGAACGCTCAAAGAGAGACTTGTGCCTAATTGACTTCACTTTCTTTTTTCCTCGGTGGACAGCTCGTTGACAGATCCTGCAGTAAAATTCAGACCAAAATGAAAGATTATTGTAAGTTCAGACGTACAAACGTACATTTATTCTATTATTATAGAGGGATTGTTTATCTATCAACAATGCAGACTCGCATGCAACTGGCACAGTTCCAGTCACTGTGCCCTTCTTTGTTTGAATCTCCACTTGTAGCTCATCGCGTTCCTCCTTGAGTTGTTGACTTATTACCACTTATTCTTCTGAGCCCAGATATGTTTAGTCTCAGATATTTACCACTTATTGTTGTTTTGCTGTTTGTGCAGGAATACACTTTAATAACTGTTTCCATCAAGAACTTTGTCTTAAAGAGTTAAATTTCTTATGAAACAATGAGTCCATAGAACTGTCACATAAACCTACACCTAGATAAAGATTTAATGAGCTCAAACCGATTGATTTACTAATGTTTTTGTTCTGAAGAGGAGAAAGTAGCTAGCATAAATGGGACCGCTTTGGTTTCTCAGACAACTCCTGAGAGATCCCCATCACATGGTTGAATGTGGGATTACAACACACTCTTCAAAACTACGCAAGAATACTGTGTTTACCACAGACATAAAAAGAGTAAACGCCGCACAACATGTGTTTTGTACAAAAAATACCTATCATACATTACATAATCATATATCGGAATATTATATTACTGTTAAACCCACAATGAATAATAATAAACGCCAAACCATATATCCTGTATCATAGCTACATGTGTGATGAAAAAGTGTGAAAATCGGTAAAGTAGTCAGTGAGTTATGATTGATTAAATGCGCTGACTCGTCACTGCGTCTCCTAAACAGATTACTAGATCCATGGATTACGAGGAGCGGGTGACCGGTCCAAGATGGCGGCGCCACAGCAGATGCGGCATCTATTCTTTATATGTCTATGCTGTTTACCTGTTTAGCTTGGCATATTTGCTGCTAACAGGCAACTAGTGGCATCTAGGCTGCGTTAACATTATTGACAGACGGACAACCAGACAAATCTTTACATTCTCTCTCAATCCGAAGTCCCCTTGCATCATCAATTTCAGCTGAAACGTTATTTTACCTAGCATTGGCTATGATGCTCACGCAGAGGAGCCATCGTGGAAACTTTTTTTTCTCCTGCACGTTTTGCAGACAGGTTAGCGGTCTTCCATCAGATGTCTCACGGCATTATTAAAAAATCCAAAATATGCCCACACGTCTGACTTTGTCCTATTTGAGGCTGATAAATGTCCCAAGAACTTTTGTCTCCTCCTTCAGTCATGATTCCACCATGCAAGTGACCGTGCAGCAACTTTAGCAGAGGCACACACCGCGGTTTATAGTAAATATATTTTAGAAAAATTCAGATGGAAAATTTTAAGAGTATTTCTTTATTTTTACCGGGGTTTACTACTCCGGCAATCGTGACATCCGTAGTTGTTTCAAAGTCAAAACCGCGGATATATTCAAAAGGCAACCGATTTGCATGTGTGTGCTTCAACAGCGAAAGGAACCCATTAAATGCACACAGAAACACAACAATTATTCCAGCTCTCAATATAAGATATTTGCTACATACCAGGCGTAATGGTCCCTCGTGTCCCACTGCTTGAGGTTCATTTTGTGATGGCACAAGTTGCATCTAATTTTTCGCCTGAGTAGGCCTATATGCTTTTTCTGCATCCATTTTATCAACTTGTAACTTTTTTTTTTTGAAGTCCCCGCAAAAATTAGCCGTCGAACCTTACGAGTTAAAGCCATTCTTCCGAACAAAAGCCCTCAAATTATCCATGCACTTGGTTATTCTACCCCATCCGGTACTGAAATAACCCCACTTCACGTTTCCAATCGCTCTGTTGAGAACGTCATAAACACTTACCGTAAGTTTGTTACACGTAAGCTCCAAAGTGGGTGAGGTAAGTAGTTCATCCTTGTTTTTCCTACATATTTACAATGGCTGCTGCGACACCTTTAGGTGAATTACGGTAAAAAGAAAAAAAAAGAAAAAAGTCGGACATACAGATGGACACGCTGGCGGGAAAACCTCGCGGCAGTATTTTAAGATGGCGTCTGTGCCTCAAACCCGTGCATCAGCAAAGAGAAATTATGTACAGCTAGTGGGGTTAGAAAGCACTGAGAGTAAAAAGAAGAAAAGTTCAAAGAAAAAAAACACGGAGGGTACCATTTCTGGTAAGGTATTATGTGAGGTTAACACTGAGATTATTAGAATTATTGATTGCAAGTGAGCCGTTTTTGCCCGCGCTGCTTTTGAATTTTAGCAAATCACTAGTAGTATTGTCAGTAGTATGTTTTATATTTTATAGTTTTCCATGAATATAACTTTAGATATTTAGGCTTAGAGTAGCATGCATGTGTAATAATTTAGATTCTACATTTTACTGTTATTTTTTTACAATTTCTTTCCCATTGTAACATCTTTTGAAAGGCATCATATTCTTTAAAATTACAAAATATTTTGTTTAATTTTTATGATTGTAGGAGAAGCAGATTTGCACATCATTCTTATCAAATGCAGCAAGTGTATTTTAGTTCAACAGTCAAATATTTGAAGTGATATATAGATAGATTGATAACTTTATTTGCAGACTCAAGGTCCAGATCAACACAGACACAGACAAGAAAAAATAAAATAAAAAAAGAATACAAATATATAACAGACCAAAATAAATAAATACAAATATATTTTTTTTGTTGGTTTACTGGTGATTAATTTTTTTTCTTTGTTCACTACAGCTGTTGATGCACTTTCACCAACTGCTCATCTGCGTGAGAAACAACTACTCAAGGAACTAGCGCAGCAGCAAGAACAGCTCAAGGAACTAACAGCAGAGAGGGATTTATTGAAAGAAAAATTGGGTATTTTGCATAATCCATATGGAGCTATTATTTATTGTTTCAATAATATTTGTGTGTGCGTAAAAAGATTTGTGTGTACGTCAAAAGCTTTGTGCGTGCGTAACCAGATTTGTGTGTGTGTAAAAGAAATATTTGTGCGTGTGTAAATAGATTTGGATGTACGTATCAAGATTTGTGTGTGTGTAAAAAGATTTGTGTGTGCGCAGAAAGATTTGTGTGTGTGTAAAGGGAAAAAAAAAGTATGTTTTACGCACAAGTTTTTTTTTTACACACAAATCTTTTGACGCAGTCCTGCCTTCGCAGATTCGCAAGTGTAACTTGGACTGTGTGCGTGCGTAAACAGATTTGTGTGTGTGTAATTTGACATTTGTATCTGTAACAGAACAATCTGTGTGTAAATAACCACGTTGTACGAAGAGAAGAACGGAAAAAAGCCTAAGTGCTACGCACAGGCTCTGTTTTACACACAAATCTCTTTTTGACACACTTCTACCGCCAAGCGTAAGATTCGTAAGTGTAATGTGGTTGTTCTAGCAGTACACCAGCAGATGGTGCTGTTGTAGCTGGTTATACACGCAAGCAAACCAGCAGAGTTTGTAGCACTATAGTGTAGATAGAGAAAACCGAAGGATTTAAGAAGAAAAGTCCCACAAAATCCGACCTTTATGAAAGCTGTAGGTTCTCTGTCAGCTGTTTTAGTTTACTTTGAGTTCTATGGGGAAAATGTCTGAGTAGCCCACGTGAATTTAGTCTGCAGTACGGGAGAATCCTTCAGCTCCAAGCTAGTAACACCCAAACCAGTTATTATAATAGATCCATGTATAATATAGTGGTGTGAATGACAAGATTTTAAATATAGGAAAAAAATATCATAAACAGCTGCGGTAGTGTGTCTTGTCAAGGCAGTAGGTTTTGGTTTGCTTGCCTGTAGGTAATAACCAGCTACAACAGCACCATCTGCTGGTGTACTGCTAGAACAACCACATTACACTTACGAATCTTTTTGACACACACTTGGCGGCAGAGGTGTGTCAAAAAGAGATTCGTGTGTAAAACGGAGCCTGTGCGTAGCACTTAGGCTTTTTTCCGTTCTTCTCTTCGTACAACGTGGTTATTTACACACAGATTGTTCTGCTACAGATACAAATGTCAAATTACACACACACAAATCTGGGTACAGACGCACACAGTCCAAGTTACACTTGCGAATCTGCGAAGGCAGGACTGCGTCAAAAGATTTGTGTGTAAAAAAAAAACTTGTGTGTAAAACTTACTTTTTTTTTCTTTACACACACACAAATCTTTCTACGCACACACAAATCTGTTTACGCACACACAAATATTATTGAAACAATAATAGCTCCATAAATCCACCCCTTGCTGGGCAAATACTGCAATCCAAAACAGAGTTGCAATCGTAACACAATTATATTTACAGTATTCTTGAGATAAGGCCTTTTTTTTTTTTTTTTGGATCTGCGGTTTATTAAACTATTTAGCTACTGTCCCCCTTGATAGATAGATAGCTAGATAGCTAGATAGCTAGATAGCTAGATATAGATTGATAGATAGATAGATACTTTATTGATCCCCCGAAGGAGAAATTCAGGTGGAGGTGCATTCCTCCAGTGGATTTTCACCTAATCCGCTTGGTTTGGACCGTGAATCCTCTCTGCTCCATTCTGGACCAGTGCAAAACTTTGCACACTGTACTGAAGCAACATCTCAGGCAGAAAAAACCAATACAAATAAAAATTGTAATGCACAAAACAACAACTATTAATCACAGCTACTGAGGACTTGCAGCCGTTACCCAGCGCATCTTTCAAAAAACAAAAAAACAAAAAATCAGGGGGCTAGGGTTAGTGATAGTTAACCCTAATCAGAATAAAATTACCGTTTCGAAAGGCAAATGTATTGTGAATTGTGTTTTACAGTTTTTTCCTGTTGCTTGAACACACTTTGAGATTGGAAGCAACACACTAGAGTACTTTATGTAAAACACTGCATTCATTTTCACTGTTTTTATTCTGTTTATCAGTTAGTTTTCTGTGAAGCTCAATGGAACTGTTTTTGTTCTCAACAAAGGTTTACCAACAACCAGGAAGTACTGAAAGGTTACAAATGATATCAACTCAATACTGCACATCACTACATATGACTTTACTAATCATGATTATTTCTCTGCCGTCTCATTCGGCCCTATCCACAAGTTTAATGCAAATTGTATATATTTTTTGTGTGTGTGTTCAGCAGCAAACCAAGCTTCTTCAAGCGATGTGATTCTTGACAATCTGCAGGACATTAGCCCTGAAGTATCCATTTCTGCTAACGACTCACCCGGTTCATCGCACTCCATTTATTCACCTGCAACTGAGTCCTCCAGTGAGACATCATCTTCCGATGATTCTCCAAAAAAAAGACAGAAAAAGAAAAAAAGAAAGTCCAGAAAAATGAAGAAAAATAAGAAAAGCAAAGGTGCAAGCAAAAAACGAGACTTGAAACCTGTACGGAGAGGTAATTTCCATTTCTATATTAATTGTTTGTATGATATCGTCTGGTGTGCCGTGATAAATGTGCCTACTTTGTCTAAAAATAACTGTATTTCTCCAACAACGAGTGCTGACTTGTTTTGAACTGTGTAGTAACCATGTAAAACCATTCCATATCAGTAGATGGCAGCAGATAGCTAAGTACTTTGAAATAAAAAAAATGGATGCGACCTCTGGATGTAACAGGTAGCGAGGAACATTAAAGCGAGAAATGTACAAAGTTGGATGTGACCACCAAATGTAAGAGAGGCAATACGCGAGCTTTGTGGCTGGTAAGAAGTAAAAGTGAATTATGCCATTTCTGAACAGGATTCACATCCTCTGCTCTAACCTGTGGCCACGTTGCTCTAACCTGACAGCCGTTTTGACAACAGCTCACCTTACGCACATCCGAACTGGGTACCGAGCGCGGACCATAGACACGTGGATAGAACCATGGATGTGCGTGCAGAGCCATAGACGCACGGAGAGAACCATAGAAACACGGACAGAGTCATACATACACACACGGACAGAACCATAGATGCAGACAGAACCATGGACTCGTGTTCAGGACCTCCCGTATTTCTCTCGTGTCTTTCTCGTGTCTCCTTTCGAAGTGCTACCAAAACTCCTGAATTTAAAGCTCGGATACCTACATTTTCCCCATGCACAAACTGTATGTTATTTGTGCACAAAAGTAAAATGTGAATAAAGCAAACACAACACATCAGGCCATTTTTTTGTATTATTATTTTGCACACTAAAGAGCCCTTATTTTGAGTCATTATTTGGGCAGAGAGGGGATTTTCTTAATGTTTTTTTTCCACACAATTAATGCCACTTCCCTCCCAAACTATTGTTAACTCATTATTGAGACATTTTAAACACAGCTTAATGTCAAGGCCCTTTTTCAATGAAAGAAATGTGTCTTGGCTCAAAAAAGGTTGAAAAAACACTGTCACATCTACACTTTAAAGACATAGATAGATAAATAGACAAAGGCTATAATGAACTTGACAAAAAGTTTGTGTCAGGTCTTACCACAATTTTATAGAGAATATCACATGCAGAGGACATAATGATTTATCATATACTGTAAGTCATCACATCTCCTATTTTTCAGCTCGCATTCCAGATGAAGTGGTGCAGCGCTACAGGAAGGTCCTCAAGGCTTATTCAAAAGGGAGATCACTGTCTGCCTCGTGCGCGAAAGTGGAGGTGGATCGCAACACTGTGGTCTATAACGCACCTGTTGCAGAATTGGCCATTGCTGCGCCCAAAAAATATGAGGAGCTAAAACAACTCCACAGCCGAAAAGAGAAACTTGGTGATTTCACCAAAAAATGCATCAACGCAATCTCCAGCAATTCTGCAATTGAAAATAAAATCAGAGACTTAAAAAAATCTGGCCAGCTTATTCCCATTGGGAAGACAACTAATTGATTTTTTTGGAAGGTGGCACAGTTCTATTGTATTTTTGTTAACAAGTTTTGAGATTGCAGTTAGTTTTGCCAAGGCCAAATTTATTCTTAAAGCAGGTCTGAGTGTGTTCAACCATGTTTAATGTCATTTTTAAACCTTTTGATAGTTGCTGTTTGATTAAATAAAAGAATTCTAGATCATGGTTGTGTTTTTTTCTGTATTCACACATATGGTCCACACTTTAGATTAGGGTACTGCAAAATAGTGTAATAAGCAGTTTATTAACACATTTACAAGCACATCGTTAGCTGCGTATTAACCTGAGACTATACGTTAGTGTAATAAGCAGCTTGTTAATATCTTTATAGGCATATTATTAGTGGCCTACTAACCTGAGGTTCGCCATCAGTGTAATAAGCAGCTTAATAATACCTTTATAGGCATATTATTAGTGGCCTATTAACATGGTATTGATAATAATTTAATGAGCAGCTTTTTAAACATAGTCATCCTGTAATAAGCTGCTTAGTAATTACTTATTGAACGCTTACAAACTTATAACTAGAACACGTCATTTATATAATAGTGAAATAAGCAGCTTATTAATATGTTATTAAGTACATACAAGCAAATTATAAGCAGGTTACTAATGCCTATTAATATCTTATTAATACTTAACAAGCACACCTTAATATAAAGCGTTACCGAATTTTCTTTGGAAGCTTCTTTTTGAGCATTACCAATGAGCAGATCCATGTCCCTCTCTTTCTTGGTAATGTATGAGATTATATATACTACACAAGCCCACGCATTCAGCTCAGTAATTTCTTGTTGTAGTTGTTAATCCAGACTTCCTCACCTCCCTCTTTAAAACAATGCGTTTGTTCCCGCCTAAAACGCTGTAAATTTGTTCAAATGTGAACTGTGTTAACCCCAAACGCTCAAACAACTCTGCAGTGCTAAGACCCAGGGTGTTTTCATCTAGAGTTGCGTTCTTAAGCGCGGCCATGATTATCTTCGCTTCCTCCTTAGTTACAATTGGAGGCGTTTCTGGATCAAATTCTTGTTTAACCCTTTAAGCGCCAAAGTCGCAATATTGCGACAAGCAACATTGCTCACTTAAACAGGCTGTATGTAAAAATGTGGTGCAGAATCTTGTTAATACTTTTCACCAGGGGTTAGTGGACATGTGTGCCTGTAATATGAGCAGCATTTGTGGGTGTGGTTATATTGAAAGTTTTTGAGTAAATTGAGTTCGTAAAACACCTGCGGTACAGCGGCGCGGAGGCAAAGCAGCAGCGGTAGAGCTGAGAGGAGCGAGAGCAGAGCAGAGGGAGAGAGTGTTTTTTTATTTTACTCACAAGGTCTTCAGTACCAGAGAAGTACTTGGTCTGGTACTGGCTCACTCAGATTCAGAGGAGGAAGACACACAGGTGTCCAGTGAAGCAGACACGGACATTATTAGTGACGGGGAGACCGCGCTCCATAGTCCACAATCAGCCCCTGTACAGCGGCTGCTTGTCCTCCGTGTGGCCGCGGTAGAAGCATTCTGTGTACGCCAAGCAGGGACCGTGGTCGAGGGGACAGGGGGATCATAACACCGGGCATGTGGAAGAAAGTAGCGGGGGTAGACATCCACGGGGAACACGGGAAACGCAGGAGAAGTCGCGGGAGAGCCGCGGGAAAAAATAAACACATCGCTAATCGCGTTCACTGCCTTTACCAACAGTGATGATGAGGATGAAGGCAGTTCTTGAGAGAAAATAATCCACAAAAGTGGATCAGAAGTGTTGAAGAGCCTGTTGTATGTTGTTGAGACGATCTGACATGTTCTGAGCCCATTCATTTCATCTCTCTGTTTGTAAACGGTAAATCCTCGAGCCTCATTTCCACTGAGAAAAATAGTAAGCCCACTACTTCTTTGAAAGGGAAATATTGAAACCAATCTCAAGATTTCATGACTGTAAACTATAAAGAGTGCTGTCTTGATCATTGAAGGTCTTTGAAAATAATACAATTCCATATGGCCGCGAACCAGTGCTAAAACATTATCTATAATCTGGATCAGGGAATTTATTTCTATCCCAAATTCATTTTATACTAAAGATATTTCACATTGACTGTTTATAGTATTCCCTGATCTCAAATAACTCCCAAGCTACAGCTTTTTGAAATCTTTATACAATAATTAACATTTTCCAAAATGGCCGCCACCTTGATGACGTCACAATATGCAAATTAGATGACGAATCAACTTCCATCCCAAAGTTTGGTTCAAACTGAAGATATTTCTAATTTACAGTATGCCTTTATCTCAAACCATTTTAAAGTTATAGCCTTTTGAAGTCTTGAAATCAAAATTGTATATTTTCTTGAAAAAACTCTGGCGCCTAAAGGGTTAACAAACGTACGCATCGACACTGGGCGAGGAAAGTTAAACCGACACGGTATTTTGCCTTTTTGGCATGTCTTGGCGTGACGTTTAGAATGCTGCTGCACCGCGGTAACTTGTTCTAATAACTCTGGATCTGAGGGGAGTTCACACGAAACATATTTGTCAACAAACTGTGCAACCTCCTCGTCTGTGTTTACTCCAAGCTTAGGAGAGTCCTCAAGAAAGAATAAACAGTGCACATGCGGGGATCCACGCTGCTGGAATTCTACACGATAAAAGTAATCTTTAACTTTACCAATGGGCTGCGCTGGCGACATAATCACTTTTTGTAAAAAACTGCGCCAACGAGACTCAAACATGCGAGCTGCTGTGACAGGATTACGACGCAGAAGGTCACATCTCTCAGCCCAATCCAAGTCTTCTGCCTTTCGAGTGCTACCTTCCTGAGATAAAAGAGTGGAGAGGAGGCTTTTCCATCGCAGATCTGCAGAACTGAAAGAACAAAACCACGTGGGAAGGCCTAACTGACGAATCATCGCAAACAGATTTTTTTGACATTTTTGCCAAAACGCAGGGGTGCCTCTTATAGGCGCCATAAAACGATAACCGCCATCATACTGCAATAAATCCTGTAGAGTCTCACCACCCGCAGCATTAATATGACCGGAATATCCCTTTCTCAAAGCTATTTGCACTTTAGAAACAACTTGCTCAATTTCTAACATGTACAACGCTGTAAACAGATATTTCTGGTTCTGAGCAAATCTACCATCAGCATGCATAAGTCTGTTAATGAAATACCGACACATGGTTAACCTGACAACTCTAGGAGTATGGAATGTGTTGCGTCCAAGTGGGAACTCCTTGGGAAAGCACTTTGCTTCATTTTCTTTATCTGACAAGAGACTGACTGGACTATTCCCCTCAGCTGGAGCTAAATTCAACAAATCATCATCAAAAAAGTGATCTAGAGCTTCCTGTCCTATATCTACAGGCATCAACACTGTGTCCTGGAACATGCAATGACCCTGTCTATCATGCAAATGCTCATCTAAATCTGCTTGTTCTGGCTCCTGCTCTGCACCTACTTCCATCTCTACAGAGTCTTTTTTTCTGGCAAACTCATTTTCCCACAATTCATCAAAATCAATTTCTAAGTAATGGGGATTATATTGTTTGAGAAACGCAATGCCCCGCCGTATAAGCTCTGTGTTTACAAACTGATACTCATAATGTCCCTTATATGACATTTTGCGCTTGATTTTCACTGCCAACAAACACCCGTCCATGTTACTACGCGGCAACAACTCCTGCGCTCTGGAAGGCACACATGTTACAGGGCCATGGATCCCTCGCTGACCACCTTTGGGCAAAGCTAAAACTTGCATAAAGTTGATGTTAAGTGCAACTAAATGTGATTCTACTGTGTTCAGACATGCAAGTTCAGGTGGAATGTCATCCAAGTCCAAAAGATTCCTCCAGCATTCAGATGGCATTTCACCCTTTCTGAGCTTTGAGTTGCAGGTGTAGCAGATCCATAAACTACCTCTACAATCTAATAATGAGCACTGTGTGGGACAATCACTTTTACACACATGCAAATAGACCTCTGAGATACAGTCATTAGCGATTTTCACACACTTAGGGTTAGCCATAAAGTCTTTTTTTCTACAAGGTAAGACCTGCCGTTTAAATAAGAGTTTAAAACACACGCAGCAAATGTACTCTGGGCCGTGTTCGACATCTTTCAAAAACTGTATCTTTACAACAGCAATGTCTTGTAGATTTATTTTGAGTTTACGTTTTCTTAATGGTGTACGACTTCTCAATGGATTTTTTTTGTTACATTTTGTAACTTTTCTTGTAAGTGGTCTATTTATGGTTTTACTTTTCTTCCTGGAAGCTGCCTTTTTTCCTTCCCGATAATCTTCTTTCTCTCTATAATTTTGTTTAGACCTTATATTAACGTCTTCTTTAAATTTCTTGTTAAAATCCTCATTGTGTTCATAATTGTGTTTGATTCTTTGACTAACAACTTTAATATGTCTCTTTCTAAAATTCTTATCGTGTCTATAAATGTGTTTGTTTCTTTGACTAACAACTTTAATATGTCTCTTTCTAAAATTCTTATCGTGTCTATAAATGTGTTTGTTTCTTTGACTAACAACTTTAATATGTCTCTTTCTAAAATTCTTATCGTGTCTATAAATGTGTTTGTTCCTTTGATTAACTTTGTTGCTTTTTTCCTGTTTAAAACCAATAACATGATGATATCTGTGTTTACTTCTCTTTCTAGAATCTTCTTGTTTTTCCTCTTTAAAACCAACAACATGATGATATCTGTGTTTACTTCTCTTTCTAGCATTGTAGTGGAAATTCTAATGCTTCAAATGAATAAATCCAAAGAGCAACAGCTTGTCTTTGTGCAATTTATTTACAGAGGTGATGAATACAAACAAATAACATTTCTCTGCAGAGAAAGAGAGAGTCAGATCGAAGCTGTGTGCACGCGGACATTTTCCACAGCCTCGCTCTGCCTCCCGCATTCCAACATGTTCATAATTATACTAGAGGCGTGAATCAAAGAACAATGAGCAGACTTCACGGACTCTGTGGTGGGGGGCGAGATGGGGTGAGTCATGCACGGACAGGGGTAAGGAGAAGACAGGGAGACGGGAAGAAAGAAGATACAAAAGCACAGCGAGAACTTTTGAGATAGCACACCTGCAGATTGTGACAACTACAGAATCAAGGCTATGGGCAGAATGTCCCTTTGTGTTGAAGACAAGAGAGCCTTTGTGTAATGTAAAAGTGAGTTATGAGAATACAATCTCCAGTCCCGGGAAACCATAAAATGTATCTGTCAGCTGCACAACACAATCTCCGATGCTGGGAAACTGACCACAACAATCCTCCCTATTGATTATCTTAAATCAATCACACACATGCTATTAAGTACTAAAAATATAAGTAAAATATAACACAAACCCCGGAACATCAAAATGTTCACACCTAGTAGGTTTAAGAAAATCCGTCATAAAATGGGTTAAACATGCAAACCAATTTACTCAAAATCATCAAGTAACATCTCACTAAACGGATCACTGTCCCCATCAGGACAGTCAACATGCAGGTTAAGAGAAGTGTGTTGAACGAGTGTCGACGAGATCATACGCCGGATCAACGAACGGATCAAAGGAATGACACAACATGACAGCACTATCAGCAGTACTAATATTACTCCAAGTCCAGTACCTATTTGAATCAACCATGCTCGCCAGTCTGAAAACCATGAAGCATCTAGAACAAAATCACGGTTAACCGCATCGCGCAAAGTAGTCAGATTTCGAATGCCCTGTGCTATGATCCCATCATCGGCACTGTTATCAGGAATATAAGTACAACAAGCGGTCTGATTAAGTAAAACACAAACACCTCCACTTGAGGCAACCAAATGATCCAAAACAATCCTGTTTTGTAAAGCAACGGCACGCAACGCATTTACTTCTACTCTGTTGGCCTCTAGAATAGTTACAGTTGAATTCACAAAACTTGAAAACCGATAATTCAAAGTTTCCATTCTAAGCATAACCTTCCCTACACCGAACTGGGGGAACAAGGAGAGGAGTACTTTTGTTGGCTTAGTCCACAGTTTGTGATCATCTGGAACATCCGTTCCCCAAACTGCCTCATGAGCAGCAAAATCGCGCTTACCTCGCGATCTAGGAATGGTAGAGATGATGTAAGAGTGATCTGAAGCCGTTATTAGAGCACAACGACCTATCCAATTAAATGGTAGCTTCACATAGACATTGAAGCCACACAGCCACAAAACACCCTTCAGAGGATTAGTCCCTGTTTGGTCAGGAACTGTGAAGTATGGGGAACATGTACTACCTGGAGCGGCCTGAGAAGTGTTTAAACTTGAATTACAATGAAAAGAAGTACACGGATTAGACACATTTAAACAAAATGACATTGGGATCCATCCCATCTGTATAGGAGAATCTGTGATGGTCATGGATAAGGTGTAACATACAAATTTAGTACCAGGTCTGATATGTACCGGACAAAAAATTGGACCCTCTTCATCATTAAACCAATAATTGAAGAGATCAGAATTAACAGCCGGTTTGAGTGGAGGGAGACATTTACCCGTGCGCCTTGTGACAGTCTCATTGAAAAACTCAGCAGAGACAAATGAATACAGAATCTTTGGAAAATGTGTAAATGCATCAACTATTGGTAGAGGTGTGATGTGTGGGTTTGATGACGCAATAGGCATATGAGTGCAAATGTAATAATTTGAGTGATTTTGTGACTCTGCTAAGAATTTTTCATATTGATACCACAAATTAAGTGTGTACACACTGGTGTGATTCATTGACTGAGCCAAAACACGTGACCACGTATAATCCAATTCGGTCACATCTTCCCTCTTCACATGTTTCGATGTAAATGAAGAGGTGTTGGAATTGTAATTGACAACGGCTTGTGTTTGATTGTTCTTTTCATTCTCCCGACCTTCAAACCATAACAGTGGAAACACAATGAGGAAGGAAATGAACATGAGCACACACAAAGTCTTTCTCATCCCGCAAAGGCCCTGCTGCCTGAATGGATGCCAGGGACCGTCCTCCCTGTTGTTGCGCATCTTGGACTTGGATTGTCACTTGTTGATCTTCTTTGTGTTACCTATCTTCTGCTCATCTATGACCTAGGAGTGTAGTTACCAGCACTTTTCTCCTGATGCAGCTAACAATGTATTTCTAACAATGTTTTACGTTGGGAGGGGGTAGTGTGTGTGTGACCCTCCTTTCGCGTTGGGAGGGGGGTAAGATGTACCCCTCCTTACGCTTCCGTTGTACGCTCCGCAAGAAGAGCTGGGACTTGTTTGCAGTGCGACGCGTGGACCCAGGTCTGCCTCTCCTGGACTTTCACAGCGGTGTGAGTGACGAGGAGAACTTGGAATGGGCCAAGCCAGCGATGGTGATTCCAGCTCTTCTGCCTGAAGTTCCTTATCAGGACGAAGTCGCCGGGTTGGATGTTGGGAAGTGGATGGTCCGCACGCTGGGGGAGGGCCAATGACACCTGTCTTCTGATATCAGAAAGAGACTTTGTTAGGGTTATACAATACCTTATCATGCCATCCTCACACAGGATGGCATCTGGTTGAGGTCCCGCAGGTCCCATTCCTACGTTGCGGGGAGCTGCAAACAAAATCTCAAATGGGGACAGGTTTTTACGCGTGCGCACTCTCATTCGCATGTACATCAGGACAATTGGCAAGCATTTTGGCCAGCTAAGTTTTGTTTCCTGACAGCATTTGGCCAGTTTTGATTTTATTGTGAAATTTTCTCTCTCCACAGCTCCACCAGATTGTGGGTGATAGCTGCAGTGAGTTTTCAAATCAAATTTCAAATAATCAGACAGTTGTTTTATCACTTCATTAACAAAATGCGACCCATTATCGCTGGACAATTTCCGGGGAATTCCCCATTTTACAAGAATTTCAGTTAAAATGGCTTTTGCTACTGCAGCGGAGGACGCATGTTTTGCAGAGAAAGCTTCAACCCACTTTGAAAACATATCCACCATTACAAGACAAAATGTTTTCCCTTCACTGGGTGTTAATTCAATGAAGTCCATCATGACATGTTCAAACGGTCTTGTAGGTGCTGGGTGAGCTGCTTGTGTCAGAGACCTCGGCTTACCCGGGTTATTCTGTGCACAGATCAAACAGCTTCTGCAAAATTCTGCAGCAAATGTAGAAAACCCTTTTGTAAACCAAAATTGTTGGACTGCTTGAAACATATTCCCCTTTGACACATGGTCCAACCCATGTGTTAACTTAGCATAACAATTAAATAATCTTTTGGGAAGGCATGGCTTCAAATCTGGGCCTACCCAAATGCCATTTTGGAAAACAGCACCAGACTCCGCCCACGTGCGCCGCTCTTCAGGGGAAGAGAGTGAGCAGAGATCCTCCAGAGAGGCGGGAGGGGAAAGAGGAGGGGTCTCTGGGGGGACAGCATGGGGCAGGGAGAAGGAAGCCGGGAGAAGCTGTTTAGCAGCAGCTCTCGCCGCCTTGTCCGCCCTAGCATTACCCAATGAAACAGAGTCCGTTGCAGCTGTGTGGGCAGAACATTTACACACTGCAATCTGAGATGGGAGCAGAATAGCTTCCAACAATGCTGCAACATGTGTGTGGTGTAAAATTGGTTTTCCGTCTGATTTTAGAAAGTTTCTATGCTTCCACAGCGCTCCAAAATCATGCGTCACTCCAAATGCATAGCGAGAATCAGTAAATATTGTAACAGAGCGTCCCTTTGCGTATGCACACGCCTTTGTCAAAGCCACTAGCTCTGCCACTTGTGCTGAGTACATCGATGGAAGAGAGGAAGAAATCACGACTGAGTGGTCGTCCACCACAGCGTATCCAGCATGCGACCTTCCGGTGTCCGGGTCTCGATATGCTGAGCCATCTACATAGAGAATTAAATCAGGGTTAGTCAATGGTGTATCAGAAAGATCTGGTCTTGGAGTACAGATCTGATTCAGCTCTGCCATGCACGAGTGTGGTGTGCCCTCTCCAGGGAGGGGCAACAATGTGGCAGGATTGAGCGTAGAACACTTATGGACAGTCACATGTGGCAATCCCAAGAGCGTTGTATGATATCGAAGCCACCGAGATGCAGAAAGATGTGAAGATTTCTGCTCCTGTAGTATCAAAGCAACAGAATGTGGAACAAACAAGAAAAGCTGGCAGAACCCAACAAAGTCACGTGATGCCAATACTGCTGTTTCACACGCAGCTATGGCTCTCAAACAAGCAGGGAGACCTCTCGCCACAGGATCAAGAAGTTTTGACAGGTTTTAGAAGATCTCCATGTTTTTGCAAAAGCACTGATGTCATGCATCCACATCTCTCGTCCACAAACTGAACAAAAGGTTTATTTGGGTCAGGGATCCCCAGAGTTGGAGCCGATTGCAAAGCAATTTTCAAGTCTGTAAAGGCCTGCTCTGCCTCCAGGGTCCACACAAGGGGAGAGGACGCACACATGTTCCTTCCCACAGTCATATCACGTAAAGGTTTGTCCATCTCTGAGAAATTGGCAATGAAATGTCTGCAATATGAACACATTCCCAAAAATGAAAGAAGTTCCTTTTTGTTTGAGGGCTTCGGAGCATCAACTATTGCCGTCACACGCTTTTGTGACAAGGTTTTTCCCTCAGGGGTTATAATGTGGCCCAAAAACACAACATTTTGTTTGACGAATTGCAACTTTGAAACAGAAGCCTTGTGACCCTCATCAGCCAAGTGTTGGAGTAGCCTAATTGTGTCCTTTTCACATTGTTCTTTTGTGGGGCTAGCAATCATCAAATCATCCACATAATTAATCAAAACAGTCCCGTCTTTCAACACAAGAGACGCTAGACTGTGGTTCAGAGCCTCACAAAACAATGAGGGGCTTGAGTTCAAGCCTTGACAAAGTCTGGTAAAAGTATATCTTTTTCCATTAAAACAGAAGGCAAACCAAAATTGTGAATCCCTGTCCACAGGCACAGAGAAGAAAGCATTTGACAGGTCAACCACTGAAAACCACTCTGCATCTGCCGGGATCTGACTCAAAAGAGTGTGTGGATTTGGGACATTAGGCACAGGAGAAATGATCGCAGCATTAACTGCCTTCAAATCTTGTACAAAACGCCACTCTGTGGGTTTATCTGCTGGTCTAATCTTCTTTACTGGAAAGATAGGAGTTTGCACCGGTGAATCCTCACATAGGACAATAATGCCAGCATCAAGAAATTATTCAAAAACAGGTGTAATTCCTTCTATGGCCTCCTGCCTCAAAGGATACTGACGCTGCCTTGGTCTGTAATCAGATTTAGCTTCAATACGAACAGGTGGACAGTTTTTGATCAAACCAACATCATGTTTGCTTTTTGCCCACAGACTGTCCGGTACTTGTGATAACAAAGGTGAAACCTCAAGTGGAGAAGTCAAAGAAGTCAGAGTCAAATATGGTCCGTCATTGTCATTATTTGAAGACGTCAAAAGCATTGAATTTAGCACATCAACTGTTTTTGTATGAGATATTTTATACGCGCAAACAGATTGTGAATAAAACACATTTTCTCCACGTTCACACGCCTGCCAGTCCTCTGCCAAAGTGCATCTGCGCACAAAAAGGCCTAAGGTTTGCCATGTGTCAGTCTTTGCTTTTGCTATTGAAATATGAGGACTTGAATTTTCAAGATGATAGCATTGTTTTTGTGACTGGCTTAACTCTACTGAAACAGCACACTTGAAATCATCAAAGTACACGTCAGCAATAATCAAGCAGTCATTTGAGCCCTGTTTAAACGTTTCTTCAAATTCATAATCAGGGCTATGGTGTAAATGACACACAATGCAGGTCCTCAGCTTTCAATATATCAGATTTTGGATTAAGAAATGGAGATGTAGCCTCCATCAAATAGCTGGCGCCGGCGGGGTGTGCCCACCACTGATATACAGATATAGGACAGTTTGTGTTTACTTTGACAAAATTAGTCGCGCACGCGCCTCTGTCTATTTTAAGGCCTTCTGCTGTCGATATGATCACAACTTCCCATCTTATCATTAAATCACGGCCTAACAAGTTTATAGGACAAAGGTCAGACATCAAAAATGAATGTTTTGCTGTTACTGAGTTACCCCCGTTTGTCCAAGAGCATTTAATCGGAACGGAGAAACTTTCCTGTACCGTTTGTCCACTCGCACTTGTGGAAAAAACACTTCTGCCACTTAATTTGATTGAGAGCTCCTTTGCCTGAATCACACTGTGGGTTGCACCAGAGTCGACTAAAAAAGTGATCGGTTTACCCTCAATTTCACAAACAATAGTTGGCATTTTTCTGTAAGCTTCATTTTCATAAGCTAAGTAGGTCCCTGTTTTGGCCCTGTGACCATACTCTAACTCCCTAATTCTATCCTGAATTAAGCCAAGCAGTGAATCAGTAGCAAGCGTGTCTTCATTGCCGTTAGCAGTTAGTGTGTTGTGTGCAAGAGTGTGTGTTTTACTCATCTGTACAGTTGCTGCTTCGGGCCCCACATCAGTATGTCAATCTGAAGAAAATCTTGGCTGGTCCCCCGGTCTCGCACCCCGTCCACGTCCACAAAGGACAAAGGTCAGACATCAAAAATGAATGTTTAGCTGTTACTGAGTTACCCCCGTTTGTCCAAGAGCATTTAATCGGAACGGAGAAACTTTCCTGTACCGTTTGTCCACTCGCACTTGTGGAAAAAACACTTCTGCCACTTAATTTGATTGAGAGCTCCTTTGCCTGAATCACACTGTGGGTTGCACCAGAGTCAACTAAAAAAGTGATCGGTTTACCCTCAATTTCACGAACAATAGTTGGCATTTTTCTGTAAGCTTCATTTTCATAAGCTAAGTAGGTCCCTGTTTTGGCCCTGTGACCGTACTCTAACTCCCTAATTCTATCCTGAATTAAGCCAAGCAGTGAATCAGTAGCAAGCGCGTCTTCATTGCCGTTAGCAGTTAGTGTGTTGTGTGCAAGAGTGTGTGTTTTACTCATCTGTACAGTTGCTGCTTCGGGCCCCACATCAGTATGTCAATCTGAAGAAAATCTTGGCTGGTCCCCCGGTCTCGCACCCCGTCCACGTCCATTCCAGCGTCCCGCATCTCGGCGTGGCTGGGGACAGTCACGATTCCAATGTCCAATTTCACCACAGTTGAAACATTTGTCTTGGTCGTCATGGTCACGATTGTTCTCGAAATGTCCGTTGCCACCTCTGAGGCCTTCTCCTGCGCGCCAGCTTTCACAGCGTTCTCCTCAGTGCTCTTTATTTCTGCATGCTTTGCGTGTCTGAGGATTTCTGGGATGCGATTGTCTTGCCAGCCTCCAACCAATGTCTGTTTCAGTGCGGCTTGAATCGGCTGGGGAAGGCCCTCGCAGAACGCCATCTTAAAGATCACCTCAAATGTGGTCTCAGCTGCGGCAGTGTAATTCTCTGGCCTTTGACTTCCGGAGTGGGCGACGCACACGTCCTCAAGTCGATGATAAAAGTCCACAACTGACTCACTCGTCTTCTGAGAGCAGTTTTTAATCTTTCCCATATCAAATTTCACTGGGAACGCACGCTTGAGAGCTGTCACCATGTTGGCAATATATGTCTCCCATGCATTCTCGTCTGTCCATTCCGCCTGCTGAGCCCGCAGAGTCTCATAATGCTGTCGATGAACCTCCGGCTCTATCTTGGCGAAACCCTCCGGTTTTAAATACAGGAGGAGAAGCTTTTTAATTTCAGCGCCCGTAGGACGCCACGCTTTGCAAAAGGCCAGAAATGTGTCTGCCATCGAATCTCCTCCTCTGTGCGGGGAAGGCCAGTCTTTAACAGAGTCTTTCATCTCCTGGTCCATTTGACGCAAAACCAGAACTGGGGTTCCCTGTGGGCCCGGATATTCAATCATAGGTGCTTGTAAAGTCTTTCCATCTCTCAGCGTCATGCCATTGTCATTTAGAGTGATTTTACCCAGATCATGTGTCACAGAGTGGAGCGGGGAAGAAGCAGCCTCACTGTGACCTGCTCCAGACAGGAGGGGAGGGGCTGATGCAGAGGCTTCTGGCGGTGGGAGGGCTGCTGCTGGCGGCGATGACGCTGGTCCCGTCGCGGCTGCTGCGTCTGCTGCTGCTTCTGGTTGATATTGGGGTGGGAGAGGGGGGTACAGCGGTGACCAATTGCCTGAGTTCCTGCGTCCACACTGATGTGAGCTCCGAGGTGGTTGAAAACTAAAAAAAAAAATGGTTGAAAACTAAAAAAAAAAATGATCAGTTGCATATTCTACCTTTTCTACAGATGTATTTTTCTGTTTACTGTCTCTAAACTTTGCCTCAGCCATCCACACATTCAGCCACCGTTTATGTTCATCCAGACAGTTCAGATCTTTCACACGCACAGTCCTACCCTTTTTTAGTAGAGCCTCTTTTTCATCCAATTTTAATTTGATTTTGTCCAACTGGTTTAGACTGAATGACCCACTTTTGGGAAAGCCCAAATCAGCCACCCACATTTCAACGCATGTTTTAAATTCATCACCATGTTTCTTTCTCATCAAAGTCATGCATGTTGAGTCCCAAACTGGTGACTCTGTGCTTTTTCTTCTAAGCCACATGGCTGGACTCCGAGACTCAAACTCAGATACACAAACAGAGACTCAAACTCTGCCCAGGACTCAAACCCAAGATTTATCAGCAAACAGGACTCGAACCCGTTGCACCACTGAGGACTTGGACCCCAGAACTAAGACTTTAACTTAGATTTCAGACAGGACTCGAACCCGTGTCACACAACCGGGGACTTGGACCCCAGGACTAAGACTTTAACTTAGATTTTCCAACAGCCTGGATTTAGAATGAGCAGCTCCGTCACCAGCTGGCACTCCCACATGCACTCACACTGCACCACAAGCGCCCCCCTGGATTCACCACGGAAGAAGCATAGAAAGCCAAATATTAAACAATTTACCGTTTGTTCGTGTTAAAATCCCGAGAGGCGACGGTTGAAACTCAGCACGTCCGGTTAGTCCGCCCGTCCAGAGTTTTGGGAAAGCGACGAGATTGATTGGAATCCCGGGTGATCAGCCCCAAGCCGGACCCGTGCGCTTCAACGGCCACCTTCAGGACCACTTCTGACACCAAATTGTAGTGGAAATTCTAATGCTTCAAATGAATAAATCCAAAGAGCAACAGCTTGTCTTTGTGCAATTTATTTACAGAGGTGATGAATACAAACAAATAACATTTCTCTGCAGAGAAAGAGAGAGTCAGATCAAAGCTGTGTGCACGCGGACGTTTTCCACAGCCTCGCTCTGCCTCCCGCATTCCAACATGTTCATAATTATATTAGAGGCGTGAATCAAAGAACAATGAGCAGACGTCACGGACTCTGTGGTGGGGGGCGAGATGGGGTGAGTCATGCACGGACAGGGGTAAGGAAAAGACAGGGAGACGGGAAGAAAGAAGATACAAAAGCACAGCGAGAACTTTTGAGATAGCACACCTGCAGATTGTGACAACTACAGAATCAAGGCTATGGGCAGAATGTCCCTTTGTGTTGAAGACAAGAGAGCCTTTGTGTAATGTGAAAGTGAGTTATGAGAATACAATCTCCAGTCCCGGGAAACCATAAAATGTATCTGTCAGCTGCACAACACAATCTCCGATACTGGGAAACTGACCACAACAGCATCTCCTTGTTTTTCTTCTTTAAAACCAACATCATGATGATATCTGTGTTTACTTCTCTTTCTAGCATCTCCTTGTTTTTCCTCTTTAAAATCCACATCATGATGATACCTGTGTTTACTACTGTCCCTAGCTGCTTTCCTGACTTTCTTTTGATATACTATACTACTCTTGAATCGTTTCAAATTCTTTTCTATAATTTCTTGTCGCTTTTCTTTGTATTCAAATTTGTTGCTTTTCTTTGTATTCAAATTTACGCGTTCCCTTAATAATGTCGCAATTTTGAGTGTAATTGTTTTTCAAATGTTTTAATTTTTTCCTTTGCAAATGCTTTGACAACGCACGTTTAACGCTAGTTTCTACGTGTCTATTAGACTCTAGCGGCTGGAGAGCTGCCTTTTTAAGTCTAATGTTATAGGACTCCATTGATTTGTTGCTTATTTGGCAGCACTCGTAACAACTATGTTCATTGGGAATTTAAACACAAATGACATTTTCAAAATGTGAGTTATTAATGTTTTCAAGATAAATGCCATGGTTTGACAAAGGCCTAGTTGTACAACTATATTTCAGCCAACGTCCGCCTTGAAATGTAAATATGTCGACACCTAGATAATCTGCACACACTTTAATTTCTACCTCTGTCGCCCACGTATTTGCAGTATGCATCTTTGAAGTATTGAGATATTGATCGACTGATGAGAAGCCTTCGCGCAACAGACTTTCGTATTTTTCAGGGTTAATACGAAGATGTTTGGTAATTGCCCGTCTAATTTTGAGGTGGTGTTTTTGAGTGCCACTAATGGCTTGTGAAACCGCGTGAAAGAAACAGTTACCGTCTGCAACTATTTTGTCATTTTTACATGGCGCCCCTAATGGACCTCTGGTTTTTGGATCTACTACACAATGCTTTTCAAACTCTCCATTAAACCGTCCACACAAGCCCTTACAGTGACTGTCACTAAGTGGATTAAAGAACATGACATTATCAACAACACCAGTGCACAATACATCTAAGTCAACATTTGGGAATTGATTCCCTTCTGTCACTGCGCTTGTGTTAACAGAAACAACTTCTGCAGCGTCATTTTGCTTGAAACTCTGACCATCATGTACAACAATGCTCACACCAGTAACACATGGGTCAGCCTCATTGAGCAAATTCACAACATCAGTACACACAGTTTCCAAATCAATCACATCAGTTGGGGGTACCAAAGGAACTTCTGCAGCTTCAATGAGATTGAAATCCCCCATCTACAACAACTGTCACACTAGTAACACACTGTTCCTTCTGACCAGCGTCAGTGAGTGGATACACATCTTCCTCCAAATCAATCACAGCAGTTGGGGGTACAGAAGGAACTTCTGCAGACTCTTTGTCTTTAAAACTCACGCCTATAATCTCAAACGGTCTTTCACCACGAAATGGACCGAATTTGCAAAAATGGGCATATAGCTCATCTAAACTACTTAAATACAACACTACACTTTTACCATCAGGATGCGGCAATCCACTAGAACTACGTGCGTGTGAGTCCACCACAGCATAAAAACCTCATGCTTTAATTATGGCAACTGTATTTGCACAAAGTGTAAAAAGACATGTGTCATACACCAAAAAAATCTGCTCCAAAGCACAATCTAAGGTCACACTGCTACCCTCTTCTATGAGTTCTCCACACACAACGTTTATATCCCCGTTTAGCGACTCGCTGTACACAAAATTGAACCACTTCCCTTCTATAACAGATTCTTTGGGCAGATCATAAAAAGCCAGCATGGTGGCCTGATTAGCCTCTGCAAGATACCTACGCTCATTATACAACCGATCACCAAGTATCAAAACCCTATCCAAATCACTCTGCTTCCACGCTAACACATTGGAAACATTGTGCTGGGCTAAGGCCACCAGAGCTATAGCCATACACTGCACGCCTGCATATTCAAACCTACTGTCACTCTGATTAAAACTTCCCCTAACAACTGAAGGCACTGGTAGAGACTGTGTAGTGGACTTAGCTTGGATCCCAGGAGCAGAAGCACCCTCCTCTTTGACAGCTGGTGGAATGCTGGTGGAACACAGAGGAGGCTGACTGGGTCCAGCTGAAAGGGTGATGGTCAGATGGTCAACAAGGGGAGGATTGGTCCCAAGTCTGTGGTCCATGGTCCGAGGGTCGATGGCAGGAGGGCTGGGCACAGGTGGACAGTCGGAAGACGAAGGACCAGTCACCAGTGGAGAGCCAGACTCTTTTTTAGCCTACAAAACAAGTTTCATTATTGTGTAGGGTAATAATATTACAGTAAGCTATAAATTGTAAGAGAAGAATAGTGCGGCTAGTCTCCAAGTCAGATGCTGGCCGTCCTATTCGAGTGGGGGGATCTGCTTTAAATTTTTAGGGCACCAGCAGTTACTTCTGCACAGATCCAAACCAACTTTGCCTCGAGTCAGTCTTATAATCAAAAGGTAGTGAATGCGTAAATCGGCCAGGGATATACCGAAATCTAACAACACGACTCTGATAGGATTGAGTTAAAGAAAAGGGGTTTTATTGATTACAAAAATGAAGGTAAAAATATAACGAAGGGGATTTCTGGTCACATTAAAGCAGAAGTGGTATACATTTCTGATATTGGAATGTAATTTAAGTTATCATTTTGGTAAATCATATGTGGCTATATGCTGAATGCGCTATTCTGTAATTCACTTCAGCTCCAGCAAAACTCCACGAGGTCTGGGGAGCTCATATGTTAAACACAGCATTCTTTGTTTACGCTAATACAGAGTGTCTTTTGTTGTGTGGGTTCTTCCTTTCCCATCTGCATACGAAGGTGTGTCTTGTTCAACCAAAAGGGGCTTGCCATCTGTGAATCATCAGACTTGTCCTGAGAGAGGCTAGGGTCTGTGCCTTGCCTCTGTCAAGACATTCTCCTTGTACAATGTAACAAGTAAAAGATTAACTTTGTCTCTTTGTTGTGTGAGATTTCATCAGGTTCAACTGTAGCTGAAACAGCTTTATCACTTGGTCCTTCGAATCCGGATCCCAACACTTCTTACAGGAGCTGAGCTTGTCTCAAACATGGACTTCCAGGAGCAACTACAGGGCCTTCTGCATTCGGAACTGCATTGGAACTCCAGGTTTGAGGCAGGACAGCCCTGGGTTGGAGTCGACGGGAGAACTACAGTTTTTTCCTGATGAAATTGCAACAAAGGCAAGTTCTAAACACTAAATTATGTCCAAAAGTAATCCAGGAAGTAGTGTGAAGTTCACATGAACACGTTCATTTAGGATAACGCAGAGTTATGCCTTTAGTCAAGGACTTTTACAGAGCTCGAATGAACGGGGTTTCATTCAAAAGGGTATTTTACTTTTTGAGTCGGGGATTCAAATTAAAAAAGGCCTGGGATAACGGGGATTATCCTTTTTAAATAGTCGGGGACTATATTGCAGACAGTCGAGGCCGGGATAACGGGGTTTATCTTTAGATAGTCGGGGACTATCATAGACTGTATAATAACGGGGTTATTATTAAGAGTAAGTCGGGGACTACTTTTTACTGCAGTTAAAAGTGAACGGGGTTCATTTTGAATTAAAGAACGCAGAGTTACGCCTGTATAATGAATGTGTTAGAATTGAATTACTTCGGACTGAACTTCTACATCACTTCTAAACTGAAATTGGACATTTAAAGATATCTCAATACACTAAATTGAAGATGGATGTTTAAAGACCTTTAAATTACTCAAAATTTTGAATTGGACATTGTAAACACACCTAAAAAAATAGTTAAATTGCAAGCATTGTGTAGGGCGGCCATTTTGGGTGGCCATGTGGTCCTTTGTCCTCTGGCCATGTGTTTCTTTGTTTGTCTGTGTCCTTTGTTCTGTGAGTCCTCTTCGTTTTCCTTTGTCAAAGTTTTCTTGGTTTAGAATTACCCTTCACCTTATGTTTTGATTCTGAAATGTCTTAACAAATGTGCTTCTTGTTTTTGAGAAAAATGCCACATCCCTGCCAAAGCTTCAAAGCAACAAAATCCACCTATTTTCCATTGTGGGACAGAAATCCCACCCCCATCGCCATCTCCATACAGCCATCGACACCTACGAAACGACCCTCCACACAAACTCCCCCCCCGCACCGGAAGCTGCTGACGAATAATCACGGGCCGATTTGCAAGGATCAAAGCGCGCAGGCCCACGGAGGTTGCTGGCCGTTTGTTCAAGTTAAATGGACGTGAGAATTGAAGGTGAAATCTTGGTACATTTGCGACTTGAAAGTTCAGCTTTGTGTCGTTGTTGGGGAACGGCTTGCTGCTAGTCTTGCGTCGGAAACGCAGACAGAGAAGAGTTTCGAAACAGGAACAGAGTGGACATTTCTGGTCATAACCAAACATGAGGAGGGGTCGAGAGGACGTGTCAAATGGACTGTCTATGGACTGTGAAAATGGACTTTGGGTTTTCGGGCTTTTGGGCGTGTGCGTGGTGTTGAATTTGATAACCAAAGTTAATACATTTAAAGTTAATACATTTCAGAGTTAATACATTGTTCAGTTTTGAGCCATGTTATGTCTCAACAGGGGGAATAGTTTATGGAACAACAATGTGAAATTATACTATGACATTTTTTCTTTTTCAGTTTGGATGTGTGTTTTTTCATTTTCAGTTCTCCATGTTCTCCATGTTTAGACATAGATTGTTTGATTTATCAAAAGGATAAAAAGGAGGGAATATGATATTGGAATGTAATTTAAGTTATCATTTTGGTAAATCATATGTGGCTATATGCTGAATGCGCTATTCTGTAATTCACTTCAGCTCCAGCAAAACTCCACGAGGTCTGGGGAGCTCATATGTTAAACACAGCATTCTTTGTTTACGCTAATACAGAGTGTCTTTTGTTGTGTGGGTTCTTCCTTTCCCATCTGCATACGAAGGTGTGTCTTGTTCAACCAAAAGGGGCTTGCCATCTGTGAATCATCAGACTTGTCCTGAGAGAGGCTAGGGTCTGTGCCTTGCCTCTGTCAAGACATTCTCCTTGTACAATGTAACAAGTAAAAGATTAACTTTGTCTCTTTGTTGTGTGAGATTTCATCAGGTTCAACTGTAGCTGAAACAGCTGTATCAATTTCATTCAAATCACACATTTAACAAAGAACAGTCTTACTTTGTAGGAGCGTAGAGGATGGAGAAAGGATTTGGGTTGGGGAATCAGCCCACGTGGTTTCTTTGTCGGGGCAGGCGGGAGGTACGAAGCCAGCGAGTCTGGTCCAGCTGCTGATCCACGCGTATACAGCCCAGTCCGGAATGGGTTGCGTGCGTAGAGTCCAGAGCCAGGGAAAGAGGCTGGTGATGGAACAGTTCATAAGGTCCCGAGCAAGAGGAGAGGGTTGCGTTGCGGAGTAGAAGGCCCGATGCGTGCAGGCGCGGCCGTAGTAGGAGACACGTGCCGCGGGACGCAGATGGGCAGGGAGGCTGACATAGTGATTTCAGGAGAAGACAAGAGGTCGTTCTATTACATTGTGCGTGTTTATATTGACTTCAAGAAGTGGGCGCGTCTTGGACGTCATCCGTGTGCGGCAACCCTCCCACAACATGCAGTTTACAAGGGAAACACATAGGATTAATACAGACGAGCGTAACACATTGTACAAACACACACCGCATTTCATCACCTGACATTGATACACACATGTAAGGTCTGTAACGGTTATCAACATAATATCACCGAGTAATGTCCTTTTCGAGTGTCCGCCTCGGGTGTGATGGCGTCCAGTATCCACTGGGGGGCGCCAGAGCGCCGTGGGTGAATCCCGGCGTTTGTGGAATGTCCCGGAGGGGCGACACTGGTTGATTGGTATCAGGCCTCTGTTGGCCAACAGGGCACGCAGATGGTTGTGCTGTTGTTTTATTGCTCCTCCGGGCCTCCCAATGACCCGTAGGTTGTTTGAAGTGTCAGGGCCTTGGGAGGGCATGTTTACGAAAGGGGGAATAGTCCTCCATTTGACCCCTTTTATGTCTTGGATGCAGCTCTGGGATGGACATTCCCAGATCGCATGTTTACTTTATCCGTGTACTGGTTAACGTCTTCCATGGGGCCGCGTTTGCTGAGTCGTGTCCTCTTTGTCACCTTACAATTGTGACAAATTCATTATTATCAAAGTCATATGTTTGGTATATTACTGAACAAATTTTAAGTTTAACACAGGATTATGAAAAACCAAAACCATAACAGAAGAGTGAATGTAAAACAGTGCACCCCTCTCAAAGCACATCAAGATAGAGCAGGTTCAATTTGGAGAATAAACATCAAATTGCAGCAATAACATCATGATTTTTACAGAAACAAAAAATAATATCAATGATATTTTATGTTAAATAAAGCTGTAATAACAATAACTTATTTATTTATTTATATATATATATATATATATATATATATATATATATATATATATATATATATATATATATATAAAATATTTTTTTATAACACTATTTTGCACATAATATGCTTCCATATTTATTTCGCGTAATTGGTGCCATAACTATTGAAGCCTACCGCGTCCAGTATGTCATTCTCCAGACAGGTGTCTTGGGTGGTGACGCTGTTAGGTGTCATCACCTTTGCCAGATCACTGCCATGTGCCTACAATACAACATTATAATGCATCATTTATGCTGCAAAACCTGGAGTTTTGAAATTTTTTAGACATTACCATATTTGTATTAATTTAAAATTATTTCTTAAAAAATATATCCCAACAGAAACCTCTGTAAAATGAGTTTGTTGTAATTTTACACTAATATGAAATTGAAAATAAGGGAATACAGCTACTGCTATTCAAAAGTTTTTATGAATACATTTCTTAAAAATGGATTTTGGCTCACTAGCTCCATTATTCTTCATCTGACAAGACCTCATTAGGTTGATAATATCAAAATATCAATGTGATCCAAAAACAAAGCCAGTGGCTTGTCACATGGCTATTATCGGACATCCTCCAACGCAGTGTTTCATAGCAAATCCATACATCCAAAATAGTAGCATGTATACAAGTTGCCACTAGTGTGGTAGAAATGTTGCATGAAAAAGGTATTTAAAGACAAGATCACATACCACCACCTCCGAATCCATCGGCGCTAGGCTGGAGTCAGGCAAGCCGGGTCTCCCTTTCTCCAGCGATGCTGTCTCTTCCTATTGACAGAAGGATGCATTAGATCTTCTTAATACAAATGACAACCTGAAAATTCAAACTCAACCTTACCTGATGCTGGAAGCAACGGCTCAAGACAGCGGGTGATATGGCCTTGTTAACGTTTTCCTCCAATATCTCCGGTGTGGACATGACAGGTGACTGGCTTGTCACTGCAATCGGAGACATGGAGGCGACAAGTGGAGGCCATTCCACTTCGTCTGTCATTCTCTCCCTTGTCTCCATCCGTTTCCTCCCCAGTGCTCTCCGGCCGTGATACAAGAAGCGTGGAAATGGGAGGCGGAGCCTCATTTCCACAGACTGCAAAAAAGTTTTAAAAGTTTCTTTGAATGAATAAAGTCTGTATCTGGAAAACTGTACACAACTTATGCAGTTAATGTAGTGTAATAATTATGGTCAGAAAACTATTGGTAATGTACTCAGACTTTATTTTATTGATTTCATGCAGTCATTACAAATAAACAGGTTTTTACCTGAAAAACAATGTCAGAAACAAAACGTGTCTTATGGTGCTTTCAGACCGCCAACGCTGAAACGCGGAAGCCCTGCTCACCAGACGCGCATTCTCTAGTTTTCAGACGCAAGGGTCTTCACACCAGAACGTCCTGACGCGAGCCGGAAGTAGCCGGCCGGCTCTAATGCTAACAGAGCTATGCTAGCGGCTTCTTGTGTACAGATCTTCTCCAATATGCAGCTTTGCAGTGTGTCTTTGCTCACAGACATTCCACGGGATTTATATAACAGTAGTATGTGTTCACGGAGGTGCGCCATACGTTTTTTCATATTATTAAACGGAATTTCCGCATCGGCGAACACACTCGAAGCAGTTGCATAAGGTCACGGGAGCATGACAACGCATATTTTCACAAGCACAGAGTCCCCCATTGTCAACCCTGGTTTGAGTTCTGGTGAAGCCTGGTGTGGGTCCTGTTTTGGCTGTTTACGAGTATTTTCAGTCTGCTCGCTCAGTCCGCTAATGTCCCTGTGACCACTTTGCTGCTCTCTGGTTGTCGCACGAACGTCCCAAGGATAGGATGAGCAGAATCCATCTCTTGTGGGCGTTGATTTTTCGCTCCTGCTCCTCCTTTTTCACTTTCCCGCCAAGTCCGTGCGTCATTATTGAACAGTCAGTTCGTGCGTGCCGAGAGGTCCGTGCGTTGTGACGGTCGAACGCGCGCCACCATAGACTTTGCATTGAAACCCGACGCAACGCATGATCCGGTCTGAAAGCAGACTCTTTTCCTAGAATTATCTCCAGTAGTAGACTACTGCAAAGTCTGCTCACTGGGTCGTGCTGCTGTATTCAAAATGTTGCAGCTCACTTTTAACAATGACAACTATAAAATACTTTAATATATGTGGAAACCTTTCAACCAATGTGATACTTAAAGATATAACCAGATTACACCTATAGACAAATGACCTTTCTAGATTTCAATAAGAGCAGGATCAAGGCTTTATTTTATTCATCAGGGCCAACTCTGAAAAAACCAGAAATGTCACTTACCGGATACTCCCCTATCACGGGCTTTTTAGTGAGAAGTGAGGAGTGGGTCACTTCTCCAGCTGCTGCCCTGACCAACCTCTGGTGTCTGCGTCTTCTCTGACGGGCAGCAGGTTTGCGACTCCTCAGAAGAGGAGTCTTTCAAAAGAAAAAAGTAATGTAGCAATTTAAAATACATTGTCAGATTTCTTGTAGAGTCAACATGCAATCCAAATACCTCTTCTGTTGATAAACAATCATCCAGACAAGATGGATAGACCTTTTCCACCTTGATCATATTTGCTTAGCTGAACATTGTAGGAAAAAGCGGTAGGATGGGCGTGTTCCTCATCGGTTGAACCAGCCGCAGACCTCTGGGAGATTGCTGGGTGTGCGTAGAGGCCCTTGGCCAATTCCTCTGTAACAAAACATTAACATGACTTTACTATACTCCTGTTCGGTAATAACTGCATAAACTGCACACATTTAAAGACTGGGTACCCTCCAACACATGGATCCAGCCTCTCACCTCTAACTCTTAACATTCTTCACATGAACTAAAATGCGAAATGCTAAATAAGGTTTCTTATAGCTGGAGGACCCAACTTTATTTTGGTTTCATGAATAATTGTATTTTTCTCAACAATAAAACACCCTTGTTTACAACAACCCTTGTAGAAAAAAATTGCGTATAAGATGCCATATTTGTCCTAGATAAGTGAGTGCTAGAATACCTTTTTTGTGAATACCCGTCTTTTTGTGTGTGCGTACATGTTGTGGAGCAGTCCTGTACTTAAGTATAGCAAATCTACTTCACATGAAATATTATTAAAAATGTTTCACTTTAGTAAAACCTCAATTTCATATCCAGATGCCTTAATTTCCAATGTTTTACTTTTTTCAAGTTAATAATACGTTGAAACACTAATTACTTAGACTAGAAACTTGCAATGGCTGAAGCCATTGCGATTGACTGCGGAACAGATCTAATGTGGAAATCTGCTAAAAAAAATCCTTGAAATCCTTTAAAAAGCCTTGAAACTGTTAAAATACTTGATAGATATTTGAAACTCCTGAAGTCCTTGAAATTGTTGAAACCTTTAAACTCCTGAAATCCTTGAAACTGTTGAAACATTGAAACTCCTGAAATCCTTGAAACTTTTTTAAACCTGGAAACTGTTGAAAGTGTGGAAACTCCTGAAATCCTTGAACCTCCTGATATCCTTGAAACTGGTTAAATTCTTAAACAGCTGAAATCCTTGAAACTACTGAATGTATTGAAAGTGTCCTTGAAACTGAAAAATCCCCTCACCGCTGAAACAATTTGGTTCCTGTAACTAAGGAAACCTGGTCTGTGGTCATTATCTGGTGGTGGTCTGAGTCTTCGTTTGGGTCTTGGTCTGGTGGTATAATGCAACCTATTAGGTTGCATTATACATGAAAAAACCCTATTAAGTTGCATTATACTGGTTTACATGAAAAAAACCCTATTAAGTTGCATTATACTGGTTAACATGAAAAAAACCCTATTAAGTTGCATTATACTGGTTTACATGGAAAAATCCCTATTAAGTTGCATAATACTGGTTTACATGGAAAAATCCCCATTAAGTTGCATTATACTGGTTTACATGAAAAAAACCCTATTAAGTTGCATTATACTGGTTTACATGGAAAAAACCCTATTAAGTTGCATTATACTGGTTTACATGTAAAAACCCCTATTAAGTTGCATTATACTGGTTTACATGGAAAAATCCCTATTAAGTTGCATTATACTGGTTTACATGAAAAAAACCCTATTAAGTTGCATTATACTGGTTTACATGGAAAAATCCCTATTAAGTTGCATTGTACTGGTTTACATGGAAAAATCCCTATTAAGTTGCATTATACTGGTTTACATGAAAAAAACCCTATTAAGTTGCATTATACTGGTTTACATGTAAAAACCCCTATTAAGTTGCATTATACTGGTTTACATGGAAAAATCCCTATTAAGTTGCATTATACTGGTTTACATGGAAAAATCCCTATTAAGTTGCATTATACTGGTTTACATGGAAAAATCCCTATTAAGTTGCATTATACTGGTTTACATGGAAAAATCCACATTAAGTTGCATTATACTGGCTTACATGAAAAAAACCCTATTAAGTTGCATTATACTGGTTTACATGAAAAAAACCCTATTAAGTTGCATTATACTGGTTTACATGGAAAAATCCCTATTAAGTTGCATTATACTGGTTTACATGGAAAAATCCCTATTAAGTTGCATTATACTGGTTTACATGTAAAAAAAAAACCCTATTAAGTTGCATTATACTGGTTTACATGGAAAAATCCCCATTAAGTTGCATTATACTGGTTTACATGAAAAAAAAACCCTATTAAGTTGCATTATACTGGTTTACATGAAAAAAACCCTATTAAGTTGCATTATACTGGTTTACATGGAAAAATCCCTATTAAGTTGCATAATACTGGTTTACATGGAAAAATCTCCATTAAGTTGCATTATACTGGTTTACATGAAAAAAACCCTATTAAGTTGCATTATACTGGTTTACATGGAAAAATCCCTATTAAGTTGCATTGTACTGGTTTACATGGAAAAATCCCTATTAAGTTGCATTATACTGGTTTACATGAAAAAAACCCTATTAAGTTGCATTATACTGGTTTACATGAAAAAACCCCTATTAAGTTGCATTATACTGGTTTACATGGAAAAATCCCTATTAAGTTGCATTATACTGGTTTACATGGAAAAATCCCTATTAAGTTGCATTATACTGGTTTACATGGAAAAATCCCTATTAAGTTGCATTATACTGGTTTACATGGAAAAATCCCTATTAAGTTGCATTATACTGGTTTACATGGAAAAATCCCTATTAAGTTGCATTATACTGGTTTACATGGAAAAATCCCTATTAGGTTGCATTATACTGGTTTACATGTACAAATCCCTATTAAGTTGCTTTATACTGGTTTACATGTAAAAACCCCTATTAGGTTACATTATAGTGGTTTACATGTAAAAATCCTTATTAAGTTGCATTATACTGGTTTACATGTAAAAACCCCTATTAAGTTCCATTATACTGGTTTACATGTAAAAACCCCTATTAAGTTCCATTATACTGGTTTACATGTAAAAACCCTATTAAGTTGCATTATACTGGTTTACATGAAAAAAACCCTATTAAGTTGCATTATACTGGTTTACATGGAAAAATCCCTATTAAGTTGCATAATACTGGTTTACATGGAAAAATCCCCATTAAGTTGCATTATACTGGTTTACATGGAAAAATCCCTATTAAGTTGCATTATACTGGTTTACATGGAAAAATCCCTATTAAGTTGCATAATACTGGTTTACATGGAAAAATCCCCATTAAGTTGCATTATACTGGTTTACATGGAAAAATCCCCATTAAGTTGCATTATACTGGTTTACATGGAAAAATCCCTATTAAGTTGCATTGTACTGGTTTACATGGAAAAAACCCTATTAAGTTGCATTATACTGGTTTACATGGAAAAAACCCTATTAAGTTGCATTATACTGGTTTACATGTAAAAACCCCTATTAAGTTGCATTATACTGGTTTACATGGAAAAATCCCCATTAAGTTGCATTATACTGGTTTACATGAAAAAAAAACCCTATTAAGTTGCATTATACTGGTTTACATGAAAAAACCCTATTAAGTTGCATTATACTGGTTTACATGGAAAAATCCAATGGTTGATGCGGAAAAAAAAAAAAAAAAAAATAAAAAAAACAAAAAAAAAAAAAAAAAAAAAAATAAAATGTTCCGCAGTCAATCTAATTAGTAGATTTGTGGTGTAGTCTGTAGATGCTAGACTATGGTGTTGAAAACATCTGGTTCAAATCCCACTTGACTCAGTTTTGTATTTGCAAATAAATATACTGGGGAAAAAATGGTTTGTTGTGTTAAATTAAGCCAACTAATTTTTATTCCTCAATTAAACAATTTTTTGTAGAACTGCTTTGAATCCAATACGTTTGTTGTATCAACACAATTGAGTGAAAGCCTAAAATAGTTCGTGAAGCATCATTTCGAACACAAGATGCTTAGCCCATAGACTAAATATTAATGCTAGACCCCACCATTAATTGTAAGCTCTTAAGAGTGGTATACATTTCTTGCCCACATGATGGCGTAGTGGAGCATGAATTACCTTGACACATCGAACCATGGGCTGAGTAATAGGATGCAAACCCTCAATGCTTCATATGGCCTCAATGCACAAACCACTTCTGCGTTTTAGTTACAACCCCACTTGCCTTCCTGTGCGCGGGGAACGGCTTGAGTTCCACTGGAGTTCAGCAGTGGTTTACACGAATTTCCCAAATGATGCTCAAATGGGAATTGTAGGAAGGAGCGCTACCGCAGGGCCTTTATCCCCACCGCTTTCAGACTGTACAATAAGTCACTTTAAATGATCACTGTGTGAAAACCTGCACTACTATTGACACTGTTTCCAATTGACACTTGTCACTTTTGTTGTACATAATTATTGTCACTTTATTGTACATATATCCTGCATGTAACATGTTTGCACATTTCCTCCCTTTGCACAATCTGAGTGTCTCTATCCATGCCAAATGTGACATGTAAATTTCTCCTATGTGAGATAAATATAGCAAATCTTATGTCTTAAACTGAGGATACTGGCCTTTTTTGGGACACAGCAATGCTCTGATTGTGCCGTCATTGTGCTTTTATAAAGTTCACTAATCTCTCTGAATGGCCACAGTCGAAGCTCTACCTATATAGCGCCACCTACAACAGCGAATTTAAAAATGCCTATGGGAGGGGTTCGAGGTCAAAATTGTCGTAGAAACATGTAATTTGGAAAACATGTTCCTCAAGTTAAGACATGGAAAAAATGTTATTATGGATAAGCCCTCTGATAAACAGGAAGCCCATAAATCTCATTGCAAAATGGAAAAATGAAAACCAATCATTTTCATACACGTCGGTTGGAAAGCGACTCCTCCTCGGCCGTTTCACCGATCGGCCTCAAAATTGTTCCAAATCATCTCAACCCATTTACCTTGAAAATGACTTCAGGGAATTTTGATCAGTGAAACTTTGTTTGAGCAGCCGAGTGGGAAAATGTGAGGTTTTTTTTGGCTCTTTTTGACAACATTAATTTTGCTCCTGTTTGCACAAACAAAGTCTAATTTGCACAAAACTTTAATCCATTGTTCAACTCCAGGGTTTAGGTCAGGTTAAAGTGAAATATTGGAAATTGGCCCATTAGCGCCCCCTACAGACTCTGTCAAAGTTTACATTGGGAGCCAAACCAGCTCTACTCATCATATTCATTACGATTTGACTAACATGCTTCTATGGCTACGGGAACAAATCATCACACGGCGGTGCCACCTCCTATGAGCAGTGCTGCGTGGTACGGTGTGGTGCGGCGTAGTGCGGGGCGTTGTGGAGCGGCGCGTTGCGGCTTGGTGCGGGACGGCATGGTGCAGGGCGGCTTGGTGCGCGGCGGCGTGGTGCGGGGAGTGCGCGCGGTGTAGGGAGTCGCGCGGTGCGGCGAGGGCCGTTCGACGCCGCTTGCGGCTTTAATTAGGCCCGAGCCCCGAACGGGGTGAGGGCCTATTGCTTTCACAATGGTGAAAACAAATGGTGGCGGTGCGTGACGGACGCGTCAGCGCCCGTCACTCACCAAAACGTGACAGTTGCGTGCGCAAACTCAAAAGCTTTAAAATGATGAATCACAGTCCATTGAAACCTATATTGTTTTTGCTTGAGACAAGTCACAAAAAATTCCTTTTTTATTTATTTCTTTCTTTCTTTCTTTCTTTCTTTTTTCTTCTTTTTGGTGTGTCACGGGCGCTGACACGTCCGTCACGCACCGCCACCATTTGTTTTCACCATTGTGAAAGCAATAGGCCCTCACCCCGTTCGGGGCTCGGGCCTAATAAAAAAGGAAATTTTTTTTCGACGTCTCGAGCAAAAACAATATAGGTTTCAATGGCACGTGATACATCATTTTAAAGCATTTGAGTTTACGCACGCAACCGTCACGTTTTGGTGAGTGACGGGCGCTGATCCGTCCGTCACGCACCGCCACCATTTGTTTTCACCATTGTGAAAGCAATAGGCCCTTACCCCGTTCGGGGCTCGGGCCTAATAAATAAATAAAAAAGGAATTTTTTTTTTAACGTCTCGAGATAAAACAATATAGGTTTCAATGGCACCTGATACATCATTTTAAAGCGTTTGAGTTTACGCACGCAACCGTCACGTTTTGGTGTGTCACGGGCGCTGACACGTCCGTCACGCACCGCCACCATTTGTTTTCACCATTGTGAAAGCAATAGGCCCTTACCCCGTTCGGGGGCTCGGGCCTAATAAATAAATAAAAAAGGATTTTTTTTTTGACGTCTCAAGCAAAAACAATATAGGTTTCAATGGCACATGATACATCATTTCGAAAGTGTTTGAGTTTACGCACGCAACTGTCACGTTTTGGTGAGTGACGGGCGCTGACGCGTCCGTCACGCACCGCCACCATTTGTTTTCACCATTGTGAAAGCAATAGGCCCTTACCCCGTTCGGGGCTCGGGCCACCCCGTTCGGGGCTCGGGCCACCCCGTTCGGGGCTCGGGCCTAAAAAATGATTATTTTTTTTAACGTCTCGAGCAAAAACAATATAGGTTTCAATGGCACGTGATACATCATTTTAAAGCGTTTGAGTTTACGCACGCAACCGTCACGTTTTGGTGAGTGACGGGCGCTGACGCGTCCGTCACGCACCGCCACCATTTGTTTTCACCATTGTGAAAGCAATAGGCCCTTACCCCGTTCGGGGCTCGGGCCTAAAAAGGATTTTTTTTTTTTTTACGTCTCGAGCAAAAACAATATACAGTAGGTCCCATTCCGTTTTGTCGTCTTCATTCACGCTTCTCGGGAATCACGCAGCTGCGTGAAAAAAAGTACATCTTATCGCCACAAGGTGGCAGGCTAAGTCCGCTTTAGCTCTGCCAGCGACTTAGACGCTCAGGTATGATACTGCGTGCAAACCTGTCTAGCCCAGAGATGCTATGTTGGCCAAATGGTTAACATTGAAGACTAGGACCTGGAGAACCCAGGTTTGATTCTTGTCTGAGGCAATTTTTGTTGCACATCTTTTGGTTGCTTGTGGCAAAATTGTTTTTTCATTAAACAATTATTATATAACATCTTGTCTTTAATGTCTGAAAAAATCTAGGTGAAATTCACTAGTGTGATACGTTAAATATTGTGATATGTTTTGATAAACCGAACGTTACGTTACATCCTCCGCTCTGGCCCCGGGAGCAGCTGCTGTGACCCCCGCTCTGACAGTGAACGCACTGCAGTCTGGGCTCCGAGCGCCGACCATAGACACGCGAACAGAACCACAGACAGGACTATAGACACCCGAACAGAACCACAGACAGACATTTACATATACGCAGACAGAACCCAGACAGGCGGAGACACGCGAGACACGCGGATCATAGACACCTGGACAGAACCAGAGACACACGAAGCATAGACACTGGAGTCGGACAGGTCCATTTGTTTTATTTGTGTTTAAAGTTACCTAAGTTTCTCCTTGCATTAAAAATGCTTGGTGGTTGTGGATATTTAGACTGCGTGATTTGATAGAATAATACTGGCAATGTCTAATACATATCTAATTTTCAGTAAATTATAAAGAGAAAGAAAAAGAAGAGGAGGTCAAAATTCAATCCATTGAATATTGAAAGAATCAATACATTCTTGATTTTCGACTAATTCATGAGTGTTGTGTGTTTAATTGGTGCCGAAGTAACATCTTTTTAATCTTCTACAACATAGTGACTAAGACAAGTGTGCCATAACAGAGTAATTCAAATTTTACATGTTATATGACTGTGATGATTATGTTTAGAATGTCGATCTTTAAACCTGTTTTTCTCAGAATTATGTTTCATAAAACCATGTAAATACGCTGACTTCAGATTATGAGAACTTTTGTTACAGACCTGCTATGGAGAAAAGGAAAACAGATTTGAAAAGATATTGAAAGCAGCTTTAAGATGTGCGAGGCGAGCCTGGCCTAGGACCTACGGGCCACCTCAAGAAGTTCACGCTGAACTTTCTTAAAAATAAAATGAAAAAGGATACTCTGTTGTGAATGTTTTGAGAGCATTGTCAGTCCTTAAGAGGAGGAATAGCTGTTGTTCTCGGGGAACGAGCTTCGCGCTGTGTGATATGATCATGCAGCTTATTGGACAAAATTGTTTAGCCAATAAACGGAACTATATTTGAAGCAACGTAGGAACGTGATGTAGCTCAGGGGGTTATATTTTCTAAAAAAAGATTAGAACGCAACATTTAGTTAATAATGTGTGTATAAAAATAAAAAATATTGAAATTATGACTTTAAACAAAAAAGTCTAATGACTTGAGAGGCGAAGAACAAAATTGGGAAGGCCAAGAAAAAAACTGGTACTGTATAGGCACCGGCCTACCCAGGCCTATCCCTGGCCGCGGCTGGGCCGTGCATGTGAATGTAAATGTGTTTCTATTGAATGCTATTTCTTTCTTTATAATCTTTATCTTTATAATACGAATTGCATTAACGTATATATTTAAAATAATTATGTATTGTCTATAGAATTCTATGCGAATTCGAAAATAAAGACATTCTGAAAGCGATCTGCCTCTCGTGATTTTTTAGTGAGGTCTTCTTCTGGTATTTACTGTTTGGCTGAGCAAAGTTTTAATAGTATTGGTTAAAATAAATCCCATTTTCAAACACGGCGTGATGTAAATAAGAGAGAGAGCGAGAGAGAGACGCTGACGCATTTTGGCTCAGTGCGCTGGTGTGCAATCAATGGAATACATCACAATACTCATCAAACAAGATCCATTCAGTTTTATCATTGGAGGAAATGTTTATTAAATTAGCAATTGGCACCTTGACAAAACACTGGATATAGAAATCCTAACAATAGTAGGCTAATATAGGCTAACATGGACATCCCTTGGCCCGTGGGGATATCACATGCCAGTTGCCTCTCCCTTCAAGGCTATGACCTGGTCGATGACTTTGTCCAGGTGGTCTATATATTTATTGCAGACCTGGGTTGTGAGTTTGTTTAGCCAAAAAAACTCTATTGCGGAGATCAGTGCGTCCTTGCTCATCGGCTTGGCCTCACAGCGAATGTATCTTTTCATGGACGCCCACACTAACTCAATGGGGTTCAGATCCGGCGACCTTAAACAAAAACACATGGACATGTCAGCACTGTTAGCCTATTTTCCGATACAGCATGTATTCATCCAGAATACATATATATATATATATATATATATATATATATATATATATATATATATATATATATAAAATAACTACGGTAACTCACTCTGCCGGTGTCGGTACCCAGTTGATCCCCTCCCTTTGAATGCAGGCTTTGACACTTTTTGCTGTGTGTTTTGGATCGTTGTCTTAAAAAATCAAACAGGACAAATTAGGAGGACAACTTAATCATTAAACAAACATTAGTAGCCTAATCATCACGACGTTGCTTTTGTCATAATCATGCTGAAGATTTGGAATACAGATTGTTAGCCTACCTTGGAAGAATCTATGTGTAGACATACGGAAATGCTCCCTTAAGTATGGACCAGCAGCTTTTTTGATGATTTCTTCCGCGTAGAAGTGTTGATCCATTATACCTGCGGGTTTAAATAATATGTTAGCATATTGTAACAATTTATTTAGCATAGCCTACTTTGCATGCATTGCTTTCAAAACTTCATCACTCACCGTCAAAAATGACCAACGGACCAGGTCCATTGAATATTGAAAGAATCAATACATTCTTGATTTTCGACTAATTCATGAGTGTTGTGTGTTTAATTGGTGCCAAAGTAACATCTTTTTAATCTTCTACAACATAGTGACTAAAACAAGTGTGCCATAACAGAGTAATTCAAATTTTACATGTTATATGACTGTGATGATTATGTTTGGAATGTCGATCTTTAAACCTGTTTTTCTCAGAATTCTGTTTCATAAAACCATGTAAATACGCTGACTTCAGATTATGAGAACTTTTGTTACAGACATGCTATGGAGAAAAGGAAAACAGATTTGAAAAGATATTGAAAGCAGCTTTAAGATGTGCGAGGCGAGCCTGGCCTGACTGCGCTCTCCTCCTCCTAAAAAAAGATTAGAACGCAACATTTAGTTAATAATGTGTGTATAAAAATAAAAAATATTGAAATTATGACTTTAAACAAAAAGTAGTCTTCTGTTCTCTAGATGTTACAGACAAGGCCCGCATCCTCCACCACCTGAAGAAGATGACAAAGTCTGGGATCGCGTCTTAAATTCAGACAGAAGACATGTTTTATTGTCGATGGTAGAGACAGCACGAACAACAGATACAACAGACTGCAAGTGTATTATACAGAGCGGAGGCATGGAGACCTCCAATCAGCAGCTTCCACGGTGCCATGTAGCTTGGCCTTCAGATAGACAAAACAAGGGAAAAGTACAGGCTTCTGCACATTGATAGAATGATGAGTAACTTTAACAAAAGTTGTTTAAAAGTGTTATGAAATCTCACATTCCCCCCTCTGGTCACACATTCACGTGTGACCATCAGGATCGATAAACAGCAACATAACATCATAACTCAATACTTTAAAAACTCAAACTCTGTACTTCACTCGGTACTTCAAAAAACTCAGAACTCGGAAAACTTCAAAAACTCAGAAAACTCATAAAACATGTTCAGATCTTTCATAAAACTTGTCAACAATCTTCAGTAAAATACCAAACTTCATCAGTCGATGTGGTTCCAGATATTGCTTTGAAAACAGTCTCTCCCACTTCTCTGTGTTGATTCTTTCAGGCTGCATTTGTGTTGAGCCATGAATTCTTCTGTGACGTGTCTTTCAATCACACGTTTCAGCTTCAGTGTCCAGATTCAGCAATTCAATTCAGTCCAAATTATGTCCAAATTTTGTAATCCAATTGTTCCAAATGATGTCCATGCAAAAGAGGACGATGGTGTTGTCCATGTCTCAGCAGCTCACAGCAGGCCTGACTGGAATCAGGGGCTGTGCAGATTGTCCAAGTATGCTGGTCCAGACGCATGGTTTCTCTTGAGGTTTATCAGTTTTGGCTTTAAAAAAAAAAACACATTTTTGTGTAAAAAAAAAGTAGTCTTCTGTTCTCTAGATGTTACAGACAATGCCCGCATTCTCCACCACCTGAAGAAGATGACAAAGTCTGGGATCGCGTCTTAAATTCAGACAGAAGACATGTTTTATTGTCGATGGTAGAGACAGCACGAACAACAGATACAACAGAATGCAAGTGTATTATACAGAGCGGAGGCATGGAGACCTCCAATCAGCAGCTTCCACGTTGTGCTTGTAGCTTGGCCTTCAGATAGACAAAACATGAAGTGGAAAAGTACAGGCTTCTGCACATTGATAGAATTATGAGTTTAACTTTAACAAAAGTTGCTTAAAAGTGTTATGAAATCTCACATTCCCCCCTCTGGTCACACATTCACGTGTGACCATCAGGATCGATAAACAGCAACATAACATCATAACTCAATACTTAAACTCGGTACTTCAAAAAACTCAGAAAACTCATAAAACATTTTCAGATCTTTCATAAAACTTGTCAACAATCTTCAGTAAAATACCAAACTTCATCAGTCAATGGTTCTCAGATATTGCTTTGAAAACAGTCTCTCCCACTTCTCCGTGTTGATTTCTTCAGGCTGCATTTTTGTCGAGCCATGAATTCTTCTGTGACGTGTCTTTCAATCGCACGTTTCAGCTTTAGTGTCCAGATTCAGCAATTCAATTCAGTCCAAATTATGTCCAAATTCAGAAATCCAGATTGTTCCAAATTATGTCCAAATTGTGTAATCCAATTGTTCCAAATGATGTCCATGCAAAAGAGGACGCTGGTGTTGTCCATGTCTCAGCAGCTCACAGCAGGCCTGACTGGAATCAGGGGCTGTGCAGATTGTCCATGGGCTGATCTTGATGCATTCTCTTGAGGTTTCTCAGTTTTGGCTTGAAAAAAAAAACACATTTTTGTGTAAAAAAAAAAGTCTTCTGTTCTCTAGATGTTACAGACAATGCCCGCATCCTCCACCACCTGAAGAAGATGACAAAGTCTGGGATCGCGTCTTTAATTCTGACAGAAGACATGTTTTATTGTCGATGGTAGAGACAGCACGAACAACAGATACAACAGAATGCAAGTGTATTATACAGAGCGGAGGCATGGAGACCTCCAATCAGCAGCTTCCACGGTGCCATGTGGCTTGGCCTTCAGATAGACAAAACAAGGGAAAAGTACAGGCTTCTGCACATTGATAGAATGATGAGTTTAACTTTAACAAAAGTTGCTTAAAAGTGTTATGAAATCTCACAATCATTATGGTAGAACTGTGACAAATGTAAACAATAAAAAAACACACCTTGTCGTGTTAGGAAAAATGTTCAGGATGTAAAAAGATAAAGTATTGTATGAAATCAGATTGACAGATTTTGGTTTTGAACGAGTTCAACAGTTTTGTATGTGATGACCAAAGCCATGAAATGAGCTTTAGTTTTACAGGGAGAAACTATTCAGTCGTGATAAGTTTTATTTTGACTAACAGGACAGAAGCAAATGACAATATTTATTTTTACCAACCGTAATCGACAGGGCCAAGCCAAAGTAGCCCTGTATATTCTCTGGGTCAGTCTTAGAAACATTAAGTTTCCCCTCTGGTTCACAGTGTGTGCGGCACGGTGGCTGAGTGGATAGCACTCTCGCTTCTTGACACGCAGGTCCTGGGTTCGAATCCCGGTCGGGACAGGACCTTTCTGTGTGGAATTGGCATGTTCTCTGTGTCTGCATAGGTTTCCTCTAGGTGCTCCGGTTTCCCCTACCCAAGTGACCTTGGTCCATGAAATGCGCTATATATCATGATCTTATAATGTGGGGGCTAATTTAAACTCAAAATAGTAAGTTATTGTAGGGGACAGTAATCTGAACTTAAAAAAGTAAGTTTTTTACAGACTTGAAATTTCCAGTAACTTGAATTTAAACACTTAGTTGGCAGAACTTGGAAAACTTAACTGACACAACTTAATAAGTGTAGTTCTTCAAAACTTGAAGAATTAAGTTAATGCCTTCAACTCAAATATCCTTCGCAGCTGGTTGCTTTGAAATTTTGAGTTGAACTAACTTTTTCTTTTTTACAGTGTAGCAAAAGTGAATTTCATGCAGCAAACCACTTGAAAAGCACAAAACGGACCAGAAACATCATGAATTACATTATGGCTCTCAACAACTGTGATTCTATGCATTTGAACTGATTCTGTTGTAAAAGTGAATTTCATGCAGCAAACCACTTGAAACGCCTAAAACGGACCAGAAACATCATGAATTACATTCTAGCTCTCAACAACTGTGATTCTATGCATTTGAACTGATTCTGTTGTAAAAGTGAATTTCATGCAGCAAACCACTTGAAACGCCTAAAACGGACCAGAAACATCATGAATTACATTCTAGCTCTCAACAACTGTGATTCTATGCATTTGAACTGATTCTGTTGTAAAAGTGAATTTCATGCAGCAAACCACTTGAAACGCCTAAAACGGACCAGAAACATCATGAATTACATTCTAGCTCTCAACAACTGTGATTCTATGCATTTGAACTGATTCTGTTGTAAAAGTGAATTTCATGCAGCAAACCACTTGAAACGCCTAAAACGGACCAGAAACATCATGAATTACATTCTAGCTCTCAACAACTGTGATTCTATGCATTTGAACTGATTCTGTTGTAAAAGTGAATTTCATGCAGCAAACCACTTGAAACGCCTAAAACGGACCAGAAACATCATGAATTACATTCTAGCTCTCAACAACTGTGATTCTATGCATTTGAACTGATTCTGTTGTAAAAGTGAATTTCATGCAGCAAACCACTTGAAACGCCTAAAACGGACCAGAAACATCATGAATTACATTCTAGCTCTCAACAACTGTGATTCTATGCATTTGAACTGATTCTGTTGTAAAAGTGAATTTCATGCAGCAAACCACTTGAAACGCCTAAAACGGACCAGAAACATCATGAATTACATTCTAGCTCTCAACAACTGTGATTCTATGCATTTGAACTGATTCTGTTGTAAAAGTGAATTTCATGCAGCAAACCACTTGAAACGCCTAAAACGGACCAGAAACATCATGAATTACATTCTAGCTCTCAACAACTGTGATTCTATGCATTTGAACTGATTCTGTTGTAAAAGTGAATTTCATGCAGCAAACCACTTGAAACGCCTAAAACGGACCAGAAACATCATGAATTACATTCTAGCTCTCAACAACTGTGATTCTATGCATTTGAACTGATTCTGTTGTAAAAGTGAATTTCATGCAGCAAACCACTTGAAACGCCTAAAACGGACCAGAAACATCATGAATTACATTCTAGCTCTCAACAACTGTGATTCTATGCATTTGAACTGATTCTGTTGTAAAAGTGAATTTCATGCAGCAAACCACTTGAAACGCCTAAAACGGACCAGAAACATCATGAATTACATTCTAGCTCTCAACAACTGTGATTCTATGCATTTGAACTGATTCTGTTGTAAAAGTGAATTTCATGCAGCAAACCACTTGAAACGCCTAAAACGGACCAGAAACATCATGAATTACATTCTAGCTCTCAACAACTGTGATTCTATGCATTTGAACTGATTCTGTTGTAAAAGTGAATTTCATGCAGCAAACCACTTGAAACGCCTAAAACGGACCAGAAACATCATGAATTACATTCTAGCTCTCAACAACTGTGATTCTATGCATTTGAACTGATTCTGTTGTAAAAGTGAATTTCATGCAGCAAACCACTTGAAACGCCTAAAACGGACCAGAAACATCATGAATTACATTCTAGCTCTCAACAACTGTGATTCTATGCATTTGAACTGATTCTGTTGTAAAAGTGAATTTCATGCAGCAAACCACTTGAAACGCCTAAAACGGACCAGAAACATCATGAATTACATTCTAGCTCTCAACAACTGTGATTCTATGCATTTGAACTGATTCTGTTGTAAAAGTGAATTTCATGCAGCAAACCACTTGAAACGCCTAAAACGGACCAGAAACATCATGAATTACATTCTAGCTCTCAACAACTGTGATTCTATGCATTTGAACTGATTCTGTTGTAAAAGTGAATTTCATGCAGCAAACCACTTGAAACGCCTAAAACGGACCAGAAACATCATGAATTACATTCTAGCTCTCAACAACTGTGATTCTATGCATTTGAACTGATTCTGTTGTAAAAGTGAATTTCATGCAGCAAACCACTTGAAACGCCTAAAACGGACCAGAAACATCATGAATTACATTCTAGCTCTCAACAACTGTGATTCTATGCATTTGAACTGATTCTGTTGTAAAAGTGAATTTCATGCAGCAAACCACTTGAAACGCCTAAAACGGACCAGAAACATCATGAATTACATTCTAGCTCTCAACAACTGTGATTCTATGCATTTGAACTGATTCTGTTGTAAAAGTGAATTTCATGCAGCAAACCACTTGAAACGCCTAAAACGGACCAGAAACATCATGAATTACATTCTAGCTCTCAACAACTGTGATTCTATGCATTTGAACTGATTCTGTTGTAAAAGTGAATTTCATGCAGCAAACCACTTGAAACGCCTAAAACGGACCAGAAACATCATGAATTACATTCTAGCTCTCAACAACTGTGATTCTATGCATTTGAACTGATTCTGTTGTAAAAGTGAATTTCATGCAGCAAACCACTTGAAACGCCTAAAACGGACCAGAAACATCATGAATTACATTCTAGCTCTCAACAACTGTGATTCTATGCATTTGAACTGATTCTGTTGTAAAAGTGAATTTCATGCAGCAAACCACTTGAAACGCCTAAAACGGACCAGAAACATCATGAATTACATTCTAGCTCTCAACAACTGTGATTCTATGCATTTGAACTGATTCTGTTGTAAAAGTGAATTTCATGCAGCAAACCACTTGAAACGCCTAAAACGGACCAGAAACATCTGTGAGATTTCATAACACTTTTAAGCAACTTTTGTTAAAGTTAAACTCATCATTCTATCAATGTGCAGAAGCCAGTACTTTTCCCTTGTTTTGTCTATCTGAAGGCCAAGCTACAAGCACACCGTGGCAGCTGCTGATTGGAGGTCTCCATGCCTCCGCTCTGTATAATACACTTGCATTCTATTGTATCTGTGATCGTGTGCTTTGTTCGTGCTGTCTCTACCATCGACAATAAAACATGTCTTCTGTCTGAATGTAAGACGCGATCCCAGACTTGGCACATCTTCTTCAGGTGGTGGAAGGATGCGGGCCTTGTCTGTAACATCTAGAGAACAGAAGACTTTTTTTTTTTTACACAAAAAGTGTTTTTTTTTTCAAGCCAAAACTGAAAAACCTCAAGAGAAACCATGCATCTGGACCAGCACACATGGACAATCTGCACAGCCCCTGATTCCAGTCAGGCTGTGAGCTGCTGAGACATGGACAACACCAGCGTCCTCTTTTGCATTTGGAACAATTGGATTTCTGAATTTGGACATAATTTGGAACAATTGGATTTCTGAATCTGGACACTAAAGCTGAAACGTGTGATTGAAAGACACGTCACAGAAGAATTCATGGCTCAACACAACAAATGCAGCCTGAAGAAGCCAACACTGAGAAGTGGGAGAGACTGTTTTCAAAGCAATATCTGGAACCACATCGACTGATGAAGTTTGGTATTTTACTGAAGATTGTTGACAAGTTTTATGAAAGATCTGAACATGTTTTATGAACACAATGAGGATTTTAACAAGAAATTTAAAGAAGACGTTAATATAAGGTCTAAACAAAATTATAGAGAGAAAGAAGATTATCGGGAAGGAAAAAAGGCAGCTTCCAGGAAGAAAAGTAAAACCATAAATAGACCACTTACAAGAAAAGTTACAAAATGTAACAAAAAAAATCCATTGAGAAGTCGTACACCATTAAGAAAACGTAAACTCAAAATAAATCTACAAGACATTGCTGTTGTAAAGATACAGTTTTTGAAAGATGTCGAACACGGCCCAGAGTACATTTGCTGCGTGTGTTTTAAACTCTTATTTAAACGCCAGGTCTTGTCTTGTAGAAAAAAAGACTTTATGGCTAACCCCAAGTGTGTGAAAATCGCTAATGACTGTATCTCAGAGGTCTATTTGCATGTGTGTAAAAGTGATTGTCCCACACAGTGCTCATTATTAGATTGTAGAGGTAGTTTATGGATCTGCTACACCTGCAACTCAAAGCTCAGAAAGGGTGAAATGCCATCTGAATGCTGGAGGAATCTTTTGGACTTGGATGACATTCCACCTGAACTTGCATGTCTGAACACAGTAGAATCACATTTAGTTGCACTTAACATCAACTTTATGCAAGTTTTAGCTTTGCCCAAAGGTGGTCAGCGAGGGATCCATGGGCCTGTGACATGTGTGCCTTCCAGAGTTCAGGAGTCTGTTAAGTTGTTGCCGCGTAGTAACATGGACGGGTGTTTGTTGGCAGTGAAAATCAAGCGCAAAATGTCATATAAGGGACATTATGAGTATCAGTTTGTAAACACAGAGTTTATACGGCGGGCCATTGCGTTTCTTAAACAATATAATCCCCATTACTTAGAAATTGATTTTGATGAATTGTGGGAAAATGAGTTTGCCAGAAAAAAAGACTCTGTAGAGATGGAAGTAGGTGCAGAGCAGGAGCCAGAACAAGCAGATTTAGATGAGCATTTGCATGATAGACAGGGTCATTGCATGTTCCAGGACACAGTGTTGATGCCTGTAGATATAGGACAGGAAGCTCTAGATCACTTTTTTGATGATAATTTGTTGAATTTAGCTCCAGCTGAGGGGAATAGTCCAGTCAGTCTCTTGTCAGATAAAGAAAATGAAGCAAAGTGCTTTCCCAAGGAGTTCCCACTTGGACGCAACACATTCCATACTCCTAGAGTTGTCAGGTTAACCATGTGTCGGTATTTCATTAACAGACTTATGCATGCTGATGGTAGATTTGCTCAGAACCAGAAATATCTGTTTACAGCGTTGTACATGTTAGAAATTGAGCAAGTTGTTTCTAAAGTGCAAATAGCTTTGAGAAAGGGATATTCCGGTCATATTAATGCTGCGGTGGTGAGACTCTACAGGATTTATTGCAGTATGATGGCGGTTATCGTTTTATGGCGCCTATAAGAGGCACCCCTGCGTTTTGGCAAAAATGTCAAAAAAATCTGTTTGCGATGATTCGTCAGTTAGGCCTTCCCACGTGGTTTTGTTCTTTCAGTTCTGCAGATCTGCGATGGAAAAGCCTCCTCTCCACTCTTTTATCTCAGGAAGGTAGCACTCGAAAGGCAGAAGACTTAGATTGGGCTGAGAGATGTGACCTTCTGCGTCGTAATCCTGTCACAGCAGCTCGCATGTTTGAGTCTCGTTGGCGCAGTTTTTTACAAAAAGTGATTATGTCGCCAGCGCAGCCCATTGGTAAAGTTAAAGATTACTTTTATCGTGTAGAATTCCAGCAGCGTGGATCCCCGCATGTGCACTGTTTATTCTTTCTTGAGGACTCCCCTAAGCTTGGAGTAAACACAGACGAGGAGGTTGCACAGTTTGTTGACAAATATGTTTCGTGTGAACTCCCCTCAGATCCAGAGTTATTAGAACAAGTTACCGCGGTGCAGCAGCATTCTAAACGTCACGCCAAGACATGCCAAAAAGGCAAAATACCGTGTCGGTTTAACTTTCCTCGCCCAGTGTCGATGCGTACGTTTGTTAAACAAGAATTTGATCCAGAAACGCCTCCAATTGTAACTAAGGAGGAAGCGAAGATAATCATGGCCGCGCTTAAGAACGCAACTCTAGATGAAAACACCCTGGGTCTTAGCACTGCAGAGTTGTTTGAGCGTTTGGGGTTAACACAGTTCACATTTGAACAAATTTTCAGCGTTTTAGGCGGGAACAAACGCATTGTTTTAAAGAGGGAGGTGAGCGAAGTCTGGATTAACAACTACAACAAGAAATTACTGAGCTGCTGGAACGCCAATATGGACATTCAGTTTGTTGAAAATGCGTGGGCTTGTGTAGTATATATAATCTCATACATTACCAAGAAAGAGAGGGACATGGGTCTGCTTATTGGTAATGCTCAAAAAGAAGCTTCCAAAGGAAATTTAAGTGCAAAAGAGGCTTTTAAAAAGTTAGGCAGCGTGTATCTGCATAAATTGCACATTGCTCCTCTTATATCCCTCAATATAGTGCGATAGACACAATAGAGATTGATGCCATTTAATATGCACTGCCCCTCAGTTAGCTCAAACACGTGTGAAAACGGAGCCTGCAGACCAAGCACGGGACGAAAACTGACGCCTGCAGTCAAGTGCGTAGGGCAAAAACCATCCGCCTGCAGCCTAGACTCCGGGATTAATCCGTCCGCGGTCGGCACACTCACTGTACTCACATGCCAGGAGACTTGGGAAAAGTAACGGGACAATGCGGCACCGCCAATCGGAGGCAGGGACATGCACGGCACCGCCAGACCGTCTGCGCGCGGCAGCAGACCACGAGGAACGAGCAGCACAGAAACCGCGGAGGGGCCCCGCGGAGCAGCCCGCAGAAGAGCCCGCAGAGGAGGAGAGCAGTGGAGACACGCGAACCACAGCAGGTGCAGGGACGCGGAGGAGGAGCAGACCACGAGCAGCCAGACTGAGGACAGCCGGGCCACGCGCACGAGCAACACGTGAGCAGAAGCGACCCCTCCAGAACAACGCATGCATTTGCGAACAGGCCGGGAAGTGGGTGTCTCTGGCTTTTAACTTGCTGTCCTGGTGGTTATTGGTGGATAAGATGTGGGCGTTTGGCTGGTGTAATGAGTAGAGGATGAGCAGGCTTGTAGCAGCGGCCGGGTCTACCACAGTGAATTTTCACGAAGAGCTCCATGAGTCGTCAGGAGGGCCTTTTACTTATCAAAACTTTAAATGAACAACAATGGTCCATTTTTTACAAAGTACGACAATGGTGTTTAGACAAGGTAGCTGGGAATAACCCTGAACCCATCCACCTGTTTGTTACAGGCGGAGCAGGGACTGGGAAAAGTCATTTGATCAGAGCGCTTCAGTACGAGTTATCTCGATTATTGGCTCCCATTTGTCATAGTCCCGATAATGTTTCGGTTTTATTAACAGCTCCAACTGGAATCGCAGCGTATAATTTAGCAGCGTCTACCATCCACACTACGTTTAGCATTGGGACCAATGTTTCTCTCCCTTACATGCCTCTGGGAGAAGAAAAGCTTAACACACTGCGTGCCAAGTACATAGATGTTCAATTTGTGATCATTGATGAGATATCTATGGTTGACCAGAAGTTGTTTACATACATTCATGGTCGTTTGCGACAAATCAAACAGACAGGAGATTTTTCTCCATTTGGGAACGTTTCAATTATAGCTGTTGGGGACTTCTTTCAATTGTCCCCAGTCAAAGGTCATGCGCTGTACAAAGAAAGCATAGGTGTTAATTTCTTCACCGATCTATTCAAAATTGCAGAGTTAAAAACAATAGTTCGGCAAAAGGAACCTGCTTTTGCCAAACTATTGAACAGGCTTAGAATGCGCTCCAGGCTGACACCACTGCTCGAGAGTGACATAAATGTGTTAAAACAGTGTGAAACAGGAGAGGACCCCGACGTCTTACACATTTTCACCAAGAACAAATTTGTTAATGAGTACAATATTAAAACTCTCAATAGAGTGTGTCAGGACACAATTTGCATTGCGGCTCGAGACTTTGGGTACGACAAAGAGACGGGTAAATTGACTGAATTGGAAAGTAATCTCCATAACTCCAAACTAGGCAATTTGGAGGAGACATTAGTCATGGGAGTAAATGCACGTGTAATGCTCTGTAAAAATATAGATATAGCAGACGGTCTAGTAAATGGGGTATGCGGTATAGTGACATATATTGTGGAGAATCCACAGAGACGACTGCCTCCTTTAGCAATTTACATTAAATTTGATGATGACAAAGTAGGCGCGCAAAGGAGGAGGCAGACGCGTACCCCTGCTGACCTGACTGGTTCTACCCGCATAGAACCAGTCAGGGACACTGGGATTCAGTGTTTGACACCACTGATCGTGACAATGCTTATTTGTTTATATCTGAAGTTACTAATTCCATCAACTAAACTATTCCTGTAAAAATATTAAACAGAATAGAACCAAACTGAGTTGGGAGCGGGGTCGCCAGTACAGGAGGCGCATGCCAGACCTATTGTACATGTTTTTAGTGGTAGGGGAAACCAGAGTACCCGGAGGAAGCCTACACAGACACAGGGAGAACATGCAAACTCCATTCAGATAGGCCGTGGTCCAACCGGGATTCAAACCCAGGACCTTCTTGCTGAGAGGCAAGAGTGCTATCCACTCAGCCACTGTGCCTCCCACCAATTTGATTTTAAAGTCAATAAAGACAAAAAATAAATTGTATGATCAGTATGCAAAAAATCGCAGCACACAAATAAACCTAATGTATACACAATATAACATATTCTAACAAAAGTAAAGAGGGCAAGCAGGCGGAACTACTTCACTGGGAAATGTAATCATGCTTTTGGGGATGAAAGGAAATCCTGTAAGGTGCTAAATGAGATCCTTGGACGTGATAATAAAACATCAGTCATCCCCGACACTGCAAAACCTACCAAATACAAAATCATTACCAAATGTTTTTAATGATTATTTTACCTCTGTAGAAAAGGAACTATCTGACAACATCAACCCACCAGGGGGCGCCAATTACAAACATTACTCACATGGAAATTATCCAAGTTCTTTAGTTCTCAAACCCACCTGTAGAGAGGAGGTATTAACCATTATAAACAAACTAAAATCGTCCAACACTAATGGTGCTGACAGCGATCTCAGTTGCTATAGTTTTATTAATTTTGCTACAGATACTAAGCCTCTGGCTTGCATTATTAATCTTTCCCTATTAAAAGGTGTAGCCCCAAAAACGTCAATTTGCTAAAATAACACCCAAAAATATAAGTCTGGGGATAAAAATGATTCTTTAAACTGTATCTGTACTACCAGTTATCTGAAAAGTACTTGAAAGAGTTATGTATTCCAGACGTAGCAATTATTTAGAAAAAAAAAAATCATACTAGTAGCCTCACAATATGCCTTTGGAAAAAACAGAACCACTTGTATGGCAATATTAGATTTAACAAAAAAAATAAATTAGTATAGGTGTCTTTCTTGAACGGTCGTAGGCTTTCAACAACATCGCCCATGAGATGCTGCTCTGCAAGTTTATGCACTACGGGATCTGGGGAGTCAGTCTTCAGTGGTTCCGAAGTTATATCTGTGGAAGACAACAGTATGTCCATGTAGAAGGGCTGAACTCTGATATTAAAATCTCAGAAACTGGTATCGGGACCACTTCGCCCAAGCTCGAGGCCGAGCTGGTCGTATCACAGCCGACCCCTCTCACCCTGCACATGGACTATTCCAACCACTCCCCTCAGGCAGGAGACTGCGGTCCATCAGGACTAGAACCTCCCGCCACAAGAACAGTTTCTTCCCCTCTGCTGTTGGACTCTTGAACACTTCTTTACCTGTCCCCCGCCCTTTATAAAGTCACTTTACTGCCCATCATACGTCACTTTAAGATAAGATAAGAATTCCTTTATTCGTCCCACAGTGGGGAAATTTCGATTAGTTAGTTAGATTTCGACAGTAGTAAGAGCACACAGGGAGCACACACAATATATACAAATAAGTAGTAGCTATGTTTCTTAACTAACATAACTAGCTGTAGATGTAGAAAGAACTACGGAACCTCTCCTTCACACAGCGAGGGTGAATTAGTCTGTCACTGAAACTGCTCTCCAGAGCAGAGAGAGTGTCCTGCAGGGGGTGACAGTCATGGTCCAGCATAGATGTTAGTTTGCTCAGGACCCTCCTGTCCCCCACCTGCTGCACTGTGTCCAGGGAACAGCCCAGGACAGAGCTGGACTTCCTGATGACCTTGTCCAGCTTCTTCCTGTCCCTCTCTGTGATGCTGCTGTTCCAGCAGATCACACCGTACAAGATGGCTGATGCCACCACAGAGTCATAGAAGGTCTTCAGGAGTGGCCCCTGCACTCCAAAAGACCTAAGCCTCCTCAGTAGGTAGAGGCGACTCTGGCCCTTCTTGAAGAGGGTGTCTGTGTTATGAGTTCAGTCCAGTTTGTGGTTCAGATGAACACCCAGGTACTTGTAAGAGTCCACTCTCTCGATGTCCTTTCCCTGGATGTTCACTGGAGCTGGAGCGGCAGAGTGACGTCTGCGGAAATCCACCACCATCTCCTTGGTCTTCCCCGCGTTGATGAGGAGGTGGTTCCGCTGACACCAGTCCACAAAGTTTTTTACTTCACTGTACTGCTGTCACCTTACATTGTGTGCACCATGTGCACTTGTATATTGTAAATAGTAACTGTAACTCTATTTTAAAAGTGTTTTTTATTCTTTATTTTTTATTATCTCTTTCTGACTGTTGCACTGAGCCAAAGAAATTTCCAAGTCTGTGACTTCCTGTTACCTACGTGGAAATAAAAATGATTCTGATTCTATTTATTTTGTATGTAAATGATTGTGTATTCTGCACTAATGACTTGCACAAAGTAATCTTCGCTGATGATACAAACGTCTTTACATCTCATAAAAACATAAGAATTAGAAAAACAACTAAATTACCAATTAAGAAAAATAAAAATACAAAGAATATTGATAAATAGTATTAGAAATGAATATACCATTAATAACAAAAAGAAAATGAAAATTCATGGAAAAAATGATAACATGTATGACACAAACACGATCTCTGAAAGTGTGTGCACATGAGTGTGTGTATATAAACTGAAACTGAAACTAAATATTAACAAGAAAATGTCTGCTTCACTTGTTGTCCAGGGTAGCTAATACTATTGCACAGTCTCTGGTTTGTCCTGACATTAGCTCGGTCAGGTTTACTTCTAAACTTTGGAGTCACTGCCGTGCTTCTTTGTTTGTAAATCTTGCTGTAATAAATGAATTCATAAATGATTATTATATGTGTATTTAATACTGCTCTTCATAAACTTTTCTTAGGTTATACTTAACTATGGATCCTGTGCTTGCAAGTCCTTTATAAAAGCTAAATAAATAACAAAGGCTGCAGGCCAGTGTTCTAGGAGAAGAGTGTGAATGTACAATGTACTGTACATTTAAATTCCTACATTATCATATCTTATTTCGGCCTATTTTGTCTCACAGCTATTGTCTGACCCTGGACCAGAACCTGACTTTCAAACATCATGTAGAGGAACTTAAGGAACACTTATAAGTGGAATTTGATCAACTTCAGATACAGTCAGGGGTCACTCACCACTGAGGCATCCCATCTATATCTGAACTGTATGATCCTGCCACATGTTTTGTGTTGTGCCTTGAGCTGGTCTCAGGGCTGTAAAACCACTCTGGGCCCCCTCGAGTCACTGAGGATTGTTTTAGAGAAAGAGGATTATATATAGAGAAGAAAAAGTTGTCAATGCAAAGCTGTCAGACTTTTGGGAGCAGACTAGCCTTGTAAGAGGGTTAAAGCTTAACAGTGTGATAAGGTACCATAGAAAGAAAAAGTCTTGTGTTAGAAGAACATTGAAGCAGCTAAGACAGGGATTTAGTGATCAAAACAACTAACTAACAAATACAACTTATATTACGAGTGGTATGCCGTTTCCTAACTAAAATAATTTATTGTTTCTCATAGACTCAATCTTTTCTTTTTTTTTTAGAAACATATTGACATTTCAGATGTACAACTGTAAGTCTGATGGGTGTTGTATTGTTGATTTCCTTTTGTGATGGTAAATCATTGTTTATGGTGGATCTCAAGTGGATGTCAGACAGAACAGCCTCAGAGAAATATTCTATCTATTAATTTGGATGAGAATGACTGTGGTTTAATGCCGGTCTGACATCGACTACATCGTTATTGGATATTTTGAATTACCGTCTTTACAATGTTTGTTGAGTGGTTTGGAGGCCGGCCCTTATTCATGCATGTTTGTTACTTGCTGTAGAACGGTGAGGGCCTTTGATATGTGCTAAGTGTTCTATTATCGATGAATTATCATTATGACATTCTGGTGATAATGTAAGGCTAATAATATCCGTCAGCCTCGTCACAGACGAGATAGATGGCATTTCTAGTTACCCATTATGTGCCAAAAATTCTTTTTGGCCACGCAGATAAAAGATAGAGTCCTGAAAACGTATTATAATTTTAATGGACAAATTATCTACATTGTAGTTAAGTTACGTCTATTTCCCCCATTGTCCATTCTTTGCCATTCTTCCTGGGTCGCTATGGCTCTGTCAGAACGTGGTTGCATAGTAATGGACCATCTGCAGATATTGATTCTTTTTTTTTTGTAATGGCCTAGTTCAGGATTTTGCTTTTTGTAACATTTTTTTTAGTGGGTAGAGGAAAACAAGAGCAACCAGAAGAATACCTACGCAAATGGCTGTTGACTCAGTGGTCATCCCACAAGAGGACAAATAAAAATCAATACAGAAATAACTAAAAGGGGTGAAGTGGAAACGTCTGTTAGATGCCAAGATGATGCACTGAAAGCGATGATTTTTTTTTTCTTTTTTCTTCCCATTTTTTTTTTCGGGTGGGGCTTATAGTTGCTTACTTTGGTACTAAAACAAGTAGCCTTTATGTGATTTTTTCTTTTGCAATCAGAATAGGATTATTGTACAATTCACTATCCATTTATGAAATCAAAAAAAGACAAAAAAAAAAAAAAAGACAAAAAATAAGTTGAAATCAGAAAGTCACGCTCTGCCAACAAACTATCTAACTATCTTAAATTAAAATCATCTGACACCATCATGGGAATCGACGCAGTTAGATAATCGTGGGCTCGAGCCGTGGTTGTGAGCAGAGGATAGAGGGATAGTCAGCTGGATGGACAGACGCGACAGGTGCTCAGGGAAGCTAAGAGTGACACTATGACGTTGAAGCGGATGGATTGTGCACGCCTCTGAGCCCACAGAGATCGAGGGTGTTTGTTACATCAAATGGGATGCACACATTCATGCTGTAAATCCATGACTGGATCAAGGTAGACCGGAGATTCTGCAGGACAGGACACCGGTGTGGGGTATGAACTGTGAGGTGAGGACAGCTATCATGCACGCAACAGGAGAAATCTAAGTCAGAGTTGGATTCATGAATGCCTTACACAGATGATAGCATTTTGACCCCAAACTGTAAGACCACAGTGAAATACCATAGGAAACCAAATGTAGGAATACATTAGGAAAGAGAAGTGCATAAAAGGCTGAGGAGGGAATTCAAATACATTATTTTTCATTGATTGTTAAACAAGTACATGGCTATGGAAAGACCTAATGTAGTAATTGAAGAGAACCTGTAGGTTAGGAGGAAGAGCACTCAGATAATTAAACTACGGGGTGAAAAAACAAATGGAGGCCAAATGCAAAACTGTAAAAAATTATGTATTAATAAATTGAAAATAATCCAAAAACACAGGGAACAAGGACAGAACTATAAAAGACAAGGGATGACAAATATGACGACGGAACAGGGAGTGAAGGAACACACAGGGCTTAATTCAATGCTAAACGAGACACTGGTGAGGACAGATGAGGGCGGGGCAGGTAATCAAACAGGAAGTAAAACCAAAGCAGACACAGGGATATAACAAACTACAAATAAAACAGGAAATCAATCTTAAACCATGACAAAAACATTAAAACTCCAGGTCTCCGGTTTCCCCTACACTAAAAACATGTACAATATAGGTTCTGGTATGTGCCTCTGTATGGGACCCGCTCCATCTTGTGTGGGTGAGAGACAAATGTAACAATTGTAAAGCGCTTTGTAACTCCAGTCTGTTAAAGGCGCTATATAAATAAGATTACTTACCTACTGCTCACGTTTGATATTCATGTTGTATAAATAATACTATGTTAAAAGTTGCACGCGTTTGCTTTTTTTCCCCTAGACAGTTGTACTTATGTTTTATTTTTCCCAAAGCCCTTCTATCAGATATACCATCTGCCCTGTGATCTATGTTCACTGTAAGAAGTCACTGCAAAGCACATCTCTGTTCGAAAGATAGTTTCAGGACACTACTGTAGAAGAGCTAATGTTCTATCAAAGCCGGCATCAAGGGCGCTGAGTAATGGAGAAAACGGGCTGTCCTCCCCCCTTCCTCCCTGGCCTCCTTGTGCTTGATGTATCCACAGGCAAGAGGTAAGTGCATGATTAATAAAGTAGCTGCACTCTTGCCCATTAATTCGGGTCTCTGGCTGTGGTCTGATAGGCATTAAAGTATGTTGAGGAAGTGGATGACTGCAAAGAGGTATAAAACTGCTGTACAAGGAAGGAACACAGCCAGTGGGGTTTAGTAAAGTTTTAAATGTTATCACATTATCCATATGAATGACTCATGATGAATATAATCCATATAATAAAAGGCCAAGTGCAATTTGTGTAAGTAAGTAATCTTTAATTCATATACCATAATTACAAACTGAGAGTTACCAAGAGCCTGGCCAATTATGTGGGGGGGGGGGAAACCCCCAAATTTTTTTTTCTCTTTACTGCACACAGTGATGCGAGTTCGCCATTCAGCGGCCATGCACTGCCAGACCTATTGTACATGTTATAAGTGGTAGGAGAAAGGAGCACCCAGAGAAGAAAATATGCAGACACAGGGTGAAAAAGCAAAACTCCACACAGAACGGCCCCATCTGGTGGTGGAATGAACCCATAGGACCGTCTTGCCACTCACCACCCTTTGTGTGGGAGAGTCGGTAAAGGCAGTGCTTGACAAGGCCTTTCTATGTATACTTAAAATAATAAAAGCTGTTGTGAAATGGATTTGAAGTTTTTTTTTTTCTTGATGACTATCTCACTCTTTTTCATAACAGATGTACAGCTACCCTCTATATGTTCAGTGATGCGAATAACGGCGTTACTAGTAACGGCCGTTACTAACGCCGTTACTTTTTCTTCAGTAACGAGTAATTAACTGTATTACTTTGACAGTAACTATAACGCCGTTATCATTTTCTGACATCCGTTACTGCGCGATACTTAAGACGCACAATGAAGTGTTGTATGAGAGAAGGGAGGGATGAGAAAAAATAGGCAATTATTGGCTGATTGTACAACATATTTCTTTACAATCTACAGTTACGTTGAGAGGATGCTCATAAATTGTGTTTTTGAAAACAAATATGGTCTTAATCGCGCTCAACCACGGCTTGTTCACCGTGCGGTCAGCCACGAGTAGCGCATTGAGCGCAGAAGTCTGCTGCATACAATTCATCGATAAGCGCCTTTCTGCTTCCTTGGTTTATTGCTAAGAGCTGCAACAGGTTTGGCTAACATAATATAACACATTTTTTAGATGATTCTAAATTGCACTAGGGTAATTTTCAATTCCTATAGGAATGATAAAAGAGAGGTGAAGTGTAAGTCGGGTTGATTTTAGAATTGGGATGCACCCGGCTGCAGCTGCAAACACAGGAGTTTATGGAGGAACACTCGTTTGTTTTACTTTTTAAAACTCATTGGACTCATTTCCAATTGGAGGATTAAATATCTACGCCAAACTATTATTGGACTTAAACAAGGAATGGTCTGAAACGAAGGGATGTGCAGGTCATTTATAAGGTAGACCCATAACTCATGTTTTTCGTTTTGTATGAACAACAATGCGGGCAGAAACTTTCTGTTGTAGCCAAAACAAATTGTCCACTTGATTTATATGATGTATATGTTCATCTGATTGGACTGAAGTCAGTGCGTCCCGGTGTTTCCACATTCACAGTGGGGTGTTTGTGATAAGTTCTTACAGCACAGGAGAGGAGATGAAGAGTGAACAGGACTTCAGCAACAAACAGCCTTTTCTAGATGGAAATATTGGCACTATTTCAACTCACTGAGGTTAAGGTAAAAATGTGCAGTGGGTGCACTTATTTTGTTCCAGAACAAAACGAAAACAAGTATCGCATAGTTACTTTTTACTGGTAACTAGTTACTTTTTATGTGGAGTTAATCGTAGTAACTCAGTTATCTTTTTGGGAGAAGTAACTAGTAACTTATAACTAATTACTTTTTCAAAGTAAGTGCCCACACTGCAATGTTTATGCTAATTCTGCTATTTTCATGTAAAGCTGGGGTGCCCAACTTCAAAATACCAAAACATTTAATAGTGTGCCTGATTATTTCACATTTTAGTTATTTTAGACTCTTCCCGCTGGAACCAAAACTACTTTGCATGTTATGGTTTATGTGAAAATTTAAACAAACATAGTATTATTCAAGCCAAATAAATGTTGAATTAATATAGTTGTTTGTCATGGGTGTTTTCCGATCCTGAGTCACTAACTTAATAACCAGGATATTATTTATCTTTGTGCCCCAGACAGTGAGGATTTAAAGCGTAGAGATTTCTCTCCATCCACAGTGTAATGCAGATGAAACTGGAAACACTGCCTGGTCTGCAAATCCGCAAATGATCTCAATACTCTCTAAAGTAGTCGGCAGACATTACCCAATTGTCCTCCTGCCCTGGAAACACAGTTGCAAAATCTCAAAATAATCCAGTTCCCAGTGAAGTCCACACAATCTGATCTCCAGGTACACTGTTCTGTCTCTGTTTTTAGTGGTAGATGAAACACCCGTTTAATTGTGATTTGTACATTTTGATTTACTTGTAAATGTGTTTTTTAATAATTCAAAGTCTAATGGTGCGTTCAGACCAAACGCGATTTCTGCGGCCAAAGCGGCGGGTCTACATTGACACAACATGGGGGACGCGCGCCAAGGAGCGGCGAGAGATCACGCGGCGCGATTCGCGCGGCCAGAGCGGCGCGAATTCGAGCGTTTCGCGCGATTCGCGCGGCGTGTTTTGAGATGTCAAGCGTTTTGACGCGCGTTTCGCGCGATTCGTGCCTCCAACGCGGCCGCCGCTAGAGTTGAACAATGTTGAACTTTTTGGGAGAATTCGCGTGTGCCGACCAATCAGGAGCTTTCTCCTCCAGTGACGTAGTGACGCATTTCACTACCGGAAAAACACTGGTAGATGACAGCTATGGAGGACACGTCAATTGCTCAGGTCGGTGCTCATTCTGAGTACACTGCGGACCACAGCTACCGGGACCGAAATAAAAAAGAGCTTGCTTGGAGGAGGGTTAGCGAGGTGGTTGGTGTCTCGGGTAAGTTATTTTAACTTTTCAATGTTGTAAATATTTCCCCGCGAAAAAAACTACTACTTTCCTGCTTACGAGTTGATGTGTTTATTCAGTGGAAGTTTGCAAAAAGCGGTGGAAGAATCTGAGGGACACATATGAGGTGCTGAAGGTCGGTGTCATGCAGCAAACGGAGACCTCGAACAGTTGGAAAAAATACATTTCTTTCCTTTCTATTACCCACATTTTGCTGACTTTTAGCATTTATATTGCTTTCTGTGTATGCATTTCTTTTAATGCTTTCTTAACATCATGGCCAGGTGAAAATAGGCATTGGCTATTTTCAAACCAGGATAGATCTTGATCATGTGTTGTGTTAAATTTCACTTTTCCCTTTTATATGAACAAATCATTTAAATGTACATAATAATGTACATTATTATGTACATATAAATGTCATAAGCGCAATGTACACATGATATGAAATAATTGTATTTCTTGTTTTCTTCTGGCACAGACACTGCCACCACCACACAAGGTGAGACATCTTTGCCTGAGCTGCCTGCTGCTGCTGCTGCTGCTGCTTCCTCAGCCGGTTCTTCTTCTGTGAGGGCTGGATCTTCCCCTGCTTCTGCACCTACAGGTGTGGCTTTTTTTAATCATTGTTTTATTTTTATTCTTATTACAGGACTGTTCATATAAACAAAATGTTACTGCATAATATGCCAAAATTACCCAAGGGCTTTTACATCAGTGTAGACGACAAATTTACAGAGAAACGACAAGATGTCAAGGCACTACAGGTGGAAAGAAGCTTTGGTCTGATACAACACATCTTCCCTCTTTCTTTGATAAAAACATACTACTGAAATACCTTATGCTATAAAAGTACTGAACAAATACATGCAATGGTTGCCACAAGATGGCAGCTATCCTGTTTAATGCAGACAATAGAGTATTACTTTTTTACAGCCAATTTCAAATTTCATTGCGAAATACACTTCAGAGATATTAGTTTGTAACTGTCAATTTGTGCATGTGTGAGTAATTTCATTGATAACTGCAATGTTCAAGTTAATTGTAACAAACACACAACTTAAAAGTGTTTTACATGTGTTTAACTATGTCTACACACTCTGGCTTTAATACAGATATTATTTGCTCTCTTCATTTTGCTTTTTTGAAATACATGTTCCACTTTTTAACACTGTGATTGCCCTGTGTTCTTTGTTGGCGGCTCTACGGACGTGGGCCTCTTCCGAGCCCTCTTCCTTGGTGGGCCTTCAGAGTGGGAGCGGGAGCTGCTGGAGACTCTACGGACCAAAGCAGCCGGACCGCCCGACTACTCAGAAGAACATCAGTTCCTGCTCTCTCTCTTTCCTCTCCTGCAAAGGGTGGCACCAGAGTCAAAAGAATTTGTGAAATTCAAAATGTACCAACTTTTATATGAAAGCAGCACCGTTCTGCTTAATTTGGAACCATTGGCCAGTACAGTTTTTTTTACCTAAGGTGACACCTTTTGCAGGGGAGGAAACAGACATGTGTCCCTTTCCTCTTCCACCGCACCTCCTCCAAGCAAGCTCCTTTTCATTTGTTTATATGTACATTTCATTTCTTTTTCATTGTTTGTTACTTTTTTTATAAAGAAAATATTTTTCAAACCTCATGTGTTCTACTTCAAGCCAACCATTACTACCTTTCATATAATATTGACAGAAAATGCTATTCTATATTTGTACATTTACTTTTATAAGAGCTGACTGGGTTTTATAGAAGATGGAATAACAAACACTTAAAGAGCGATACAGTAGTTGACAGTATTTTTTATTCATTTCACCTTTTACTGTTTTAACAACCTTGTAATTATGGAAAAGCTTGAATGTGCATATGATTAACCTGAAGTTGGAGTGGAGTCGCAGTGGAGTCTGGCAGTCATTACCTAGAAACAGAAGGTATACAGGTGAATAGAATAGTGCAAATCAATATGGGTTTGGACTATGGCCAGATGTGGGTCAGTCTTGTGGTGGACATGACTACTCTGTGGGCTGCCACGGCAGTGCTCCCTCCTCACTGAAGTGGGCCATGAACACTTTCCTTATGTCCACTGCTGGCTTCCAGGCGGCCATCCGCTGCACGCCTGGAAGTGGTTCTTCACCGGCAGCAGCTCCCCTCGGTGCAGGAACCTGCCCATCTCCAGCCATCCTCATCCTCATCCTGGAGATGGGCAGGGCGCATTAAATTGCAGCGCAGTGAAAAGGCCTCATCTGCCACGAACACATGGGGCTGGGGTCCTCTGTGGTCAGCTCCAGGTATGCACTGGTCAGGAGGCAGGTCGAGTGTGCCCTCGCGCAGAGCCTCACCAAAGGCAGAGTTGGACACGATGCCTCCATCGCTGGATCTGCCGTACCCTCCCACATCAATCACCCTGAACCTGTACTGGGCATCCACTACAGCCAGGAGCACAAGGGAATGGTGCCCCTTATAATTAAAAAACATGGACCCAGAGTTGGGGGGTGCCTTCACAGCCACATGCTTCCCATCAATGGCCCCACAGCACAGAGGGAAGTTCCATCGGACCTCCACTCCTCTGCTCCAGGCACAGCCATGAACTCCTCCACGAGGCAGTCCCAGATGGCTGCCACCACATCTGGGATGAGCATGGAGACGGTGGATATGCCCGCTCTGAAGCTCCCCGCAATGGTCCTGTAGGAGTCCCCAGTGGCAAGAAACCTGCAATTACAAAATGATATGAACATATTTATCACAATTACATTCATAAAAATCACGTGACAAAACTTGTGTAGCATAAAATACGTTAAACTAGTAGACAGTAAACATCATAGACAGTAATCATAGACACCATATTGTTGCATAATACTGTTTTCTGAGCTATTACATTGTGGATTGTGATTGAAAAATGACACACTTTGTAAGTAGTTATGAATTCTGAATGGGGTAAAAAAACACTAACCGCAGACAGATGGACAGGCGCTCTTCAGCTGGAATAGAGCGCCTGTAGTTGGTGTCCTGGTAGGAGATCCTAGCGCCAATGCGGGTCAGTAGGTCGTCAAACTGAGCCAGGGAGAGAGACGAAAGTACCGCTGAAAGCGACCCTCATCCGAGCGCAGCTCCCGGAGCAAATGGTGAAACTCACCAAACTCCAACCGTCTACGGACTATCTGATGAATCCAGACACGTCGTCGATTCGCCCTTTGACGACGTGTCTGGCTTTATTTATCAGATAAAGCAACTCCTTCGCTGACATCCATTTTGGGAAGCTACAGGCAAAAGAGACAAGCCCCGCCCCTAAAACGCTCTCAACGCTCTGTGACAGCGGCTGCCCTCTAGTGTCCTGGCCGCGCGGCCAAGTTTCTCTGTGACAGCGGCTGCCACAATTTGTCACAAGCGGCCCAAGCCGCGCGATAGACGCGATTTGGCCGCAGAAATCGCGTTTGGTCTGAACTGCGTTCAGGGGAGCTGCGCTCGGATGAGGGTCGCTTTCAGCGGTACTTTCGTCTCTCCCTGGCTCAGTTTGACGACCTACTGACCCGCATTGGCGCTAGGATCTCCTACCAGGACACCAACTACAGGCGCTCTATTCCAGCTGAAGAGCGCCTGTCCATCTGTCTGCGGTTAGTGTTTTTTTACCCCATTCAGAATTCATAACTACTTACAAAGTGTGTCATTTTTCAATCACAATCCACAATGTAATAGCTCAGAAAACAGTATTATGCAACAATATGGTGTCTATGATTACTGTCTATGATGTTTACTGTCTACTAGTTTAACGTATTTTATGCTACACAAGTTTTGTCACGTGATTTTTATGAATGTAATTGTGATAAATATGTTCATATCATTTTGTAATTGCAGGTTTCTTGCCACTGGGGACTCCTACAGGACCATTGCGGGGAGCTTCAGAGCGGGCATATCCACCGTCTCCATGCTCATCCCAGATGTGGTGGCAGCCATCTGGGACTGCCTCGTGGAGGAGTTCATGGCTGTGCCTGGAGCAGAGGAGTGGAGGTCCGATGGAACTTCCCTCTGTGCTGTGGGGCCATTGATGGGAAGCATGTGGCTGTGAAGGCACCCCCCAACTCTGGGTCCATGTTTTTTAATTATAAGGGGCACCATTCCCTTGTGCTCCTGGCTGTAGTGGATGCCCAGTACAGGTTCAGGGTGATTGATGTGGGAGGGTACGGCAGATCCAGCGATGGAGGCATCGTGTCCAACTCTGCCTTTGGTGAGGCTCTGCGCGAGGGCACACTCGACCTGCCTCCTGACCAGTGCATACCTGGAGCTGACCACAGAGGACCCCAGCCCCATGTGTTCGTGGCAGATGAGGCCTTTTCACTGCGCTGCAATTTAATGCGCCCTGCCCATCTCCAGGATGAGGATGAGGATGGCTGGAGATGGGCAGGTTCCTGCACCGAGGGGAGCTGCTGCCGGTGAAGAACCACTTCCAGGCGTGCAGCGGATGGCCGCCTGGAAGCCAGCAGTGGACATAAGGAAAGTGTTCATGGCCCACTTCAGTGAGGAGGGAGCACTGCCGTGGCAGCCCACAGAGTAGTCATGTCCACCACAAGACTGACCCACATCTGGCCATAGTCCAAACCCATATTGATTTGCACTATTCTATTCACCTGTATACCTTCTGTTTCTAGGTAATGACTGCCAGACTCCACTGCGACTCCACTCCAACTTCAGGTTAATCATATGCACATTCAAGCTTTTCCATAATTACAAGGTTGTTAAAACAGTAAAAGGTGAAATGAATAAAAAATACTGTCAACTACTGTATCGCTCTTTAAGTGTTTGTTATTCCATCTTCTATAAAACCCAGTCAGCTCTTATAAAAGTAAATGTACAAATATAGAATAGCATTTTCTGTCAATATTATATGAAAGGTAGTAATGGTTGGCTTGAAGTAGAACACATGAGGTTTGAAAAATATTTTCTTTATAAAAAAAGTAACAAACAATGAAAAAGAAATGAAATGTACATATAAACAAATGAAAAGGAGCTTGCTTGGAGGAGGTGCGGTGGAAGAGGAAAGGGACACATGTCTGTTTCCTCCCCTGCAAAAGGTGTCACCTTAGGTAAAAAAAACTGTACTGGCCAATGGTTCCAAATTAAGCAGAACGGTGCTGCTTTCATATAAAAGTTGGTACATTTTGAATTTCACAAATTCTTTTGACTCTGGTGCCACCCTTTGCAGGAGAGGAAAGAGAGAGAGCAGGAACTGATGTTCTTCTGAGTAGTCGGGCGGTCCGGCTGCTTTGGTCCGTAGAGTCTCCAGCAGCTCCCGCTCCCACTCTGAAGGCCCACCAAGGAAGAGGGCTCGGAAGAGGCCCACGTCCGTAGAGCCGCCAACAAAGAACACAGGGCAATCACAGTGTTAAAAAGTGGAACATGTATTTCAAAAAAGCAAAATGAAGAGAGCAAATAATATCTGTATTAAAGCCAGAGTGTGTAGACATAGTTAAACACATGTAAAACACTTTTAAGTTGTGTGTTTGTTACAATTAACTTGAACATTGCAGTTATCAATGAAATTACTCACACATGCACAAATTTCGACAGTTACAAACTAATATCTCTGAAGTGTATTTCGCAATGAAATTTGAAATTGGCTGTAAAAAAGTAATACTCTATTGTCTGCATTAAACAGGATAGCTGCCATCTTGTGGCAACCATTGCATGTATTTGTTCAGTACTTTTATAGCATAAGGTATTTCAGTAGTATGTTTTTATCAAAGAAAGAGGGAAGATGTGTTGTATCAGACCAAAGCTTCTTTCCACCTGTAGTGCCTTGACATCTTGTCGTTTCTCTGTAAATTTGTCGTCTACACTGATGTAAAAGCCCTTGGGTAATTTTGGCATATTATGCAGTAACATTTTGTTTATATGAACAGTCCTGTAATAAGAATAAAAATAAAACAATGATTAAAAAAAGCCACACCTGTAGGTGCAGAAGCAGGGGAAGATCCAGCCCTCACAGAAGAAGAACCGGCTGAGGAAGCAGCAGCAGCAGCAGCAGCAGGCAGCTCAGGCAAAGATGTCTCACCTTGTGTGGTGGTGGCAGTGTCTGTGCCAGAAGAAAACAAGAAATACAATTATTTCATATCATGTGTACATTGCGCTTATGACATTTATATGTACATAATAATGTACATTATTATGTACATTTAAATGATTTGTTCATATAAAAGGGAAAAGTGAAATTTAACACAACACATGATCAAGATCTATCCTGGTTTGAAAATAGCCAATGCCTATTTTCACCTGGCCATGATGTTAAGAAAGCATTAAAAGAAATGCATACACAGAAAGCAATATAAATGTAAAAGTCAGCAAAATGTGGGTAATAGAAAGGAAAGAAATGTATTTTTTCCAACTGTTCGAGGTCTCCGTTTGCTGCATGACACCGACCTTCAGCACCTCATATGTGTCCCTCAGATTCTTCCACCGCTTTTTGCAAACTTCCACTGAATAAACACATCAACTCGTAAGCAGGAAAGTAGTAGTTTTTTTCGCGGGGAAATATTTACAACATTGAAAAGTTAAAATAACTTACCCGAGACACCAACCACCTCGCTAACCCTCCTCCAAGCAAGCTCCTTTTTATTTCGGTCCCGGTAGCTGTGGTCCGCAGTGTACTCAGAATGAGCACCGACCTGAGCAATTGACGTGTCCTCCATAGCTGTCATCTACCAGTGTTTTTCCGGTAGTGAAATGCGTCACTACGTCACTGGAGGAGAAAGCTCCTGATTGGTCGGCACACGCGAATTCTCCCAAAAAGTTCAACATTGTTCAACTCTAGCGGCGGCCGCGTTGGAGGCACGAATCGCGCGAAACGCGCGTCAAAACGCTTGACATCTCAAAACACGCCGCGCGAATCGCGCGAAACGCTCGAATTCGCGCCGCTCTGGCCGCGCGAATCGCGCCGCGTGATCTCTCGCCGCTCCTTGGCGCGCGTCCCCCATGTTGTGTCAATGTAGACCCGCCGCTTTGGCCGCAGAAATCGCGTTTGGTCTGAACGCACCATTAGACTTCTGCCGTCTGTCATGGAGAGTAGGCGCGGCCGTGACGTCACATGCAAGGGGTCAATAGAACAACTTCGAAGCGTGACTCTTTCCAAAACCACATCTTTATAAATGCAGGGGAGAGCTTGGTTTTACTGATGGTGTCTATGAAGCTCGCACACTCCTCGCTGCAACTATAACCATCGCCATAGTCACAGTCATACTTTGCTTTCATACTGTATCTTAATAATAAATAATATATTAGTAAAATGAATAAAGAAACATATTATTTCTACTAATGTCTACACTAATGATTTGTAGACGTGACCGAGTCTACAGCAAAAAGTCTGCGTAACAGTGTGCACTATGGAGGAGACTATGTGGAGGAGACTAGACTGTAGTCTAGCTCTGCTGGGGGACTCTCAAAAAGGAAAAGCTTTCAGCCCATCCCTCCTCCTACAGTCAAATTTGTGCATTCACTGCTGCGCAGAGGACAGGTAGTGATGATAATCAAATGGAAAAAAAATTCTCAATGAGTTCAAATATTATTTTCTTTCTTTTTCTAGGACTCCCTAAGCAGAGGCTGACAGCAATCAAAGATGGACACAGCACATTTATTTATATTATGTCAAATATACATATACACATTTTTACCCAAACATTGAAATAAAAGTAAGACGTATTTCTAAAGTGGTGATAAGTTGTATGTTTGAATTTTCCTCACTGTGGGACGAATAAAGGATCTCTTATCTTTATGAGAAAGGGGGCTTCTTTATAACCAACAGGTCCTGCTCTTCTGGCCTCTCCCCGGGGCTCTTCTGCTCTTCTTTCTCCGGGGTGCGTCATTTACATGTTTGTAGCAGAGGCTATTTCCCCCAAATACAATAACGAGAAGAGCCTATTTTTAACGTTGTCTTCTTGGTTAGTATGGGGGGCCGCGCAGACCCATCAGATTTTTAAGGGGGCCGCGGTGTTACTGACTTTGGTAATGGCTGATTTACTTACTTCTAGTAATTTAAAAATAACTAGAACAGTTGATCTAATAGTTTTATACCTACAGACAACTTTTCTAGTATTAGCAGACTATAGTGTCAGTAACAGTAATTGCGCTATAACTATAAAACGGGAACAGTGCAGTATGTATACTGTATTTTCTATGGGAATAATAATGTTAAAGTGGACATATCGTGTTTTCAAATAATTGATTTTTACATCTAAATCATTAATTTGTGGTCTATATAAAGCGTAACTGCAATGCCTGGGTCTGAGTCTCATTATTTTTAGCTCCACGGGCCTTTCTTCTACACCTGTTCTGAGGTGCGTCTGAGAGCAACCTGTTTTGGTGCTGTCTCTTTAAATTCAAATGAGGCGCTTTTGACCACGCCCCCATCCAGGTGACACAGGTTCAACTCCACCCCGAGCGGCCATTTTCGTAGTTTCTAAGCACAGATACAATTATCTCATAGAAACTTCTCATTACATCGCAAACATGAAGCAGGCCTTCCTCATTGACTGAAAGCAAATGTTAATTTTCATTCTTAGTACAGTCTTATTATCGACTCTTCTCTTTTTAGCTTTGGGATCCATGCGCACAGTCAAGGCAAGGAAAGGCAAGTTTATTTATATAGCACAATTCATACACAAGGCAGAACAAAATAAGAAAGCATTAAAATCATAAATAATCACAGAACATTAAAAAGAAAGCTAAAAATATAAAATCCCTCAGTTGTATGCACAGCTAAACAGAACTGTTTTTTAACCTGGTTTTAAACATTGTCATTGAGGAGGCCTGTCTCACATCTTCAGGAAGACTGTTCCAGATTTTAGCAGCATGAATCTGAAAAGCAGCCTCCCCATGTTTAGTTCTGACTCTGGGCACTAACAGGAGTCCAGTCCCTGTGCTCCTCAGAGTCCCAGCAGGAGTCCAGTCCCTGTGCTCCTCAGAGTCCCAGCAGGAGTCCAGTCCCTGTGCTCCTCAGAGTCCGGGCTGGTTCGTATGGTACTAACATGTCACTAATATATTTTGGTGCGAGGCCATGGAGAGACTTGTACACAAGCAGAGCTCACATGCCGGTTTGTTTACAACAGCGGCCGCCTGGCGCTGGCCTACGTCGCAGGATATGACACACTACGTTGACATAAATGTTTAAATTGAATATTACTTTTTACTAAAGGTGGACACAGACAACACTATTGTTTGTTACAGGGATGAGAATTGGTCAAAAAAGACTGAAATGCATATTGTCAGCCATTTGCTGGCTCTAAATCTGTTTAATTTGTTCACAACATATTACTTTTGGGCTCAAACATAAACTTTTAATGCAATGCAAAATTTAGGTATCAGAGCTTTATTTAGGGTGTTTAATCGCGCTTCGAGAGGAGAGGGGAGACGCGGAGTGTGTGCACAGATTACTCAAAGACACGCATGGTCCTGTGCGCGTTTATAGGGTTGGGTACATGGCCACGTTGAGGCTGCGCGCTCAGCCACAACACGGTGAAGCGGCTGGACGCTCACAGCCTCTCGCAGCCGCTGGACGCGGAAGCTGCTCATTACAAAGCGGCCGCAGATGCCCCGGAACACTGCGGCCGCTGAGGTGGCGGAATCCCGTTCGAGTACATACAGCAGGTGCCCCGCGGATACGCGCGCCCGCTCGAACAATTCTCAACGGATTTACACTTCTCATAAACATGTGTTTTGTATGAGGCAGACAGACCGGCCCAAATATGGGCATCGGCCCTTAGGGCATTGCCCGGTACGCCCGATGGCCAGTCCAGCCCTGTGCGCTGGCATCCTTGAGCTTGGACTACAAAGTATGCACAGTAGAGGGCTGGGCCGAAGTGTTTTGTTTGACGCCCATGCCCTTATATAGCAAATACTGTGACGTAATAATTCTAAACACGTAATAGAGAATGGCAAAATCAGAACGGGTTGAAAAATCTTACCTAAACAGAATATGAAGTGTTCTCTGCAACCCATGAAGAGACTGATTTAAACTTTTTTGCACTTCTAGAGGCTCCAACTTCACAACATAAGGCATTTAAGGCACAAAAAGTGGATTTTTCATGATATGTCCCCTTTAATAATAATGCATCGGTTTTATATAGCACTTTTTTGGACACTCAAAGACGCTTTACATGTCATTATTCATTCACTCCATACACGGTGATGATAAACTAACAATGTAGCCACAGCTGCCCTGGGGTACACTGACAGAAGCAAGGCAACCAGTATGTAACATCGGCCCCTCCGACCACCACCAACCATTCACACACACCAGACTCATTCTAGGCAATGGGGGTGAAGTGTCTTGCCTGAGGACACAACAGCAGTTTGGCACTTTACAGCTGCAGTCACCCATAGCCGCCCCTTCCACCCTCGCGCCCCTCATTTGCGCGTTCCTGATGATGGGTGTGAGTGCTCAGGGTGTCCAGGGAGAGAAGGGCATGGATCTATTATAATACGGAGAAGGGTCTGTCTCCAGCCTGCAAGACAGAGGCGTGTCGTGTAGTAGGCGTAAGTATATCCGTAGAAAACTCGGAGAAGACATGGCAGACCGTTATGGGGTAAGGTTACTGTCAATTAAGACGTGCATAACTAAAAAAAAACGCGTGCATATTTATTGGTATTTGTGCATAAAAATATTTTGTTAATTCATGATTAAGATAATACAAACTAAAAAGACATGGAATTTCGTAATTAAGAATAACAAAATATAAAACTGTATGTGTGATTTCGTACTTGTGAATACGATTTTTTTTTGTGCTTGCATTTTGTTCTCTGAAAATACGAATTTCAGCAGTCAGCAAATTATCAATATTACGTCACTGCTCACAGACATTAACAATCGAGCCTGCGCAGAGTTGATCATGGCAGAGGACAACAACATTAAAGTGGTTCTCACCCCCGCTCCTCGGAGCTTACGTCACTCACATTTCCTGTTCAAATCTTCCTCTAAATGGGCGTAGCCTGGAGGACTAAAGGGGGCGTGAACGAGACTGGGCCGTTTACATTGCTCTGGGCGGGGGGCTGCTGACGTCAGGTCCAACTTGCAGACGTCAGGTCCAACTTCTGTGCCAGTGTTGGCGCCAGATTCAAAATTCAAATGTAGTAATACAGGTCGCCAGCAGATGGCGCCTCACAGGCGGTTTTAGGCAGAAAGTTTGACTTTCAACTAATTTGCACCAAAGTGACAAGATTATGACCAGGATATGTAGACAACACTATTGGACACTCATTTAAATCGTTTATCAGCAAAAAAAAGTGGATTTGAGGGTGAGTTGTCCTTTAACAACGTGGCTCAAAATCAGGTATATAACAATATTTGATCATTTTGGTCGTAAATGAATGTTAAGAAATATTAATTCCATAATATGTGTTCTTAAGAAGATGTTTCTTGGTCGTTTTTTTGCAGTGTTTAATTAAGGCTAGCTTCAATGCTAGTTTTACAGCTTTCCATGTTATTTTAAAACCAAGATGTTTACATTCTTAGCATTTTCATTTGATGAAGCCTTGGCCCCTAATCAATGTGGTTAATGTGTTGATACCAGCCCCAACCCTCCAGATTATTCATAGTTCGCGCTGTTACTACCCCTGAGCAATATGAAGTTCACCTCCCCGTGCTATACTCATCCTTGGTTGTTAGACGTAGCAGACCCTGTTGCACCCTATGGGCCTCAATCTTATATTTGTGAGTAAATTTGACACATTACTTTTACTCACTAGTTCAGTAACGCTTGTTAGTTAAATAAATGCGTTATTTTCTGTAGAATAAAACAATACCAGAATAAAAAAATAAAACTTGCATTGGGGCCAAAAAAACGTTTCTAGAGAGGGACAAGAAACATCTTCTCATTAACACATTTATGGAATTAATATTTCTTACACATTTATTTACGACCAAAATTATAAAATATAGTTATATACCGGATTTTGAGCCGCGTTGTTAATGTTGTTACCCTCTGCCATGTTTGCGCAGGCTCGATTGTTAATGTCTGTGAGCAGTGACGTAATATTGACAGTTTGCTCACTGCTGAAATTCGTATTCTCAAAAAGAAAATGCAAGCACAAAAAAAAAATCGCATTCACAAAAACAAAATCACACATACAGTTTTATATTTTTTTATTCTTAATTACGAAATTCCATGTATTTTTTGTTTGTATTATCTTAATCATGAATTAATAAAATATTTTTTTGCACAAATACCAATAAATATGCACGCATTTTTTTTTGACAGTACCCATGGACCGTTCGGTGTTTTGAGGTGGTGTATGCAGTCAGAGCCGTTGAGCGCTCTGCGGATACGCAGACCTCCATGAAAACATGTTAGGTTTGTTGTTGTAGTTTGTGTATGTTTATATTTTTTTGCACTTTTTATTCGTTTCTTTTCATTCCTTGGACCAGCGTCGTTTGGGTTAGAGTGGCGCCTTGCCCTCCCGAAGTGCGGAAGGCAAATACGTCGCCAACGCGGAAACTCGCGACATGAAGAAAAACAATCAAAATGGCGGCTCCGCAGTGACGGCCTGTCTCTTTTTCCATAGTCTTTTGTGGATTTTAACCAATTCACGTAACGTATCTTCAAGCTGGTTTAGTTGTATGAGTAAGTACAGCTTCAAGCCATGTTCTGATAGCGGAGAACTTAACATTATGTGCGTTTATGTTGGGAAAACTCCACAGAACAGAAGGTCTCTGCACACTCCGTCTGAGTTTAAAACTCAGAAAAGAGAAAAAGTACAATGTTTAGGTCTGGATATCAGTTTCGCGTAATATGTGATACAAACTTGTGGTAGTAGCAGTAGTAGCAGAAGAAAAGTAAAAGTCACAGATTTTGAATATGTTAATTAATTTAAAGCATCTGACCGTAATTTTTCAGATTTGGGTAATAGACTTCAAATTGTGAGGGATTACAGACAAACGCCCCCTACAAAAAGGTATACATACTACATGTAAATAATATTAAGTTTAAGAAGAAAGAGACCAGAGCGCGAGACCAGCGCGAGACCAGAGCGACACCAGATAGAGAGATTAAATGTGTGTGTCTGTGTGTGTGTGTTCAGAGATGATAAGTGGTCTGGACGAGGACAGCTTCGTTGCCTGCTGTCGTCTTGTGTTGCAGAAGTCGGAGGAGCTGAGAGACGGCTGGCGCTGGGAGCAGGTGAAGTGCACACTCGAAACACTATGGCAGATATAACTTAAAGCTGCACTAACTGACTTTGTTTTTTTATTCATTACGAAAATGCTATCCATGTCCATGTAGTGCATTGGGTTATACGTCCTTTTGAAGATAAAGTTGCGCAGATTATGGGGCGACAGTGGCTCAGTTGGTAGAGCATTGGCCTTTGAGCCTGAAGGTCGTGGGTTCAAGCCCACCATAAGACCTACTTCACGACTCTCACTGATGACTGCTGTCGTTGTGTCCTTGGGCAAGACACTTAACCCCACTTTGCCCGAAGCCCCCACTGAAAGATCTCAGCTACTGTGGACTCACCACCTGCAGGAGGATCAGTGAGGGTCTGGTGCTCTGTGTACTGGGTGCAGCTTTGCCTGGCCTGCCAGACACTCCTCCTTTCTGTTCAAAAGAAGAACCGTCTGGACACCTCTTCCTAGCCTATCATTTCACGATTTTACCCACATCGGTCCAATCACGCACCGAGAGGCGGGACTTCCTTTCACCTTTGAGTTGCTAATAACTCCTCGTATCTTTAAGTTTTTGTTACAAAATCGACAGCAGTCGTTTACATTTGCACTAGCTGACATGCCGCCATCCCTTGTTTTGTGTTTACTGAAACGGCTTGGGTGCCGCTAGTTGCTGCGTCATATCCTGTGTGCATCTAATTGGTTGATGCAGTCTGTCAACCACGCCCACCGGGAATTCGCTGAGATCAAGCTCGTTCCCAGACTATATGTCTTTGAAAAAGCATATCGTTTGGCAGGCCAGGCAAGGTGCAGCTCTGACTACCACCCCCCCGACCCAGAAATGGATTAAGGGGAAGAAAATGGATGGATGGATGGGTTGTGCAGATTTGTGCTGGCGTGACATTATATTTTAGATCGAGTTTTGATGAAACAAGGAAGAGAATGTGTTTCGGGTCGCAGATTGTGACCAATCACAGCGTACCACTAGCCTCCACTTCCGTCAGAAATCTACAGGTCTCGTTAGCATAGACGGCTGAGAAAGCACAACAAGTGGCGGAGCTAACCTGAAGCTTCCTCGTCTTCGTCACCGGTTACTGCTTACACAGCGAAACAGCCATCCAAGAGAAAGTCTCGTTCCTCCGCGCTTCCCGGTTCTGTCATTCTATGGTCACGCCATCCACGCTCAAATGTACGATACACAATTCTATCCATATTGTGTGACGCTAGCTCAATCAACAACAGTGGGTGTGTGTGGGGGGCGATAGCTTCGTGGGTGCGGGGAGGGGAGCAGAAAGAGCGAGGCCAGCGCTCAGCTTTTCAGCTCTCTGCCCATAAAGTCTAATAGTGACTCACAGGGCTCTTGATTTAATCGTGCTGAAGAAGATGACAAAGTCTGGGATCACGTCTTTAATTCAGACAGAAGACATGTTTTATTGTCAATGGTAGAGACAGCACGAACAACACGAACAAGGGATGTTACGACAGCAAGTTGTAATATAGTCAGGAGAAACCGAGACCTCCAATCAGCAGCTGCCACAGTGCCAGCAGAGAAAGTCAAAACAAGTAGTAGAAAAGTACAGGTTTCTGCACATTGATGGAATGATGAGTTTAACCTTAACAAAAGTTGCTTCAAAGTGTTATGAAATCTCACACTGCTTTAGACCTGCTTTAGTCCTGATTACACTTGCTTTAGTCCTGTTTTAGTCCTGCTTTAGACCTTTTTTAGTCCTGCTTTAGTCCAAGACCATACAAAAGCCAAGAGCTCAAACTTGTATTTCCTTCAGGATTAATAAAGTACTGATGATCGAAACAAACCTTTAGAGCAATGAACTCGGGACATGGATTTTATTATCCCTAAATTCTATTGTTATAAGTTATGTGTTTTTGACGTTTACTGGACTCTTCCTTTATTCTCAGGGATCAGAGGGATATCTGAGAAAAACTGTTCTACACTCAGTGTCCATACAAGAAGCAGAGAACTCTGAGCGGGAAATCGCACACAAGGAATGCCAGGTACCATCACCGAGCCCCTCCCCCTGTGACACTCAGCCCTTTGTACTGTACCTTGACTGTAAAAGATCATGTGTGTTAATGTTTTCTTCGGTTCACTACTTACTGCTCATTACCCATAATGCTTTTTGCCTCAGGGTGTGGTACATGTGGAGTCTCCACATGTACCACACCCTGAGGCAAAAAGCATAGAAAGGATTTGATGTGTTTAAATCCTGAAGAATCCTGAAACACTTTAAACACAGTGTTTTCACTAGTTCAATAGAGATGGTGGCCCCCTGCTGGCTGCGGACACAACTGCATTCATGTGCAGTCAGAGCAACCAACAGATGCTTTAGTTGTGGTGTTATGGTGCTTTCAGACCGGATCATGCGTTGCGTTGTGTTTCAATGCAAAGTCTATGGTGGCGCGCGTTCGACCGTCACAACGCACGGACCTCTCGGCACGCACGAACGGACTGTTCAATAATGACGCACGGACTTGGCGGGAAAGTGAAAAGGGAGGAGCAGGAGCGAAAAATGAACGCCCACAGGAGATGGATCCTGCTCATCCTTTCCTTGGGACGTTTGTGCGACAACCAATCAGAGAGCCGCAAAGTGGTCACGGGGACATTAGCGGACTGAGCGGGCCGACTGAAAATACTTGTAACCAGAACTCAAACCAGGGTTGACAATGGGGGACTCTGTGCAAAATATGCGTTGTCATGCTCCCGTGACCTTATGCAACTGCTTCGAGTGTGTTTGCCGATGCGGAAATTCCGTTTAATAATATGAAAGAACGTATGGCGCACCTCCGTGAACACATACTACTGTTTTATAAAGCCCGTGGAATGTCTGTGAGCAAAGACACGCTACAAAGCTGCATATTGGAGAAGATCTGTACACAAGAAGCCGCTAGCATAGCTCTGTTAGCATTAGAGCCGGCCGGCTACTTCCGGTACTTCCGGCTCGCGTCAGGACGTTCTGTTGTGAAGTCCTCTGCGTCTGAAAACTAGAGAATGCGCGTCTGGTGAGCGGGGCTTCCACATTTCAGCGTTGGCGGTCTGAAAGCACCATTACAGCATTCATACAGTCTGTTTGTCTGCTGCAGAGCTCTGAGGCCGTTCTCCTCGACGATGAAGATGATGATAATGTCGCCGGGGCTAACTGTCCTGCAGACCCCCCCCTCTGGGTCCATTCAGAATTCCATGTGCTTTTCTCCAGCAGCTACAGGACTCCAGTGATGTTCTTCAGGAGCAACACTCTGGGTCTGTTACTGCTACTACTACTGCTGCTACTGTCATGTCACTACTCAGAGTGAGGGAGATGGCCACAGACCAAAACTATTGTTGTTACACGGATGAGAATGGGACATTTCAAAAATGTCTGAAATGCATAATGTCAGCCAATGACTGTCATTAAATCTGTTTGAACATTTTACTTTTGAGCACGACCAACATGAGCTGTTATTGCAACTGAAGATTTAGGTACCCCAGCTTTAACTTGCAGAGGTGTAGCCGCTGGAGGTGGGAACATGGATCTATAATAATATCTGGAAAGGGTATTACCAGCTTATAGCTTTCCCACCCATGGGCACAGGGGGCGCCTGTGGTACTGCAGACTAAATTCATGTAGCCCAGAAAAAAGTCCCATATAACTCAATGTAAACAGCTGACAGAGAACCTACAGCTTTCACAAAGGTCGAATTTTGTGGGGATTTTAGTGTCCGTTGTCATCCTAAACTTTTTTTCTTTTTAAATCCTTCAGTTTTCTATAAATCTACACTTTAATGCAACAAACTGCTGGTTTTCTTCCCGCTCTAACTCCGCTCTGATCAGCAGCTCTGAATGGCTGAGATGCAAACAAGTTTCTGGATGCGCAAGTACAAGTCATATCCAAGTCCCTGGACCCTCAAGTCCAAGTATCATTTCCTACGCATTAGAATTATGGCGTATACAATTTAAAAAAGACTAAAATATGTTATTTCATTGTATTGTTTTTTAGAGCCTACTTTTCCAGCCTTAAAGAAGCTATACCCAATTTATTTTTTTAAAATGTATTATTTTAATTACTACATACAAGTTGTATTATATTAAAGTGCTGAGTAGAGACTTGGCGTGACGCTTGCTCTCCTCCAATCACAGAACGAGGAGCGAACAGGCCACGTCCTCTAGCCTCTACAGTGCTGGTAAACAGAGAAGCATGTTAGCAGAATTAGCTATAACTCCTCTTGCTGTAACTGCATACATAGAAAAACAGCCCAAACGACACAACAGTGAGGAATAGAAAAGAGAACTAAAGCAAAAAAACTATCAAAGAAGAAATCAAGCTCGGGTGAGCATAGCTAGCTTACCTATACGTAGCATTAGCTTACATTGTATCCTCTGGAGAGACCTGCGGGTGCGGGACCGTTTTGGACTACATTTGGACGCGAAACTAGCGGTGCGCTTTCAGTTATATATTTTGTTAGCGGTGCGTTGCTTTTGTATAATTTTTTAATGGGGCGGTTTTGATTATGGAGGCAAGAGGGAATGATGGAGTGATGGACCGAATTAAAACAGCTATGGCAGAGCAGTGGTGTGACCAAAAAAGGGGCAGAGCAAACTGTTAAAAATAAAATAATGTATTACAATAGATTAAAACAAGGTGAAAAAGTCTTTAAAATGTGATTTTAAAAAAGTCCCGAGCGCAGAGGGGCAGTCTTCAGGGGACCTGCGTAGGGATGTAAATCGGCGACCGGTTAACCGGTGGTTGACCGTCACAGCGTTAACCGGTCAAAGCTGTCGGTTAAAAAAGAGAAAAAGGGGAGAGGGGAGGTCTCTTAATAACGCTATTTTAAGCCCTATTTGCACGGTGTGACGAGCGGGTCTGTATCTAGCTGTATGCGCCCATGTATTATAAACTCCGGGACGACTCTCACGCCGCACGAGCCACATATGCACACACGCACGCGCGCGCACACACACACACACACTTTCCCCCTCTCCATGCGTAACATCCACACGCATCATCTCTCCCCTCTTTTACCGTCAAAGTTGCACACTGGCGCGGGTCAGAACTACATTGGAGCTTACATTTACACACACACACACATATACATACACACACACATACACACACACACACATACATACACACACACATACCGGTCTGTCGCGCTCCTCTGTGTCACGGAGCCCAAAGGATTCGCGCAAATACGCGGCTCCTTTTGGGAGTCGCGTATTTCCCCTACATGTTTTGCTGTAGGGGAAACATGTTTGTGTTTATGGTCCTCGGGCAGCTCCACACACATCACTTGTATTTAAACTTTTGTGAAGACCTGTGTGAGACTCGTCACTCGCTGCTCTGACCATGTGAACGAGCCGTCGTTTGCTGCTAGAAAGTTTTGGTATTAACCCGCAGCACAGCAGAATGGGAAGATTAAAAAAGGAGTTCTCTGTGCGCAAAGGTGCCGGAGCTGTTGCGGGTTTGGGCGCCGCTGTCTCGGCTCTGATCCAGTAGAACTCAGAGCTGCACTTATGAAAAGTACGCGGCTCGAAATGGCTGTTATTTCAAAGAACGTGGACTATTTTAAACTACGCGGTTAACCGGTTTCAACCGGTTAATGAGGCTCGGTGGTCGGTCATGAAAATTCATAGTTTTTTACATCCCTAGACCTGCGCACAAAACAAAGGCCGGCAGGAACAATTCTCCACGTCTGATTTTACGAGGGACAACGGGCGGGCACTTACACACACGGCAGGGATCCACCCTGCCGCTGCGTTCTCCACGAGTCAGGCACCGTCTCCTGCTTGCGGTCCAGCTTGCGGGTGCTCTTCCCCGGGTCAGGTGCCTCCTCGGACCGCCGCTTCCCTCTCCACCACGCTCCCTAACACAAGACCAGAGCCAGTACACAGTACACAAACAACGTTTGCCAGCTGCTGGGGCCTGAGGTCTCTCCTGGTTGCACCAGCTAATCCACAGAGCGTTACTCACAGACGAGGCAGAGCTTTCTCGCTCTGCCGCTGCGTGGATAGGGCACGCTGGTGCAAGCTGGGTCACTGCTCGTCTTGTGGTCTTGTAGAGCTGTGGTCTTGTAGAGCTGTGGTCTCGAACGCGTTGCTCCGCTCGCTCGTTCTCAGTGGCTCTTGTTCTGTACCGTTGCGCTGCTCTCTCTCTGTCCGTTTCACCTGCCCTTATATTCCCTGCTCCCTCATCAAGCGCAGGTGCTCTAATTGTGTGGTGCACAGGATTGGGTGACAGCGTCCATGGGGCTCTGTGGCATGTCTCCAGCTGGAGCAGGACTAAAATGCTAAAACACTAAAAACACTCATGTATATATAAAAACATCACTTCAAACTAAAAACATAAAACATGTGCTCTCCCACATGCCAGATCACAATTTCATCAGTGATTGTTGTACAGCTTACAAGAAGTTGCGCTCATGCTAATGTTTGCATATGTATCAGATCGCAAATAAAACTAGATGGCTCTGTGGAATTAGAGCGTAGGGGAAATGAGAGACCTGTGAGCAAGTTGAGGGGCGGTGCTAAAGATTCAAACCTTGCAGAAACAGGTATAGCTTCTTTAAACATTTCAGTCTACAGGCTGGACTGGGACTAAAAAACGGCCCGGGGATTTTTGCCTCCTCGACGGCCCGGTTTGTTGTCACATTTTTATTGAGCGGTTATTTATACAGTATGCAGAAGCACATACTGTAGAGCAGAGGTCCCCAAATGGCGGACCTCGGGGTCCAGGTCCGGACTCTTTTCTCTGGACCTCCTTGATTGTTTTTGTCCAAAAGGACATTTTACAATAATGTGTCAAATTGTCACCAAAAGCAATTTGTAAACAGGTAGGCGCGAGGGTGGCTATGTGGGTAGCGGGGTCCTTCAGGGAAAAAGTAAATAACTTTAGCAGTGTCTAAATCCGAGTGTGAGTCAGAGACTGGAATGAGCGCTGTGTACGGAGCGATGGACGCTCGCGTTCAGCTGCTCACACTGGCTGCGTCCAAATTGACAGATGATAATTGTGGAGGATAAGGGGATCTTTTTTGTTGAAGTGCTTCTTTCCATCAAATAACGTTTTTGCCATCACCTGCACACACACTGACTACAACAAGGCGTTTTATGCCAAAATCCACTGCACTCGCATACACAGAAGTATGAAGAAGAAGGAGAGAGACAGAGGTGTGTGAGGAGGAGCAGCGACTCTGTGTGCGGAGGAGGAGCGAGACATAAAAAACATATTAAAAGCATTTGCAAACAGCGTATGCCCTACTTTAGTGCCCACTGCGAGTGCAGTGGATTTTGGCATAAAACGCCTTGTTGTAGTCAGTGTGTGTGCAGGTGATGGCAAAAACGTTATTTGATGGAAAGAAGCACTTCAACAAAAAAGATCCCCTTATCCTCCACAATTATCATGTGTTGCACCCTCTGCTCTGAGAGTTTGGGAGAGGTTTGTGGTGTGTTGTGTAGAAATAAACAAAGTAGATTAATGTTATGTGTGAATTATACGCACCTATATTTAGATTTTTTTAAATTTATTTTTTAAATAGTTCTTACTTCTGTAGTCGTTGTTGTTTAAGGTTTTCAAATAATTTCATATAAAAGAAATAGCTTGAATGGATTTCTATGAAATAAAATATTTGTATGATGTCCGGACCCTAATCTATTGAACTGATCAAGTAAGTGGACCTCGTGCCAATTTAATTGGGGACCCCTGCTGTAGAGGATGTATGCAGTTTCAACAATTAAAATAAAGTGTAATGGTCAACATTACCTTAGAGTAATAGACATGTGGGAGATGGCCACAGTACCAAAACTATTGTTTGTTACAGGGATGAGAGTGGGACATTTCAAAAAAGTCTGAAATTCGAATGTCAGCCAATGGCTGTCATTAAATCTGATTTGTTCACAGCATTTTACTATTGTGCCCAACCAACGTGAGCTGTTAATGCAAGAGAAAATGTACGTACGGAGGAGAAATGGACACTTCAGGAGGCTCCATCATCCAGCTCTGTTTATTGCAGAGGTGTATTTATTGCGTGCACAGGTTATGAAAACAACAGGCAGAGAATGGTCCTGTGCGCGTGTATGGTCCTGGCAACATTATGACCAGGTTAAGGCGTAGCCGCTGGAGGTGTCAAAGCAGCACATAGTTTTAAGCTCAGACACAACTGATACACACAGTGATGCAGCCAACAAGTACAATTCCCGTACAGTCAAGACCCATGAGCGGGGTCAAAAAGTGAGCACAGCCCCTTTTTCTGCTGATTGGTCAAAGCGCTGCAGATTCCCTCTGTGCATTACACACGTAATTGGCGAAACGCATCATGGGAGGCAATGCGCAAATATGGGCAAGTTCCGCTAATCTTTCAGCCCCCATGGCTGTCCCATGTGCTACTTAGCAGAAGCCATTGATTTGAATTGGACGCTGTTTTGAATCGCCAGGGCTTAGGTGGGAAAGGCAGTTATTACAAAGCGGTCGCAGCTGCCCCAGGTCAGAACGGTGCGGCTACTGAGGATGCGAGATCCCGTTCGAGTACATACAGCAAACAACAGCAAGTACCACGTGGTCATGCACGACCCTCTCAAACATTTCTCAACTGATATACACATCTCACACTTTTTTTTGTGGCCCAAATATGGGCATCAGCTCTTCCAGGGCTGGACTGGCCATTGGGCAGAAATATACTACTATTACCTCTACTACTGCTACTTATACTACCATTGCTACTACTGCTACAACTAATACTACTGCTACTAGTATTGCTGCTACTGCTACTTCTGTTACTGCTACTATTACTTCCACCAATCTGAGTTGGCGCTGTGTTGCAGAGGGGCGGGCCTTGTCACTGGATGCCATGTGGAGCTTCATCAAACCAAAGCTGAAGTCTTCATCAGAGGAGGATCTTTTGTCCACGGTCACTCAGCAGGTAACTACTCAGCAGATAGCAATCAAGCAGGTATAATTCAATTCAATTAATTTTGAAATTAATTAAATGAATAAAAACATAAAATAAATTATACCTGTTATTTAAAGTCATATTATTTAATGACAATTACAATCTGTAAGGAATACTTTTAGTGCATAGTTCCTTTCATACATTTCAAACCATAAGTAAATTTCTTTATTTGTGAAAGAATATTATCCTTATTATCGTGTAAGGTATTTTAATTTTTTTTATCAAATTAATAGCAAAAATAGTGGACACATATCCATATCTTTATATTCAATTTATTCAACATGATACTTGAACTGAAAAACCTGAGATGAGTCTCTGTGTATCTAGTTTCAAGAGTATAATCGGTAACACTTTATAATAACTACACCTTAGTTAGGCTTAATAAATGTTGAAATAACACTTAATTAATCATGCACAATTCATTAAGTGTGACCAACACTTAATAACTACTACAGTTAATAAATGCTTAACTCATAATGAATACATCTTCAAGTACTTCACTTGTTCATTATTTTTTTAATAATTTAATAATTATGAAGTAACCATTTGTTACATATATAGATGGTTTGTTACACCATAATTAAACTACATGATAATGATTATTAATTGTACACTTGATTATAGCAGTGCTTGATTTATTCAGTCAGTTACTAACAGTTAAGAGTTTATTTGTGAGCTTTTGTAAAGTGTACACTATTTACACTTTATTAGACATTTGTTAAAGACCCTTTAGTATGACAATTAATCATTTATTAATACTGCAGTGCATTACTTATTAGTCAGTTACTAACAGAGTATTTGTGAGAAAAAACACAAGGATGACCAACGTTTTTTTTATAACAATAATAAGCCATGAGATACAGTGCCTTGCGAAAGTATTCGGCCCCTTTGAACCTCTCAACATTTCGCCACATTTCAGGCTTCAAACAAAGATATAAAACATTTATTTTTTGTCAAGAATCAACAACAAGTGGGACACAATCAAGAAGTGGAACGAAATGTATTGGATAATTTAAACTTTTTTAACAAATAAAAAACTGAAAAGTGGGGCGTGCAATATTATTCGGCCCCCTTGCGCTAATACTTTGTAGCGCCACCTTTTGCTGCAATTACAGCTGCAAGTCGCTTGGGGTATGTCTCTATCAGTTTTGCACATCGAGAGACTGGAATTCTTGCCCATTCTTCCTTGGAAACAGCTCGAGCCCAGTGAGGTTGGATGGAGAGCGTTTGTGAACAGCAGTCTTCAGCTCTTTCCACAGATTCTCGATTGGATTCAGGTCTGGACTTTGACTTGGCCATTCTAACACCTGGATACGTCTATTTGTGAACCATTCCATTGTAGATTTGGCTTTATGTTTTGGATCATTGTCCTGTTGGAAGATAAATCTCCGCCCCAGTCTCAGGTCTTTTGCAGACTCCAACAGGTTTTCTTCCAGAATGGTCCTGTATTTGGCTCCATACATCTTCCCATCAATTTTAGCCATCTTCCCTGTCCCTGCTGAAGAAAAGCAGGCCCAAAGCATGATGCTGCCACCACCATGTTTGACAGTGGGGATGGTGTGTTCAGGGTGATGAGCTGTGTTGCTTTTACGCAAAACATATTGTTTTGCATTGTGGCCAAAAAGTTCGATTTTGGTTTCATCTGACCAGAGCACCTTCTTCCACATGTTTGGTGTGTCTCCCAGGTGGCTTGTGGCAAACTTTAAACGAGACTTTTTATGGATATCTTTGAGAAATGGCTTTCTTCTTGCCACTCTTCCATAAAGGCCAGATTTGTGCAGTGCACGACTGATTGTTGTCCTATGGACAGACTCTCCCACCTCAGCTGTAGTTATCTGCAGTTCATCCAGAGTAATCATGGGCCTCTTGGCTGCATCTCTGATCAGTCTTCTCCTTGTTTGAGATGAAAGTTTGGAGGGACGGCCGGGTCTTGGTAGATTTGCAGTGGTCTGATACTCCTTCCATTTCAATATAATTTCTTGCACAGTGCTTCTTGAGATGTTTAAAGCTTGGGAAATCTTTTTGTATCCAAATCCGGCTTTAAACTTCTCCACAACAGTATCTCGGACCTGCCTGGTGTGTTCCTTTGTCTTCATGGTTCTCTCTGCGCTTTAAACAGAACCCTGAGACTATCAAAGAGCAGGTGCATTTATACGGAGACTTGATTACACACAGGTGCATTCTATTTATCAACATCAGTCATTTAGGACAACATTGGATCATTCAAAGATCCTCACTGAACTTCTGGACTGAGTTTGCTGCACTGAAAGTAAAGGGGCCGAATAATATTGCACGCCCCACTTTTCAGTTTTTTATTTGTTAAAAAAGTTCAATTTATCCAATAAATTTCGTTCCACTTCACGATTGTGTCCCACTTGTTGATTCATGACAAAAAATTAAAATTTTTGTTTGAAGCCTGAAATGTGTCGAAATGTTGAAAGGTTCAAGGGGGCCGAATACTTTCGCAAGGTACTGTACTTGGTTTGGAGCATGCTCACTGAGAAAGGCTGAAAAGCCACGGTATTGCCCCTGCATATTTGCAGCACCATCAGTAGAGTTTCCAATGCAGTTACTGATGTCAATGTTGAGGTTAAGCAGCACTCTTTTTAAAAGCTCCAAAAAATCTTTCCCTGTTGATGTTTCAGTGTCTACTACTGAAATAAGGCGGCCATGTATGACATTTGTGACATACCTAATGATGATGGAGCACCGATCTTTATAGCTAACGTCTTGAGTGGTGTCTATCTGTACAGAATACATGCCCGACTGTCTCACCTCTTCAGCAATTGCACTCTTGATCAGTTGGCTAATGGCATCCAAGACTTTATTAAATAAGTCTTTTGACATAAGGGTGATGAGAGAACCTCTCCCTTTAGCTCCACTTTCACGCTGCTTCTTGCTATTTTCCACACATGTCTTTACATGTTGTTGGAGGACAGTGTCATACTTGCTCAAAAGTAAGATTAATTAAAGCGCATTTCCATGATTTTGTGAACCATCATCCAAGCTATAGGCAGCCTCTTCATTGGATCTGTAGCTAAGGCCACATTTACCGATGACTTTGATTGCATCCACAATACGTTCCATTACTTCACGCCTTTTTTTTACTTGCAAAACACGTAATGACATTTGAGTGCCACACAATAGGCTTTTTATATCGGCCTTCTGTAATCTTAGAAAGTATGCATCAGAACAATCTATGCATTTTACTTTTTTCATGCTCCTGTATCCTCTGGTGAATGTGTTTCCAATCATTCATGCCTCCTTGAACAAATGGACTCTTTACATCATGAGGTGCAAATGCAAGGCACACGGAACAGTAAAGGGCATTTTTTTTGGTCACAAGTCAGCCACCTGCGGCTGCTGCCATCCTTTCTAACAAAAATCTTAGGCAGGGGATGTTCAGTATTTTGATGAGTGTGATAAGAGAAAAAATTATCAAAATCGTGCTCTGAAGGACGAGCAAAGTAATTGAAATTAGACAGCTCATCATCTGTTTCAGGTTGCTGTTGTCTGTTGTTTGATGCCTCTTTCTGTATTTCTTCCTCTCTCTGCATTTCTTCCTCTCTCTGCATTTCTTCCTCTCTGCATTTCTTCCTCTCTGCATTTCCTCCTCTCCCTGTATTTCTTCCTCTCCCTTTATCTCTTCCTCTCCCTGAGCTCCCTCTATCCTTACAACATCTACAGAGGCACCTGCATTAAATGATAGCAACATATAAATTGTAGCATAATCCATGCACCTTTGTCTTGTTGTGCGATATTAGAAGGAAGCATACTACTTGGTCCTGGCACATCTTTTGACACACACACAAAATATTCAACTGTTACTTTTCTAATGTACAAACTAAAGAAGTTAAACATTTTATATTAATGCAATATACTGTATACATTATGAAATGAATAAAATCATGGCCTCAAAAAAGCTTAGTGAAATGTGATTAAAAATACAATAGTCTTATTGGTTTTTACCTGCCCATTCCTGAGAGTAATCAGGCTCTTCATTAATATGAATGGCCGATTGTTGTATCTGAGGACCTAAGAAGCAATCAATGTTATTGACGGAATGCTAATCATTTAGGAAATCACGTCGGCATGGTTTAGCTTTTTTTTTTTGCTAGCTTACCGCGGTCTGATGCCTCTTCATCAGCGGAGCTGGAGCACTTTTTATAGAAAAAAAACGACCAACGTGGCACATTTGGCTGCTTCAGCTTCAAGAGCTTGTCTTTTTTTTTTTATCACATTTTTTCTGCTCCGCCCTTGATGTTGTTCCTTTCCATTTTACAAATACTCGAGCTGGACAGATGTCGTGAGAGAGAGAGAGAGAGCTGAATCAGGGTTACATCTGCAGCAATTGGGTACTCAGTCCTGGTCTAATGCTTCTGTAACCTCTCGTTCCTCCAGGAGCACCCTCTGCTGGGACAGACGTTCTTCATGTTACATCCCTGTAAAACAAACACCTTCATGAGACCAGTGCTGCAGGCGGCTCAGAGAGAGAACAGGTGAGACCAGAGAGAGTCCAGAATGAGCCCATAGAGAGGGCAGGTGAGAAACGTATTTGTTGCTGACCTAAAACCATATTTGCACACTGCACCGACCTGCACTGGTCTATGGGTTCAAATCCATTCAATTTATTTTTGTATCGCCCTAAATCACAGGAGTAGTTATTTCTGAGGATTTTTCTTAGGTGTCGATTCACCAACACAGATCAGAAAATCCAACCGTAATGCAATAATAAAGAACACACAGAACCATTGGTCCATAAGGAACAGATGACCAATGTCCATAAATGTCCTGAATAGTCCTGGATCATCGCCACTGTCCTTAGACGCTCCTGCATCGGCATGGAACAACTCAAACTTAGTGGGAAAAAGTGAGAAACCTCTGGGAGGCCCACATTGACAAGACAAGATACTCCTTTATTGTCCATTTAGTGACAAGGGTCCCTATATTTACATAGACGCCACGAACATTTACCACAATAAACATTCAATAGACCACAATAGACACCGGTTAGAGAGCTATCAGAGACCTCTAGGACCAGAGAAAAAAAGATTGGGTAAACAGAACATCAAGACGAAGCACCACACTGAGGGAGGGATCCACCCCCATGGATACACTATAGATCCACCTCTCTTTGGTGTCTCTGGTGTTTCCAGGTTGAAAGCAGTGGACAGTAGCAGTGGCGGATGTGTTAATAGAAATTGAGGTCTTTGTTGGGACATGGAAAAAATTAAGAGTAGTGTAAATCTTTTTGTTTCTCAGAGCAGTGAACTATGTGCTGACGTGGCTCAGCGTGGTGGGACCTCTGGTGGGTCTGGAGGTTCCTCTAGAATACTGCTCAGGCTCTAGAACAGACCAGACCTGATCTACAGACTGTAAACCAGACCAGACCTGATATTTCTGCACTCGTCTTCCCTCCAGGTAGATCTCTTCCCAATTCTCTTGTGTTCAAGGTGCGTTGCTGTGACTGTCCCTACTGCATTCATGCATTTCTTTCTCCTCTCAATCTGTAGCCTCAAATAACACAGGTCTCCTCCTTCCATACTTAGGACACGGGCCAGTGTGTCAGAACGACTCGGCTTCCAACCTACCTTGTGAACTAGTGTTTTTATGAACACAGCATGAAGGATTGCATCTTCTCTCCGTTTAATGCATTGTGATTATGTATGATTTTAATATTTACAGAGGGTAGAGGGCTTGGTATACATCACAGGGGTTAGAGACCTCAGTATACATCGCGGAGGGTTAAATGGCTCAGTATACATCGCAGAGGGTTAGAAGCCTCCGTATATATCGCAGAGGGTTAGAGGTCTCAGTATTCATCACAGAGGGTAGAGGTCTCAGTATTCATCACAGAGGGTAGAGGTCTCAGTATTCAACACAGAGGGTAGAGGTCTCAGTATTCAACACAGAGGGTAGAGGTCTCAGTATTCAACACAGAGGGTAGAGGTCTCAGTATTCAACACAGAGGGTAGAGGTCTCAGTATACATCACAAGGGTTAGAGATTGTACATCCCAGAGAGAAAGAGGCCTCAGTATATCAACATTAATTGAATGCTATGTGTGTTTTGAATGTTTCTTTTCTTGTTTTGTGTTTCACTTTGAGTTATGTATGAACTGTGATATACAAATAAACTCGCCTTGTCTATTTTAGACACAATAAAAAAAGTGTTTTCTTGCCTGCTGCTCACATGTGGCTCAGGGAAAGGTTTCAAAACTACATCTTTATTTCACAATAAATGTGTTTTATATTGTTAACATACACATTCTATTCAGTCTTATGCAGCTTTACAATAAAAAAATATCAATATAAAATATATGGATATTGGGCCTCATGTATGAAAGTTGCGTAGAAAAGGGTGTATATTTTGTTCCCACATGCGCGTTGCATCCTCTCTGCTATGCGGAGAACAGGGCAGTGGATGAGCAGTTTTGAGCAAGATCAATTGCGTTTATGGGGCTTTATGCACAAAACTAAGGAAAACCCACATTGCTTTGCCAGAGGTGAATGAGGCAAAACATATGCGTAATTACGTATACGGCGCAGGGTCTGGTTAGTGAGTAAACGGCTAAGGAAAAATAACTTCACGGAGCAGGAGATTGAGACCATTATGAACGAAGTGGGAAAAAGAATAAAGTCTTACTATTTGGAATTCTCAAAATTGGCATCAAGGGATTCAAAAAACAATATATGGGAAGAACTGACAGCATCTGTAAACAGCGTGGGGCCTGCAACACGCACTCCTGAAGAGGTGAGTTATTCATGTTCGAAGAAAAATACGCTATGTTATATCAAACAGTTGATATATTGGGCCAATAGTAAGAATTAATTAATTTATGCTACAAGTGAAAAAAAGGGAGCAACCTTAAAATGGTAACAAAAAGGCGTTTAGGGCAGCCCATAGAAGAAGTGCTCAGCTGTCCGGGGGAGGACCGCCAGACCAAAGCATCCAAAAGAAAATATAAAGAAATAAAATTATCTTTAAATTATGTATGTGATTATTATTTTAAAATGGTTGAATGAGAGCCTGTCTGAGCTGTATAAGGCCGAAGGCGGTGCTGGCCATGGTCTCTCGGGCTGCTCCACCAGTGGCACAATGTGGTCCTGTGCCTGTTGTGGAGAACCGAACCAGGACCATGTGGCACACCTGTACCGGAGGTACCAGAGCGTACCCCCTACACAGTGATGTGTAGGGGGTACTAACGCCGTTACTTTTTTCAGTAACGAGTAATCGTTGCCGTTATCATTTCCGACATCCCGTTACTGCGCGTTACTCAAGACGCACAATGAACTTCTCTTTTTACTTCGTGATAGGACTCGTGCGCGTGTTGTCATGAGAGAAGGGAGGATGAGAAAACCTCTCAGCAATTATTGGCTGATGTAAAACATATTTCCTTTACAATCTACATGTCTACAGTTGAGAGGATGGGTCATAAATTGTGTTTTTGAAACAAATATGGGTCTTAATCGCGCTCAACCACGGCTTGTATCACCGTGAGGTCAGCCTGTGAGCGCAGAAGTCGGCTGCATACAATTCCATCGATAAGCTCCTTTCTCTTCCTGGTTTATCTACTACGGGCAGCAACAGGTTTGGCTAACATACATATAACACATTTTAAGATGCACTTAGGGTAATTTTTCAATGACTATAGGAATGATAAGAAAGAAAGGTGAAGTGTAAGACAGTTGATTTTAGAAATTGGATGCACCCGACTGCATCTAGCAAAACAGGCGTTTATGGAGGACACACGGGTTTTGTTTTACTTTTTAAAACTCATTGGACTCATTTCCAAATGGAGGATTACATATCTACGCTCAAACTATTATCTGGACTTAAACACGGAACTGTTCTGAACCGAAGTGGTCTGTGCAGGTCATTTATAAGGTAAGACCCATAACTCATAGTTTTGCGTTTTGTATGAACGAACTGCGGGCATGAAACATTTTGCTGTAGCCAAACAAATTGTCCCATGATTTATATGATATATATGTTCATCTGATTGGGCTGAAGTCAGTGCTTCACCGGTGTTTCCACATTCACAGTGGCTGGTGTTGGTGTTTAGTGCTTACAGCACAGAGAGAGATGAAGAGTGAACAGGACTTCAGCAGCAAAACAGCCTTTTCTAGATGGAAATATCACCACTATTTCAGACTCACTGAGGTTAAAGGTAAAACTGCGCACGTCGAGTGCACATTATGTTCCAGAACAAAACGAAAAAGTAACGCAATAGTTACTTTTACTGGTAACTAGTTACTTTTATAGTGGAGTAACTCCGTTAGTAACTCAGTTACTTTTTGGGAGAAGTAACTAGTAACTATAACTAATTACTTTTTCAAAGTAACGTGCCCAACACTGCCCCTACATGTCCCAGAGCCTGATCAGACCCGCGCAGCGCTCGGTGGCGCGCGTCTATGCTTGGACTCGCATGAACCAAATGCCATTACGCACTGATTGTAGGTGCATATAACAATCCACACATTTGTGGGAGACTAAGTTTGACATCTTGCACGTTATTTAATAACACAAACTAGCCCTAACATAACATCGTAAAATTGAATATTTGTAATGTGAGAGGTGTGCCAACAATCTTGTCAGAGTGGGAATATGTTTATTTTTGTCCAAATCTTGCATTTCATGCGTGTTGTAATGAAGGTTGAAATGAGCGTACACATTTACACCATCTCCAGACCTGGCGTATATTTTTTGCGTATCGTACGCTCACGTCCAGATTGATAAATGCGGAAAAGTGTAAATATTTTGCGTACGCATCATTTACACCCTGATTTGGCCGTACGCAAGTTTCATACATGGGGCCCATTGTGTGTATTTATTATCTTCATAATGATGAGTTATCAAATTACTTTTGGTACTTCAACCTTTTTGTAGTATTTGCTGGAGTATGATTCCTCTTTTATATCAGGAGGTTACTGCAATTTGTAGAATTGAGAACCGCACAGTATTCTATACATTTTACCATCACATAGTTTCCACTGTTATGCATAATATAGACCTAAGGTGTAAATATAAAACTATTTTGACTTGTATTTCAAGTCAAGTGTTATAAAATGCCAGCAAACCTTACACAATTCTTGTAAATGTTTTCTACATGCTTTTCCATATACAATTTGACGTATAAAATATTGCTTTGTGTTGGATTTGACTGGTCTCTCTCTGTTCTCTCTCTGGCCAGTACTATTTATCTTTAAAACCTGATTATGTTTTCTGCCCTCCCTATTCTCCTGTTTCTCTGGTTCTCTTTGTAGTATGGGGGCTTCATGTGGAGCTACGTGTCCCAGCCATAGGGCCTCCAAGCTGGGCACGAAGCCAGTCCTTCAGCCGACCTCAAGTGGAAGCCTCTCCCTTTCCTCCACAAAGAAGGATATCATGGGCACCATTCATAGCAATCAGAGTCAAACTGACATTTTCCACATGGCATCTATTACAGTTAGGGTTCATCCGTTTTTTTCCCCCAGACATTGTGGCCCTCATTATGAAATTTGCGCAGAAAAAGGTGTACATTTTGGGTGTAGATTCAAAATACACAAGATCCAACGTCGGATTTATAAACGTGTGAGATCCGCCCAGACCTGAGCGTACGCACCTGCGGGTGTTCATAAATCCCGCAGCTGAATACGAACGTATTTATGAAAGTCACGCCTAGAATTATGCAGTAATCGCCTGTTTCATGCCCCGTTTTTACGACAGGTCAGCATGGAAGTCGGCCAAAAAGACTGTTTGGAAGCCTTAAAGGCCTGTGGCACATTTGTTTGTTCATGTTTATGTAGAAAATAAATATACGCTATATTCAGCTGCGTTTCCTTTGAACATATTTGATTTTTTTTTTGATACATTACAAAAATCTCTCTTGAATTGTAGAAGTAAATAAAGAATTAATTCATAAATATTTTTAGCCTCAGCAGTGGCTCTCATCAATAACTGAATGAAGCGTCTGCAACATCTTGTGAATGCAATGGAGCGATCTCTGTAAGAGAGGATTAGAAGCTTTTGTGAAGTTGTGGTCCAGTTATGCGGCGCGACCTCTTATGGCACCCGCTGCGCACTGCCCAAGAGAGCGTTGCCATCCTGTCTATAAACTGCTACACGTGGACAGGGCAGTGTGACATTTGGAGTGAGCAATACCATAGTCCGGTGTTTTTCAACAACTGTGCCGTATGATATTGGCTGGTGTGCCCTGAGAAATTCGCCAACTTTGTCTAAAAATAACTACATTCACTATTGACGAGCGATGACTTGTCTTGAACTGTGGAGTAACCAAGTAATACTTTTTCATATCAGTAGGTGGCAGCAGATAGCTAAGTACTTTGAAATTTAAGAATTGGATGCAACCACCAAATGCGCGGAGAGTGGCGAGAAATGTAAAAATTGGACGCGACCAACCAGCGTAATGGTGCGTTCAGACCAAACGCGATTTCTGCGGCCAAAGCGGCGGGTCTACATTGACACAACATGGGGGACGCGCGCCAAGGAGCGACGAGAGATCACGCGGCGCGATTCGCGCGGCCAGAGCGGCGCAAATTGGAGCGTTTCGCGCGATTCGAGCGTTTCGCGCGATTCGCGCGGCGTGTTTTGAGATGTCAAGCGTTTTGACGCGCGTTTCGCGCGATTCGTGCCTCCAACGCGGCCGCCGCTAGAGTTGAACAATGTTGAACTTTTTGGGAGAATTCGCGTGTGCCGACCAATCAGGAGCTTTCTCCTCCAGTGACGTAGTGACGCATTTCACTACCGGAAAAACACTAGTAGATGACAGCTATGGAGGACACGTCAATAGCTCAGGTCGGTGCTCATTCTGAGCTATATAACACTGCGGACCACAGCTACCGGGACCGAAATAAAAAGGAGCTTGCTTGGAGGAGGGTTAGCGAGGTGGTTGGTGTCTCGGGTAAGTTATTTTAACTTTTCAATGTTGTAAATATTTCCCCGCGAAAAAAACTACTACTTTCCTGCTTACGAGTTGATGTGTTTATTCAGTGGAAGTTTGCAAAAAGCGGTGGAAGAATCTGAGGGACACATATGCTAAGGAGAGCAGGAAGGAGAAGGAGAAGGTGAAGAAGAGTGGTGCAGAAGCAGGGAAAGGCCAGACGTGGAAGTACCTTGTGGTCATGTCCTTCCTCGAGCCCTACATCACTCCCCGTGACAGCTCCGGGAACATGCCAAGGCGAAGGGCCGAGGAGGAGCAGACCACAGGGTACAACCACCCAGAAGAAGAGCCAGAGGAAGCAGCAGCAGCAGGGCTGTCAGGTGCTGAAGGTCGGTGTCATGCAGCAAACAGAGACCTCGAACAGTTGGAAAAAATACATTTCTTTCCTTTCTATTACCCACATTTTGCTGACTTTTACATTTATATTGCTTTCTGTGTATGCATTTCTTTTAATGCTTTCTTAACATCATGGCCAGGTGAAAATAGGCATTGGCTATTTTCAAACCAGGATAGATCTTGATCATGTGTTGTGTTAAATTTCACTTTTCCCTTTTATATGAACAAATCATTTAAATGTACATAATAATGTACATTATTATGTACATATAAATGTCATAAGCGCAATGTACACATGATATGAAATAATTGTATTTCTTGTTTTCTTCTGGCGCAGATACTGCCACCACCACACAAGGTGAGACATCTTGGCCTGAGCTGCCTGCTGCTGCTGCTGCTGCTGCTTCCTCAGCCGGTTCTTCTTCTGTGAGGGCTGGACCTTCCCCTGCTTCTGCACCTACAGGTGTGGCTTTTTTTAATCATTGTTTTATTTTTATTCTTATTACAGGACTGTTCATATAAACAAAATGTTACTGCATAATATGCCAAAATTACCCAAGGGCTGTTACATCAGTGTAGACGACAAATTTACAGAGAAACGACAAGATGTCAAGGCACTACAGGTGGAAAGAAGCTTTGGTCTGATACAACACATCTTTCCTCTTTCTTTGATAAAAACATACTACTGAAATACCTTATGCTATAAAAGTACTGAACAAATACATGCAATGGTTGCCACAAGATGGCAGCTATCCTGTTTAATGCAGACAATAGAGTATTACTTTTTTACAGCCAATTTCAAATTTCATTGCGAAATACACTTCAGAGATATTAGTTTGTAACTGTCGAAATTTGTGCTTGTGTGAGTAATTTTATTGATAACTGCAATGTTCAAGTTAATTGTAACAAACACACAACTTAAAAGTGTTTTACATGTGTTTAACTATGTCTACACACTCTGGCTTTAATACAGATATTATTTGCTCTCTTCATTTTGCTTTTTTGAAATACATGTTCCACTTTTTAACACTGTGATTGCCCTGTGTTCTTTGTTGGCGGCTCTACGGACGTGGGCCTCTTCCGAGCCCTCTTCCTTGGTGGGCCTTCAGAGTGGGAGCGGGAGCTGCTGGAGACTCTACGGACCAAAGCAGCCGGACCGCCCGACTACTCAGAAGCTGCTCTCTCTCTTTCCTCTCCTGCAAAGGGTGGCACCAGAGTCAAAAGAATTTGTGAAATTCAAAATGTACCAACTTTTATATGAAAGCAGCACCGTTCTGCTTAATTTGGAACCATTGGCCAGTACAGTTTTTTTTACCTAAGGTGACACCTTTTGCACGGGAGGAAACAGACATGTGTCCCTTTCCTCTTCCACCGCACCTCCTCCAAGCAAGCTCCTTTTCATTTGTTTATATGTACATTTCATTTATTTTTCATTGTTTGTTCCTTTTTTTATAAAGAAAATATTTTTCAAACCTCATGTGTTCTACTTCAAGCCAACCATTACTACCTTTCATATAATATTGACAGAAAATGCTATTCTATATTTGTACATTTACTTTTATAAGAGCTGACTGGGTTTTATAGAAGATGGAATAACTAACACTTAAAGAGCGATACAGTGGTTGACAGTATTTTTTATTCATTTCACCTTTTACTGTTTTAACAACCTTGTAATTATGGAAAAGCTTGAATGTGCATATGATTAACCTGAAGTTGGAGTGGAGTCGCAGTGGAGTCTGGCAGTCATTACCTAGAAACAGAAGGTATACAGGTGAATAGAATAGTGCAAATCAATATGGGTTTGGACTATGGCCAGATGTGGGTCAGTCTTGTGGTGGACATGACTACTCTGTGGGCTGCCACGGCAGTGCTCCCTCCTCACTGAAGTGGGCCATGAACACTTTCCTTATGTCCACTGCTGGCTTCCAGGCGGCCATCCGCTGCACGCCTGGAAGTGGTTCTTCACCGGCAGCAGCTCCCCTCGGTGCAGGAACCTGCCCATCTCCAGCCATCCTCATGGCTGGAGATGGGCAGGGCGCATTAAATTGCAGCGCAGTGAAAAGGCCTCATCTGCCACGAACACATGGGGCTGGGGTCCTCTGTGGTCAGCTCCAGGTATGCACTGGTCAGGAGGCAGGTCGAGTGTGCCCTCGCGTAGAGCCTCACCAAAGGCAGAGTTGGACACGATGCCTCCATCGCTGGATCTGCCGTACCCTCCCACATCAATCACCCTGAACCTGTACTGGGCATCCACTACAGCCAGGAGCACAAGGGAATGGTGCCCCTTATAATTAAAAAACATGGACCCAGAGTTGGGGGGTGCCTTCACAGCCACATGCTTCCCATCAATGGCCCCACAGCACAGAGGGAAGTTCCATCGGACCTCCACTCCTCTGCTCCAGGCACAGCTATGAACTCCTCCACGAGGCAGTCCCAGATGGCTGCCACCACATCTGGGATGAGCATGGAGACGGTGGATATGCCCACTCTGAAGCTCCCCGCAATGGTCCTGTAGGAGTCCCCAGTGGCAAGAAACCTGCAATTACAAAATGATATGAACATATTTATCACAATTACATTCATAAAAATCACGTGACAAAACTTGTGTAGCATAAAATACGTTAAACTAGTAGACAGTAAACATCATAGACAGTAATCATAGACACCATATTGTTGCATAATACTGTTTTCTGAGCTATTACATTGTGGATTGTGATTGAAAAATGACACACTTTGTAAGTATTATAGGAATTCTGAATGGGGTAAAAAACACTAACCGCAGACAGATGGACAGGCGCTCTTCAGCTGGAATAGAGCGCCTGTAGTTGGTGTCCTGGTAGGAGACCCTAGCGCCAATGCGGGTCAGTAGGTTGTCAAACTGAGCCAGGGAGAGACGAAAGTACCGCTGAAAGCGACCCTCATCTGAGCGCAGCTCCCGGAGCAAATGGTGAAACTCACCAAACTCCAACCGTCTACGCACTATCTGATGAATCCAGACACGTCGTCGATTCGCCCTTTGACGACGTGTCTGGCTTTATTTATCAGATAAAGCAACTCCTTCGCTGACATCCATTTTGGGAAGCTACAGGCAAAAGAGATAAGCCCCGCCCCTAGACGCTCTCAACGCTCTGTGACAGCGGCTGCCCTCTAGTGTCCTGGCCGCGCGGCCAAGTTTCTCTGTGACAGCGGCTGCCACAATTTGTCACAAGCGGCCCAAGCCGCGCGATAGACGCGATTTGGCCGCAGAAATCGCGTTTGGTCTGAACGCACCATAAGAGGCAGCGGGGAGAATTTTGGTAAGTGAAAGTGATTGAGACGTTTTTGAAAAGGAATTATGCCTTTTCTGAACAGGATTCACATCCTCCACTCTGACCCTGGGGCAGCTGTGGCCCGTTTTGTACTGACAGCTGCTTTGACAACAGCTCAGCAAACGCACATCTGTAACATGGTGCCGCGGACCCTAGTCGCGTGGACAGAACCATGGAGTCGCGGACAGAACCATCTGCGCGGTCCTTGACTCGTGTTCAGAACCATCTCCTGTGTCTTGCCGAGTCTCTCCTGTCTCTCTTGCCGACGTGCAAAACTGCTGAATTTAAAGCTCGGATACCTACATTTTCCCCATGGATTAAAAATGCATGTTATTTGTGCAAAAAAGTAAAATGTTGTGAACAAATCAAACAGAACACACACCAGGGAATTTTTTTTTATCATTATTTTTCACACATAAGAGCCCTCTGAGTCATTGTTGGACTTTTTGGGCTGAGAGTGGATAATATTAGTGCGCGGACGTAGCGCTCCTCAGATTACTACGCCTCACAATATAGTACCCGTTTTATCCGCTGAGAAAATCGACAGTTACATTTCTGTGTTACTATACTATGCAGTGTAAAACGTCACGTAACTATATACATTTAATAGGGAACACTTGGAAGAGTTTGGTAGCTTCTAGCGGGAGCTACCTTTTGGGTTCTATACAGTATACAGAGGAGGCTGCGTTTGTGCTCCCGTTTTTGCTCCGTTTGCATGACAGAGCGCACGGACTAAGACCAGACAGGTACATATTAACTAGTCTAAGGTAAGGTAAGAACATATGTCAGTATGTAAAAACGGTGAACTATTCCTTTAAGACTCAATAAGGGACAAAAATAAGTGAAAAATCTGTTGAATTTGTTAAAATGTCAATGAATTATACATTTTGTTAAGATTTTTTAATGTTTTCTCTGATCTCTCTCTCTGCTATTTCTTTAGTCTCTCTCTGGTGTCTCATGACTAATGTTCATTAATCTATTAAAAATATGAAAATCACAAGACCATATCCTCAGCAGCCAATAAAGTCAAATCCACTGAAAGTGTTTACTTTTCTGGTGAAAGGAAATTGCAGGATGTCTTTGAAGTGAGATGTTCTGGCTACTCTCGGGACGTCCCATCTGCTGCAGAGGATCTGGGGGCTCCTTGCTGCGGTCGTGTCCTTCAGACTCTGTGCAACCTGCTGTTCGTCAGAGAAAACTGGAACAGACAATGAATGTCTGTTGTGGAAGAAGCAGGTGTAAACGCCAACAGAGAAGAGTGAGAGGGCTTATTCTGAAACTTTTTACTCTGGCATGTTTCATATGTGGATGAATATATGGTGAAGCCTGCTGCTACCAGAGAGAGCAGCTGTTCCTTTCTCAAGATCAACCAAGTAGTGTGGGTGTGTGTGATTATAATCTCGATCTGTTGTGTTCCTTCCCCTCCATGTGACAGCGTTGATTGGTCTATGTGCAACATGATGCGCTCTGATTGGTCCAGAAAAATAAGTAAAGTTACCCACGACGTCATAGTGAGCCCTTCCTGTTCATGAAGGCTTCAAGTTTCAGTGTAAAAGAAACTACTGCTGAATGTAATCTAGAGAGTTATCTAAAACAGTGTTTTTGAGCCAAGGCACACTTTTTTCATTGACAAAATCTCACGGCACACCACCAGGAGAAAATGTAAAAATATATCTGTAGCCTATATTCACAATACAAAGTCACTTTCAAAGTGCTTAAAGCCACTCTGTGTAATTTTTACAGTTGCTCCATATGATAAAACATGTTTACTAATAACAAATGTGACCTAGAATATTTACCTTTATGAATTGTTCAAGAGTCCAACAGCAGAGGGGAAGAAACTGTTCTTATGGCGGGAGGTTTTGGTGTAGTCGCCTGCCTGAGGGGAGAAGTTGGACTAGACCATGTGCAGGGTGAGAGGGGTCGGCTGTGATACGACCAGCCAAGCCTCGAGCTCAGGCGACGTAGAAGTCCTGCAGTGATAGGAGGCTGCGGCCGATCACCTTCTCTGCAGCGCGCACTATGTGCTGTAACCTCTGCTTGTCCCTGACTGTGGCTGCAGCGAACCACACGGTGATGGAGGAGGTGAGGATGGACTCGATGATGGCACCAACATCTGTGCAGGCAGCTTGGCTTTCCTGAGCTGCCTTGGGAAGTACATCTTCTGCTGGGCCTTCTTGATGAGGGAACAGATGGTCGGCTCCCACTTGAGGTTCTGGGTGTGGTGGGGCCCAGGAAACGAAATGACTCCTTAGAGGTGATGGGGGACTCCATCAGGGAGGGGGGGGAGGGGAGGGGGGGCGGTGGGACTGTGCTCTTCCTGAAGTCCACAATCATCTCCACTGTCTTCTGGGCGTTCAGCTCCAGGATGTTTCCACTGCACCAGGACACCAACTGGTCCACCTCCCTCCTGTAGGCGGACTCATCGTTGTTGGAGATGAGTCCAATGAGGGTGGTATCGTCCGCGAACTTGATCAGCTTCACGGAGTCATGGCTGGAGGTGCAGTGGTTGGTGTACAGGGAGGAGAGCAGGGGACAAAGAACACAGCCCTGTGGGGCTCTTGTATTTATAATCAGAGAGTCCGAGACATTCTTCCCCAGATGGTGTTGAAAGCAGAGCTGAAGTCCACAAACAGAAGCCTGGCATAGGATAACGGGGAGTCCAGGTGCTGTAGGGCCAGGTTTATGGCGTTGTCTACAGATCTGTCGGCTCTGTAGGCGAACTGCAGGGGATCAAGTAGGGGGGAGGTGAAGGACTTAAGATGAGAGAGGACCAGGCGCTCTAATGACTTCGTGACTACAGATGTCAGTGCCACAGGTCTGTAGTCATTAAGTCCAGTTATCCTGGTCTTCTTCGGGACAGGGACAATGATGAAGGATTTGAAGCAGGCCGGTGTTCTGTCGAGTTGTGCCGCCTCAGCTGTTAATGATGTGATGCAAACCTGCGCATGCGCATCTCACGGCAGCCAAAGCAAACCAAGATGGCGGAAATGAAATCCATGAATTACTTAAAAAGTTAAAATAAGAACAAAGTAAGACACAAATGTCACTTTGATATGTGGGTTTTAAGTGAAAGAGTTTTGTGTAAGGTTTGTTTTAAGCAGTCAACTGCTCCTGTGAGTGTGAAACCACACTGCTACTGTGTGATAACAGTCCTCGAGTTGACTGCTGCTTACGTCATTTTACTGACGTAGGCCGATGACGCGTCCTGTGGCAACCTGACAGCTTACAACTGGTCTGTCAGGTTGATAATGGAAATAATAAATTAAATTTAATGCATGTATCGTCTGTAATCAATATGGTTAACAATAGTGTGTTCAAACAAAATGTTTAATTAGATCGAATTTTTTCCCCATTCTGTCAGGTTTCTGCGCATGCGCAAATCAGATTTGGGTTACAGTAGCAGTGTGGCAGTTGACTGCTTAAAACAAACTTTACACGAAACTCTTTCTCTTAAAACCCACATATCACAACACGGAACCATCAACATCTTGCCTCAAATTGCATTAAAAGGGACATTTGTGTCTTAATTCGTTCGTATTTGAACTTTTAAAGCAATTCACGGACTTCGTGTCCGCCATCTTGGTTTGCTTCGGCTGCCGTGAGACGCGCACGCGCAGGTTTGCATTCAATCATTAACGGCTGTTTAATGATTGACCTCTGTTGAGAGGTGTTGTAACTGTTGATGATGATAGTTTTTTTGTTTTCGTCACAAGGCGGCGCTAGTGTGCATTTTATTATCGCCAAAGTTTTATTTCATTTGTGTACATTTTTATATTTGTGTTCTGACTATTAGATTGGTATTGGTTAAGTTTGAAGAAAAATAATAACTTATGTTGATGAATATTTCGAATGTATGGTTTTATGCCTTTGGGATTGCTACTTCCGTTTTGCCGATAGTTTTTAGTTGGAACGAGTCAGGTTGACGAGGACGGACCTGACAAAGCAGAGTGAAGTTGTAATAAGATACTATAAGTTGCAGTCCACCGGGTTGTTCGCCAGCAGGCCAAAGTGATGTGTATGGTTTTGTGTTAATTCATATTTTGTGAACTGAACTAAAGAAAGTGCAGTAAAACATTTGTAAAAAGAACTCTCACGCCTCTCTGTGCGTTCGTGAACAAGCCGGCATAGGTGTTGAAAATGTCAGTGAAGACAGGAGTTAGATCACTGGCACAGTGTCTCAGAGTGGCAGATGAGATATGGTCTGGACCGGGGGCTTTACAAGGGTGTAGCCTCGAGAAAAGTCGTTTTATGTCTTCTGAGGCTATTGTCAGGGTGGGGGCAGAGCTGATGGGTGGGTCGTTAGAGCAGTGGGGGGTGGGGGAGCTACTGATATAGTTGCTTTCGTCGTGCCTTCACAAGTTGGAAGAAGGAACCATGGAAGACCACAGTTATATAAAAGAACCATGAAGGATCACATATAAAAGAGCGACCCGAACAACAATCTTTTCAAAAAAGAATTATGCAAAAGTCTAGCGTCGTAGCAGCAAAGTACCATGTTATGGATGTGCATTCACTGAGCTGTTGTCAAAGCGGCTGCCAGTACAAAGCAGCCACTGTTGCCCAGGGTCAGAGCGGAGGATGTGAAAGCTGTTCAGAAATGGCATATTTCCTTTTCCAAAACGTCTCCATCACTTTCACTTCTCACTCGCCACAATGCTCCTCCCTCCCTCTTACATTTGATGGTCGCATCCCATTTTTACGTTTCTTGCCACAATGCTAGTTGTGTAACTGATGTACAGTGATGAAAGTATTCGGCCCCCTTGAACCTTTCAACATTTCGCCACATTTCAGGCTTCAAACATAAAGATATACAATTTAATTTTTTTGTCATGAATCAACAACAAGTGGGACACAATCGTGAAGTGGAACGAAATGTATTGGATAATTTAAACTTTAACAAATAAAAAACTGAAAAGTGGGGCGTGCAATATTATTCGGCCCCTTTACTTTCAGTGCAGCAAACTCACTCCAGAAGTTCAGTGAGGATCTTTGAATGATCCAATGTTGTCCTAAATGACTGATGATGATAAATAGAATGCACCTGTGTGTAATCAAGTCTCCGTATAAATGCACCTGCTCTTTGATAATCTCAGGGTTCTGTTTAAAGCGCAGAGAGAACCTGAAGACAAAGGAACACACCAGGCAGGTCCGAGATACTGTTGTGAAGTTTAAAGCCGTATTTGGATACGTGGTGGGGGCAGAAGCTGATCGGTGGTCGTTAGAGCAGTGGGGGGGGTGGGGAGCTACTGGATATCCGTTTGCTTTCGTCGTGCCCACATTTTGATTTGTGTGGAAACAAAAAAGATTTCCCAAGTGTGGCAAGAGGCCGTGCGGATGTGCGGGATGCTTAAAATGCCCTTATATGCAAGTTAATGCAAATGTTTGCCATATGATCTGCTACTCCTGTGCATTTTAGAATTCCTAATTAATGGTAGCTATATGTAACATGTGTAGTTTAAATTGTTGTATTGCTAATCAAAGTAAAAGTATTCTGAATACAGTGTACACTCGTGTTTGTTTTTGTTTCCATTGTTTCCTGTTCAAGTTCCAATAACGCACTTGCTGCTGGCTATCCCATACTGTAGAAGAAGTCAGAAAGGAACTTTTGAGAAGTGTTTTTATTAAAAAATAAGAAGTAAAAATAAGTAATAAAGTAAAAATACAATTGTATTGTTACAGTACTTACAATACAGTGCAGTAAGTTAGTACAGTGTTTTACAGAGTCAATCCTTTAAACTTTAGCATTCAGTAGCGACACTTTTAAAACATAAAACACATTCTCACGATATTGCTAATACAAATTTATGATGGGGGGAAAACTTTCTTCCTCCGTGTTTTACAAATATAATGGAGTTGGCCGATGAATGTCTGCTTAGGTTTTCTGAAACTGTATTGAACTAAGATTGACCACGGGCTCGAGTCTACAGGAATGTCGAAAAATCAGTTCATCTTCACATATGCAAAACATCTTCACATAGCCTATCACTCAGGCGAGCAAAAACCGAGCACGTTTTCTCCAGTGTTAAATAAAAAATACTTAGTAATTAGGCCAACACATTTAAAATAGTTGCTCCGACCTGTTAGTAAACTGTTGTAAAACTTCACAATCTGCACCAACCAAACTGCAGGAAAAAAATGCTACTTTTATTCAGTAACGGAGTAATCTGATTCATATACTCCCCCCCGCTAATCAAAATTTGAGGATTGGCCGGGGCTCGAACCCCGATCGTCCAAGCGAAAGTCTTGGACAATCCTGCTACAGTCCACACAGGCACTGGGAGAAAACACTGGATCTATACGAAAGACCGCTGAGTGAATGAGCCGTGCGGATGTGCGGGACGCTTAAAATGCCTTATATGCAAGTTAATGCAAATGTTTGCCATATGATCTGCTACTCCTGTGCATTTTAGAATTCCTAATTAATGGTAGCTATAATGTAACATGTGTAGTTTAAATTTTTGTAATTATACACAGCCTATATATTGCTAATCAAAGTAAAAGTATTCAGAATACAGTGTACACTCGTGTACATAACATCATAACTCAATACTTAAGAAAAACTCATAAACTTGGTACTTCACTCGGTACTGTCAAAAAACTCAGAACTCGGAATACTTCAAAAACTCAGAAAAAAACTCATAAAACAGGTTCAGATCTTTCATTAAACTTGTCAACAATCTTCAGGTAAAATACCAAACTTCATCAGTCGATGGTGGTTCCAGATATTGCTTTGAAAAACAGTCTCTCCCACTTCTTTGTTGTTAAAGAGAGCATGGATCTAGAGCAGGGGTCGGGAACCCAAAATGTTCAAAGAGCCATAATTGACAAAAAAAACTAAAAACAACATCTGTCTGGAGCCGCAAAAAAATAACAGCCTTGTATAAGGCTTTTATGAAGTTAACACAGGCTGCAAGATGTATTAGCTATATTAGCCTCATATCTAAATGACAAAGTAAAGGCTACAAATACATAATAATCATTCATGATTATCAAATGTGTATTTTCACTGCAGCGTGTCGTGAATGACGCAACACGTGACGACTCTGCTTTAGTTTAACTTCCATTTCTTTGCCTTCATGCAATTGTAGAAATACAGTAAATCAATCTGCTTTGGGCTCAGAGGTCACATACCTGCATCACTGTCTGCTCATATCCATCACGTCACAGGCTGAAGTTTGCTGGAGCTGAATTAAAATCCTTAATGGCCTTTTCTTTCACCGTCTTTGAGAAGGTTTTGAAGTCTGAAAATAGGTGCTCTGAATTTTTGATGAATGAATCCTTCACGTAATCACCGTGTACGGTGTTTTTCGCGTCATTGTTCCTCGTGTTGCAACAAAACTTTTCATTACAAACATGAAGCAGTCCTTCCTCATTGACTGAAAGAAAATGTTCATTCTCATTCTTAGTCCAGTCTTGTTATCGATTCTTTCTCGTTTTAGCTTTGGGATCCATGCGCACTTACAGTCTATGATGCACACACGCCGGTTTGTTTACAGCAGCGGCCGCGTGACCGCGCGTCATAGGATATGACGCACTACGTTGACAGAAATGTTGAAATTAAATATTACTTATACACATTTTTACAGCATTTAAAAACGTAAAGATTGTGTTTCCTTCTACAGAAACCACATTCAAACTAGAAATAAAATATAGCCCTCACACTCCATTTTCAGACATTTTTGAAAAGGCTCCAGGAGCCACTCCAGGAGCACTCAAGAGCCGCATGCGGGGGTTGCCGACCCCTGATCTAGAGAGTGATGATAACACCAACAGCCGTTTGTGTGTATGTATGTGTATATATATATATATATATATATATATATATATATATATGGTGCTACTTTGAACCGAGAATATAACACATATTTTCAGTTGATTACCTTTTCTTTTAGGTATGTACATAATTCAGTTTTGATGCCTTCAGTGTGAATCTACAATGTTCATAGTCATGAAAAAAAATAAAAAATCCAAACTTTTGGTCTGTACTGTACAAACATATATCCTTTGATGAGCACTTACACTTTCAACATGTCTTTTGTCCTATTGGATTTATTTAATTGATTTTGACATGACAAGCTATAATCAATCATGATCAAATATTTATCTGATGTGTGTGTGCGTGTGTGTGTGTGTGTGTGTGTAAACAGTTTGAGCATTTACAAAATCCGGGTCTACAGTGTGCTGACCTGATACATGCTGCAGACTGACTGAAAGTAGCATGGAGCAAAGTTGTGCTCCCCCTCAACCCTGATTAGCATTTGTATAGCTCACAGCATTCCCATTTACATGTTAAAGCCTCCTGTGGAGGAGGGAGGAGGGGACAACAAACTACCGTCAACAGCCGAATCCCAGAAGTTTCACAGTAATATACAGGGCCGAAAAGAGACGAAAATCACACTTTTCATGCAGTGTGTTGCATCCCAAGAACACCATTACCTACTGTGAAGCATGGGGGTGGAAACGTCATTCTTTGGGGCTGTTTTTCTGCTAATGGGACAGGACGACTGAGCCGTGTTAAGGAAAGAATGAATGGGGGCATGTATCGTGAGATTTTGAGCCAAAACCTCCTTCCATCAGTGAGGGCTTTGAAGATGAAACGTGGCTGGGTCTTCCAGCATAACAATGATCCCAAACACACCGACCAGGCAACGAAGGAGTGGCTCCGTAAGAAGCATTTGAAAGTCCTGGAGTGGCCTAGCCAGTCTCCAGACCTCAACCCCATTGAAAATCTGTGGAGGGAGTTGAAAGTCCATGTTCACTGCTCTCCAGAAGATCTGCATGGAGGAATGGGCCAAAACTACAGCTACTGTGTGTGCAAACCTGGTAAAGACCTATAGTAAACGTTGGACCTCTGTTAATGCCAAAAAAGGTTATATTACAAAGTGTTGAGTTGAATATTTGTTATTGACCAAATACTTATTTTCCACCATAATTTACAAATAAAATCTTTAAAAATCCTACAATGTGAATTCCTGGATTTTTTTCACATTCTGTCTCTCACAGTTGAAGTGTAACTGTGATGAAAATTACAGACCTCTGTCATCATATTAAGTGGAAGAACTTGCACAATTGGTGGCTGACTAAATACTTTTTTACCCCACTGTATTTTATTGCATTGACATTAACACATCTTTGCAGATCACTGGTACAGGCCAGGGTTGGGAGTAGTGTGTCTGAAACCAAATCATGTCCTTACCATGTCTCTATTACATATTTTGAATATTAGCACACAATTTAAGCCTTTATTACATGCGTAAGTGCTTCATAGGGAGTCAGTTTGCTGGGAGAAGTATGGTAACTTGAGCACTATCCTCTCCTCCTTCCTACTTTACCTGTTTAGCATTACTAGGATTTTGACTGTAGTTTGTTCATTGCTATTCACCCGTTGTCCCATTGTCTGTTTCATGGTACGATGACGGGATCTCTGAGCCTGGCCTCCTCCATCTACACCTGCGGACTGCCCCACCCGACCCGCCTGGGAGTGCTTCAGTCCTGCACCGGACCTGTCCACGTTCAGCGGCCACTGGTCCACGTCCTGTAGCTAGCTTAGGTCCTAGATCATTAGCCTGTCCGTCCGGAGGAGCGGATCCCTTTCTCAAATGGGTCTCCCTAGGTCTCCCCAAGGTTTGTCACTTTTTCCCACTGGGTTTTTTAAGAGTTTTTCCTTGTCGATGCAGGAGGGTCTTGTTGGACAGTTAGTGTCCAACAGAAAGGATTGGTGATGATCAGGACACTTTAGCATTCTACAACATGTATGGACATTTTCTTCTGTGTGTGCTTTATATTTTTCATGTGTTTTAACTGTTGATTCTCTGACCTGTATTGGTGATTTCAATGGTCTTGTTAAGTCCTCTGAGACGACTTCTGTTGTGATCTAGGGCTATACAAGAATAAATTGTATTGTATTGTTTTGCATTCACGTGTCGTAGCTAACGCAAACTTAGCTGTTAGTTGCTAAGTTATGTCTTACCTTGGTGCTTGTGTATATGTTTTATTCATCTAAGAACCCCTTCTCAAGTGCTACCTAACAACTTGCATTTTTATTTCTTGACATTGATACAGAGAACTATGTCGAAGCAGACAAAAATCCAGGCAAAAAAGCAGCTGCTAATGCTAACATTAGTTCCCCCGAGGTCAGTCCACCTCCAGTCCAAGCCCTGGACCCGGACGACACGGAGGCTCTGATATTGAAAGTTTCTGAGAGCTTCAGCGCGGCCATGGAAAATAAATCATCTGTATTTTCAGAGACACTGGATAAGATTGCCTCCAAGCTGGAGGAACACGCCACACGTATTAACGACGTGGAGAAGAGAGTTTCAAATGCTGAAGATACTGTTGATGATTTGGCTGAGAGACTCGCTGCCACTGAGAAAAAGATCAAAAAAGGGAGGAAAAGTGCAAACATGTTACATGCAGGATATATTATGTACATAAAAAAGTGGCAGTTTAAAAGTGGCTATCAGAAATAGTGTCAATATTACACTGCACAGTCTCAGTCTTCCACTGAAGGAGCTCTTCTACAGTCCTGTGCAGTGGGTGGGAGGTATTGTTCATGATGGAGGTGGCTTTGGCTAGCACCCTCCTGTCCCTCACCTCCTCCACAGAGTCCAGGGAGCAGCCCAGAGTGGAGCTGGCCCTCCTGACCAGCTTGTTCAGTCTGTTTCTGTCCCGCTCTGTGCTGCCCGGGGCCCAGCACACGGCAGCGTAGTAAATGGCAGAAGCTACCACAGAGTCATAAAAAGTCCTGAGCAGAGGCCTGCTCACTCCGAAGGACCTCAGCCTCCTCAGAAGGAAGAGGCGACTTTGGCCCTTCTTGTGCAGGGCGTTTGTATTATGGGACCAGTCCAGTTTATTGTTAATGTGAACACCCAGGTACTTGAAGCTGTCCACCAGCTCAATGTCCTCCCCCTGGATGTTCAGCAGCGTGTGGGAAAGTGGTTTTCTCCTGAAGTCGATGATCATCTCCTTGGTCTTACTGGTGTTCAAGCACAAGTGGTTGCACTCACACCAGTCGACAAAGTCTGTGATAACCGACCGATATTCCAGTTCGTTCCCCTCAGACACACAGCCCACGATGGCAGAGTCGTTGGAGAACTTCTGCAGGTGACAGCTGTGTGTGAAGTCTGAGGTGTAGATGGTGAAGAGAAACGGTGAGAGGACAGTGCCCTGAGGGGCCCCACTGCTGCAGGCTACCACCTCAGGCTCTCTTATTCTGCCTCTTATCTTATGACACATAGTTTTTTATAGTAGCAATATGCAATATTTGCATGCAAGTCATCATTTATTGGCATTATTTCAAAAGGCATTATTAAATCATGCTCTTTTCGAATACATCTTTATCTGATGACAAGAGTTCAGCAGAGAAATTTTAATATCAAAATTAGTTTTATGACCCGTAAAAGTTTTCATTTCGATGTCCCACCCTCTTCCGTTTCACCAGTCAGGAAGTCCGAGGTTGCCAGAACTCCCCGCGGCTAGCTAATCCACGGATCTATTATAATAACTGGATGGGGTATTACTAGCTTGTAGCTGAAGAACCCATGTGATCGGGGGATTCTTGCGGTACTAACAGACTGAACAAGACTAAATTCACGTGGGCTACCCAGAAATGTTCCCCATAGATCTCAATGTAAGCTAAAACAGCGCGACCTCAGCTGCCAGAAAACCAACAGCTTTCATAAAGATCGGATTTTGTGGGGATTTTAATGTCCCTTGTCATCCTGAACTTTTTTTCTTCTTAAATCCTTTGGTTTTCTTTAAATCTACACTTTAGTGCTACAAACTCTGCTTGTCTGGCTCCTGCTCTAACTCCCGCTCTGATGAACTGCTCTGATTGGTTAGAGCGCGGCCGAGCCCCTCTGTGCACGTGCGTGAGACCCGGTGTGAGATCTACACATGCGTGTTTGGCGCAACACATTATAGGAGATCATCCACTGCGCAGAACCGGGAGGACCAGACGATGCCCAAATACAGGCGAGTTTCCCATGGATCTTTGAGAGTTCCAGGCGACTTCCGCTAATCTTTTCGGCACCCATGCCGTCACAAAGCGCCACTGAGCACAACCATTCATTTGAAAAGGGCGCCATCTTGGATCGCCGGGTCTTGGTTTGGCTTTGTAAAACGACTGTTTTGGCTGCACTTTGATTTGAGTATGTCACAGGTTTAAAAGTGTCTGTTGAGGAGGTGTGATCAATAAAAAGCAGAAGGGGATAAAATTTAATAAAATATATACAAAAAGGATTGATAAAAGATGATAAAAAAAAAACCATCCCACGTCCACTCGTTCCTCCTCCTCTGGCCTCCGCTCTTCTCAGTCCCGGGACGGGGCCGCAGTCCTGCCAGCCGCTCACCAACCATGGGTCGCCACCGGGCACCCGCGGGGGAGAGCCGGCACATCCCGGTCTCTCTGTGGGCCTAGCCCGGGCGCGCACGCGCCAATGCACTATGCGCGCCTCACCGGTGCCGCTCTCCCCGCTGGCCTCAGTGCCTCGTGGTCTCTGGCTGGCGGTGCTCGTCCTTGGACTGGCTCTGCTCTCCTCTCTGTCCTCTCGTCCTGCAGTGCCCGCCCCCAATTAAAAGGTCTTGATTAAAACAGGTGCGGGTTAGGGGAAGTGTTCAGGGAACAGTGATAAAATACATGCATTAAAACCATCAAAACACACAAAACACATCACAAAAATAAAAGCAGTTAAAAGGTTTTTAAAAGTCCACTTTCCCACAAGTACACACAGTCAAGTCAACATTTCTTGTTGTCTCAGTTCACTTTGTTTATCTTTAGTCACAGCTTTTTCGAGAGTCAGTTCAGGATCCATTTGTAATTGTTCTGATAAACGTCTGTCTTTGAGTCCAACCACAAGCCTGACTCCGACCATCTCATCATGAAGTGGACCGGATCCACAGTGATCAGCTAAATAATGAAGTGCGGTGATAAAGCTGTCAGCCGACTCGCCCATCCCTTGCTGCCACTGATTAAACTTAGCTCTTTCAAAAATTATATTTCTCCGAGCCACAAAGTGAACGTCAAGTATCTGTTTGACTGTTTCATACTCACTCGCTTCTTCTTGTCTGAGATAGAGTGAAACCATCGGCTTGAATTTCCAGACCTGACGCAATCCGAAACCTCTCAAAGTCAGTCTTCTGGCAGTTTTACTTGGTATTGTGCCATTTTAGTTAGCCGTTAGCTCCCAGCGCTATCAAGCTGCTGCGGTCACAAGCTATTTTTAGCTTTTCCGTCACCCTTTTCTTTTTTCTTGCCTTTACTCTCATCGTCTTGTCATCCACAAATGTTTCACACCACTTCTGACACCATGTTCTAATGTTTATGGGTACTTAGAGACCCTTAAGACAGAGACGAGGCACAGCCAGGTTCAAGGGAGCCCGGAACTCTTTGTTAGTGTCCCCGGGAAACATAGAGTGATAACGCTTCCTATCCAGCATATTACTACATGATATTGGCCCCGTGACAAGTCGCATCAAAATGGACCGCGCACACAGGGGTCTCGGTCTACAAAGCGCACATCCACGTCCCGTTAAAAATCGAGCTCCACAACTCCGGAACAAACAACGGATCATGGCCGCGGTAAAAGCAGTACCGGATCTACATTCATCAAGATTTATCTGCTGCGGTACGTGAGAAGAGGAGCGGTTCAAACACTGCATGCCGTGCTCTTATTGGGAAGGGCATCCGCTTCAATATGAGGTCCTTACCTTGACATATAGCGGCACTGGACACAAGTTTACAGCGGGACTGGGTGGGGAAGATTTACTACTCATCGTTTAACTCAGAGAGGAGAGAGTAGAGGAGTAGCAATACTACCATTTACTGTTGATGAAATTGTAAAAGATGAAGAGGGACAATATATTGTAATAACTTGGATTTTATATGGAGAAAAAATATTAATAGGTAAGTAGTAATTAATCTTTATTTATATACTGCCTTTCACAGACCAGAGTCACAAAGCGGTTTACAATTGTGGGCCTTTGTCCTCTCACTCTGAGTGGAAATGTGTATGCCCCGCAATTAATATGAAAGTCAATTTTATTCTACATTTCTAGCAGACGTCTCCGCCATATGCCATGAAAATAATGCTTTCATGTCGTAAATTAGGGATATATATGACATCCTGCAAAAGTACTTTTTTGGTTTTCTCCAGGTCAGACACTGTGTTCAATCATCCCTCTCCTTCCCTAAAGATCAACCAATCTTAAACTCAATTGAAAAATGTCTCCTCAAATTTAACGAGAGCCCCCTACCCTGAAAAATAAATGTATCTCTCTTTTCTATAATGAACTCACTGTATCAAAACCATTGGGAAGCAGATTTGGGGGTTGAGCTTGGTAACGAGGCATGGTCACGTGCTTTTATGGATGCGAGAAAGAGCCTACAAAATCAAGCCCAAATTAAGTCCATTTTACATTACTGTTTGGTATTTAACGACAACATAGTGCCTACTAAACAACCATAAAACAAGTTAGATTTCCCACATACCTTTGAATAAGTGTTCAGCGCAAACACGAGCATGAGGAGCCTCCGCTCCTCCCGTCCTCAAACGTAGGTTTGGAAATCCACTTGTTCCGGCGTTCTTCAGTGAGCTTTTTCCATTTCTCACCTTTGTGGACTGTTGGAACAAGACAAGTTATGCATCGGATAGCCCTCCTCCTCTGCAACCACTGCTACACAGGCTGCTGTTGCTACAAGTATGTCCGTGGTTTTGTGGGTTGTACAGAGCACAGCAGGTCAGCACCATTGAATTCACGTGTTCAGTGTCCAAGTCATTCCTTTATTTTTCAATAACCACTCGCGCTGTGCTGAATTTTCTATTAAATACTTGCTGTTAGTCTGTCACTCGGTGTCCTGAAAATGTTGTAGGATCCAGTTCTGCAGGGGTTAAAGACTTTATGCCGGGTTTAAAAAAAAAAAAATGTGGATATCAAAATTGCATGACAATGTCAATCTGAAAGAGATTCCGGCAAAAAAAATCCTATATTTTATAAAAAGAACGTGTTTTTCATGAATTTAAGTTGTCTATGCTCTAACCTGTGTGTGACGTCATAGCGGGTAACACCCATGCATTGAAAACCATGGATCTATGCCACAGGACTGCCTTTTCTCTCTTCTCTCCACTGATGCCCAACATAATACTCCACTCTACAGGTGACAATTGCTCACTACACATAAATTGCCGTTTTGAGAGTGAAAATGTATCTGAGGTGGGATTTGAACCCCAGTATCTGGATTGACAGTCCATCGACACAACCACTGGACTATCTCAGTGACAACAAAGTGTTACAATCTAGTAGTAATTTGAGACTCGCTGTACACGGCCTTGTCATCTTGAATATCCGTGAAAAAAGAACGAATACCAAATTGTAAACAACTTACAGCGTTGAAACGTACCCACTCTGACGTCACCAAGGGCTGTGAAGTTTTTTCATTTCTAAGGGTGTTGCTATGGGGTTATTTCGATTTGGGGGGATCAGACAAAAAAAACAACAACGGATTTTGAAACCTTTAGTAGTTCTCTTCTAATATAAAATGGTATTAAAACTGTATTTCTAAATAAATCAAACCCGGCATAAGGTTTTTAAACAGAGTCCCCTGGGAGGTAATTTCCCTGCTATCACGGATATTAAAATAACTCCATGCACGCACCAATATTACTAGTTACGCGCCGCGCGTAGATTACGTGGTCTGGCAACGCTGAGGAGATACAAGGAGGCACTATTTTTAATGGAATAAGCGGACTCTGGCAATGGATATTGCCCTTAATTCTTTGCGGTACACACCAAAATGTCGGGAAAATGCATTTAAGTGTATGTTTTGAAATATATATGCTGTATGTGTGTTAATAAGTTTTGCTACGTTACTTGGAAAGCAGCATAAATGTCTGATGAAGAATTACGGACATTCTATAATAAGAATTTCATAACTTTTTTTTAAAGCAAGCATTCATATAACATTCAATTTAAACTTTATACCTAGTACAATGAACTAAGGATGTTACTGACCAGATAACAGTTAGTTACCCACATTTGGATTTGAGGGTGAGTTGTCCTTTAACTTAAAATTATACATATGGCGTCAAAATAGGGTCTGCTTAAACGTAACCGTAAAGCAGGAATTGTAAACGTGGGTCTGCTTAAACGTAACCGTAAAGCAGGAATTGTAAACGTGGGTCTGCTTAAACGTAACCGTAAAGCAGGAATTGTAAACGTAGGTTGTAAGTATTTTAAACATAAAAATGTATTGTAAACGAAAAAACTGTAGTAAACGTAAAACTTACACTTACGCTTCATATTTTTCATGTTTCGCTTCAAAAGTTACGTTTACGTTTCATAAGCTACATTTACGATTCACAAGCTACGTTTACCAGTGAAAACTTACGCTTACGATACATTTTTCATCTGACCCCTTTTTGGAGGGGCGGGCTCAGCGCGCCCGTTGGCTGGAGGGACCGGATGTTACGTCATCACAAAAGCAAAACACACACCATTCAAAATTCAAGTCTCGTTCGAACTCTACTGCGTATGATTGATCACATTTATTCAACTGGGCTGGCTATTGTAGGCTTTCACGTGGTATGTGCACTCTTGTGGACACCCTAATTACACCAGGTCATGTTTAGATCGTGTGAAATATGCTCTTGTAATAGCGTCATATGCCTATGTTGCCCCAAGGCTAGCCAGCTAAGCTACATCTCAGGACCTTCATCACCGCTGTACGTAGTTAATCAAAGGTGAATAAAACTATGTCTTTGATTTTTTGTTTGCTTATTATTTACATCATTATAGCGGCTTACTTAATGAGCCTATGCTAGCTAGCAATGAATCTGTCAGTCCATAACCTGTACATAAAGTTTTGAAACAAATGAGGTAACTAGCTGAATGATCAAACAAATCTGTGAAACTTGCTAATAGTAAGTTTCATTAGTTTCGTGTTATCTTATCAAAATTAACTTAATGTTAAGTAGCTCAAATCGGGGCTAACCTGTTAAAAGCCATTCATTTTACGATATTTGGCTACTGTACCTGTACTGTGTTTGCTAATTTAGGATGGCTAACATCCCTAAAATCACACAGAAACCCTGAATAGTTCTGATCTTGCAGGTTATCTCTGCGATGGGCACCAGCACCACACATTGCAGACCAGCAAGATGTAAAACTGTGGTTTTATAATAATCTATGTAAATGTGATGTATTTTCATGTCTTAGGGACCATGTCTGAAAATTAAGTGCTAGCTATACAGCCTATGAACATGGCATCGGCACCTGTATCAATACTTTTAGTTCTGTGCCTATCAAATAAACATATAATAGCACTTATTCTCACAGAACAGTGGGTTGTAGATAGGAGAAAATGGCCGTCTGTTACTTGGCCTAATATTGATAACTTCCTCATTCAGACATACAGTACAGTGTTTATACCTGACTGACCTCCTCCAGATCTCCACCCTCCGCTCCTCCTATCCTCTCCAGCTCTTGGTCCCTCCTGCCCGCCTTGTCACCATGTGGAGTAGAGCCTCTCCAAATCCACCCTCAAAACTCATCTGTTTAGACAAGCCCACTCACTAACATCATAACCACACTCTCCTCTCTCCATGATGCTTTTAACTTTGTATTTTAACTGTTTTTAAAATACAAATTTTTTTTTTTTTGCTTGGATGTAAGGCAACCGTGAGTGTCAAGAAAAAAATGTATTAAAAGAAAACCCAAAAGCATATAAATCTATAAATACATACAATTATGTGTTATGTGGACATGTGAAGAATGTGAAATACTTCCACTCTGGGACTGAGTTCTATGTTTTGAGGCTGATGTGCTCCCCAGTCAGAGAGTGGGCATTAAGGGTGTATTCAGACCTGCACATTTGCTCCACTTTAAACGGACCAGGATTCGTTTGGAACTCTGATTCGGATCTTTTATGTAGGTCTGAATACACACAAACGAATCCTGGTCCGGACCAAAGAACCGAACCGAGACCCACTCTTTTAGGTGGTCTCGGTCCGCTTCCAAACGAATTCTGGTCCAAGTCGAATCAGGTGTGGATCCGACACAACTCCAAGATACGTGCGCATTTTTTGGGGTTAACAAGCCACCGCAGACAGAAACTGAGGAATTAGCCACGCAGCGGCTAACTATGCTGATGAAGCCTGCGAAAGTTCACATTGGTAGACCCGGCCTGCTGCTGCCCAGCTCCTCCAGGCCTGCTCTCATCCTTGGCTCATCGCACAGCAACGCCCTCTTCCAGTCAACCAATAACCGCCAGGCCGGCGTGTCAAAAGCTGGAGACGCCCACTTCCTGGTCTTCCAAGTCTGCATTGTGTATGTCGCTAATGCACCTGCCGCCCCACCTCCTCCTTCTCTCAATCGAGCGTGCTTGCCTGCTGCCTCTGCCGCCACCAGTGCCTAGGCCCTGGGGGGATCTCTATGCGCGCGAGCAAGTGCCGTGCTCAACAGCACCGCTCCGGGGCCTAGGGCGCCAAACATGCGTTAATAAAATACTTCAAATCGCATCTTTTCGTCATGGGTCTCTCCATTGTGAACTAACTATCATGCCCCGCTGTCAAGCCAGCCTCGTCTTAATAGCGCATCCGCCCTTCCAAAGTGCGGGTGCGCTCGTTTTGCACACCGTGACCTCCAGGCACGTAGCGCAAGAAATAGGCCTACAGAAAAATAATTCCACGGTGGTCCTTGTAATAGTCCAGCGCCACTAGAAAAAGAGAAGGGAAAGGCAAATGAAATACAGAGAATAAGGAAACTGCCGTACATGTTCACAGAGCTTATGGGCATGTCTAATCCACCTTGGGTGTCTAGTCAGTCATATGAAGTCATATAGCGTCATTGAGCCTTTTAAAAGCACCCAATAACCCCCAGCCTTGATATACTTTGCGGTAGAACATCTAATGTACAACTTTTGTCATGTCGTCAGAAATGCCAGTTAAAATTTGGTCCAGCAGATGGCGCAAATTCACCCCTTTCACCAAAGCCAGCTGCCAAGTAGGTGACTTAAACTACCAATATAAGAATTATACATAAAATAAATAATAATAATAATATTATTATCATTATTATTATCATTATTATTATTATTATTATTATTATTATTATTATCATCAACAACAAAAACAATAATAATAACAATGTGAGGCACTGATTTTGAGCAACGTATTTTAAGGTGCTTAATTTGTCATTCTTTATCACTTTCGAATATAAATGTCTACCTGTGTTTTGAACATTAACTTTAAATTGGCAAAGCATCATGGAGCAAGTCACATTTCAATACCCATGTCAATGTAGATCTGACATGCTCAGTTCAAAGGTAAAAAAACAAAAGAATAAAAAGAAACAGAGTTGTCACCCTCGGGGACCAAAATGGTTCCCATAGAATTAAGAAAAACTGGTCCACAGTGGAATAGTTCTCAGAACCCTTCTGTATTTACAGCTATTAGCTGTTATAATGGAAATCCCTGTGTAACAAGGCCTTTATTGTGAAACGCTTAATCACGTGGGGTTAAAAGTAATGTGAATCACATGTATAGGTCCTGGAGACCTGGTCCACACTGGAATGGTTCCCAGAAACCTTCTGTATTTACTGCAATTAGCTGTTATAATGGCCATTTCTGTGTAACAAGGCCTTTATTGTGAAACGCTTAATCACGTGGGGTTAAAAGTAATGTGGATCACATGTATAGGTCCTGGACACCTGGTCCACACTGGAATGGTTCTCAGAAACCTTCTGTATTTACTGCAATTAGCTGTTATAATGGCCATTTCTGTGTAACAAGGCCTTTATTGTGAAATGCTTAATCACGTGGGGTTAAAAGTACACAGCCTATATCATGTACGTAATGTTGTGTAATTTGTAATTGTACAATATTTGTGTTTACTCATGTCTTTTTACAACACAGACATTACCCTTGGCAAGGCGACGTTGCCCAGTAGCCTTCTCTCGCCATGCAGAATTACACCTGCTGTGTAGTGACTGAGCACATACACCTTTTTTTCCACTGTGCCGCACAAACAGGTGTAGGGCTTCAAGAATCTGCATTAAGACGACAAGTCAGTTAGCTGGGTTGATTAAACAAAACACATCTGCTGTTGTAGCTCATTCCATAATTAACATTGTGACTCACTATGTGTAACAGTAGAGCTATAGTACACGTGACTGGATTATATGTAGCACTTTAATGACTGTGTGCGTGTGATGTCTGAGGCACATATTTACTATATATGAGTAACAGTAACATTACCTCCCCATTGAGCCAGTCATGTGGTTTTAGTGTGCATATAGCACTGTGGTGGAGGGCTATGGTGTCTCCTCTGTGCTGGGCACGAATCAAAGCCACCACAATGTCAACTGGTGGCTGTTCCCACAGACTGTAGAGCTGCACATAGCAAAGTCACACATTTTATGACTGTCTTGATGCTGTCAGCTTTACTTTACCATAATCCATTAATTTCGTAAGAGCACATATGAACTATTATGTTGTCTGTATAGAGGTGGGCAAACTAAGGCGCGGGGGCCAAGTGCGGCCCACATAGCCTTAAAATCCGGACCGCAAACACATCACGCCCGCTATGTAGGGCTTTAAAAAGGGTGAAAACAAATGTTTCTCTGACCAAAAGATACATGCGTTACTGCCGCTATTTTGTTGCTTTTTAAGTGTGTTTACTCGATTGCAGTCCATCTTAGAACAGCTTAATTGTTTAAAACATTTCTATTTGCAACTGCTCTGGCCCTCGTAGCAAGTTCAACATTCCAATATGTTCCTTGCATCAAAACGTTTGCCCATACCTGGTATAGACACTGATGCTTATAACCTGTTGTGTTGTTGCAATATTTTTGGGTGGCTTGGGTGCCAACAGTGGAGCTATGTGTCCAGGCTGGGATGGGTCCTTATGTATATCAGCCAACACAGATGGGCTTCTTGATGATGCGGGGCCCCGGCGAGATGTGGATGGGGTCATGGGCGAGCTACCGGACTGCACACAATTGGTGTTATGCATACCAATATTGTCTGAGTGTAGCATAAGATGCATTTGACAAAGATGTAACTGTGTGTATGTTTTCAAGAGGGTTGGACAATGTGTACAATGATACTACACAACATGTCATATGTTACAGCTGGTGTCTTTGACCTGTTTTGTATTGGGTCGTTACCTGAGCAGGCAGGGCTGTGGACATAGATGCTGGGAAGCTGGGATTTCTGTGATTTCTTTGTAGACGTGGAGCCTGGGGATGACGGTTGGGCTTTTGCTAAGTAGTAAATGGAATAATTATTGATTCACAGTTGCTAGTGTCAAACTTCGTGCTATAGACAACCTGCTTCTGGAAGGGGAAAGGTCTGGATAAAGCAGAAACATAGTGCCCTTCCTTCTGCCGCCGCCATGTTTTCCGCCATTTTTCTGAGAGGACCTGGTATCTCTGCAAACATGAAGCAATTATGCACAATTGTCTGCTCCCCTACCGTGGAAATCATGGTACACAGTGCTCTGTAACAGTTACTTAGTCCAGTGGTTCCCAACCTGGGGTGGGCCTCACCGAGGGGAGGCCGGGTCATAGGGTCAAGTCATAAAAGATATTACTTGAGCAAATTATAAGCTTAAAAATAATCAAATATGACTGAGAAGAGAGTACAGGTGCATGGCACACTCCAATGTAAGTGTATTTGTTTGACATAAATACTTAGTAATTTTCATGTTTTGATACATTTGTGAGAGCCAGGCACCTTCAATGATGGTGGAAAGGTGTCTTCCCCAGTCTGTTTCGTCCTCCTACAGTAAAGGAGAGGTGATCATGACTGATGAACTCCTGGTTATGTTACAAGTAAAGGACTACACTATACCTCCAAGTCCACAACAGCCTCGTTGTCCACCTCCATGGGGGATGGCAAGTGCACCATGAGTGCTTGGAGATGTGCAAAATGATGCTCCACAAGAGGCCCCACACACGGGCTTCCAAATAACACAGCTGCACTGTACACCATGTCCTCCAGTTCATGTACAGTGCTAGCTGTGGCCAAATATGTGCATTGCCAAGGCATAACACTGTGGGGCACTGTAAGCAAATGCACTAAATTAATACTGTAGCCTAAGCCTATGGTATGACATTTTCCTTTATGTACAAAAATGACAAGCTATATATGACAATGTCATGCTCAGCCTGCAAGATCATCAGTGCTCATCATGCTTTGTTACATGGATGCATAGTTTGTATTTTGTCACAATCCATTGCTTTTTCTATAAAATAATTGGACACCAGTACTCACTGTTTTTTGCACATCTCCTTTGCATTTTTCATGATGTGCGACAGGCACCTGTGGAGGACTGGCACCTGCCAGTCTGTTTTGACAGCTTTCCCTGTAGCAATTCGGAAATACACTGCCAATATGTCTGTGAGCCCCCTGTTGGCAAAGGCGAAGGAGATGGACTGCATCAAAACCTGTGAGCCGTCACACATGACCATTAAGGGCACCACCCTGTGACCATGGCTCCTCTTCACATCAGTGACGAATGACATCAGGAAATATGTCACTGATGCAGTGGTATGGTCACATGTGATGTAAGTGGCCACAGGGAGAGGTGACCCACCCTTCTTCGGATGACGAACTACTAACTCATAGATATAGAAGGGTGGGTTACTCTTTTGGCTCCTCAATAAGCTCCCAGTGGCATCCAAATACACTATGTCCTCCTTGCACCTTTCCTGGTATATTTGGATGCCACGGAGAGACCAGAGCATTACTCCTTTTGGCCTCAGAAGCACGTTTTTGAGCACACTGGTGTCATTTGTTGGCAGCTTGAGCATCCGCTCCAGACTCTGTATTTCATTATGATGGAGTCTCCTACTCTTCCTCACATCATAGGAAACATTCTTCAGGACACTGACAGGTGGAGCCAGGTCCCTGCAGCCAGAGACAAAAACGGCTTCTGAGAGTGCCCCTACATCTCTCACATGCATGGCTCTGGGTTTCTCAGTCTGCAGACGCTCCCCCAGCGTGGTCCGGTCACTGGCCCGCACAGGTCGACTTTTACGGTCACCGGCATAATGTCGTGCTGGTCTATTATCCAGGACCAACTTCGCAGATAATGTGTTCAGGGATTCCAAAGTCACCTTTGCCTCAACCTTGCAGTCCTCAAATCTGCAGTAGGCGAGGCAGCTGAAAAGGGGCCTCTTCCGTGAGGAGTTTGGTTTTTTTAAGTGGTGTCTTTTGAATCCAAAGGAACAATAGGGGAACACAGTACGGATTCCTTTGGAAATGACAATGGTCCACTCCAAACCTTGGAACCCTGTACTGTGCCTTTTGGCTGTCAATTTGGCCCAATCCTTTGGTTCAATGCTGAACTGCAGTGGGGCCAGGGGCAAGGTTATTTCAATGATTGCCAACTCATGATAAACGGCCGTCTGTAAAACAACAAACATAAGAGTCCATTACAGTGTTCGTAATCTTAATGATTACTACAGTGCTGATGGACTGCAGCTGGTCTGCTATAAACAGACTATATTGATGAGCAATCTTATGAATGTAATGGCATTCCATCAAGTATAGTAATTATGGACCACTCACTGTTGTACTGGCACCATCTTGTTCCTGGCTACCCTCCTGCAATTACAAGGCAAACGCATGAGGTACTGATGGTTTGACTTGACCATAATCCAATGTTTACAGTGTTGGGTGTGTATATGTGCTACAGTATGTATGGTAGTTCTCATGTTAACATACTCTGGCGTTGGCTGCCTCCTGGCCAGACTCAGCCTGATCACTGTTGCTGGGCCTGTCCATCGTCTCCCGCTATGACAAACCATATTGATAAAGAATAGAAGGAATGACAGAGTATGCCATCTGGAGCTGTTGGCATTTTGTGAAATGTATACAATACAGAAGCAAACAGCTATGGTTACATGTCAGAAGGAAAATCAAATGCATGGCTCATTCTACAGAATGCAACATGTGTACCATGAATGAGGCAAATCGTTGCTTTAATCTGTAGCGATGTTCTGGTTTATTTGGAATTCCCAGTTTGCAGGCCAAGACACCCCAAAACCCATCTTCTTGGAGATTTTGTTGTAAAAAGGGATTCTCCAGAAGGCATTTTATTTGAGCCTGTATCTCCTCGTCTTCAAGCCGTAACATTCTGTTCTGTAACATTAACACATTTTTGAGATGTACATTCCTGCAGGGTTGATGTGAACACCAACTTTTATCGAATAGAGAAGGGTTACTCACCCCAGGCAACCGGAAGTGATGCCCTCTATCATGAGACAAAAAAGGGACACAATCAATGCTTATGCATATTGAGTGGTTCTCGTATCTATGTTATCAAAGCTCTATCATAGTCTAGGCTAACTCCAAGCCTATATCTATCTGTAAGCCAATATCTCTATCTGAGCCCCATATCTATTTCCAAGCCCACATCTACATCCAAGTCCACATCTATGGGCGTGAATTTGGCTCAATGACGATATGTCACTTTGGCACACATTTTTCATTAATCTCTTAACACGATGATGCAGACTTTTAAACTATATATAAGCAAACATGTTTTTTTATATACTTTAAATGTTGAATTGGCATGTGTTGGTCACCTAAAGCATGTGTAAGACATTCTTTTTGCTTTTGAATTCAAGATTACTTTTGTGAATTTGATCACATTCTGAGACGGAAAGGTTAATGATTTGAGAATGCAATGACAATGCACTCAAGGAGCAATGTGTGAGAAACGCCTTAAATTCATAGACTGTATATATTAATGGACAGAGTCACGCCTATCTCCGCCGTTCTAACTAATGGGCCAAAAAATTTGCTCTACTGGAGCAATCCAAGATAACCGCGAGTGGTCCCGCCCACAAGAAAATTGTGAAAAAACGAATCTGCGCATGCGTCAGCTGGCGCAGCTCCATTCATTTGAACGAGAGACTTCAAAAATTCACAGCAAGTAAACTAGAGTGGACCAAAAAAATCCACCCCCCTCAGCATTGACACACATGTGGAACGGAGCTTTGGGCCAAGAGCCAACTTTTGGTCCATCCTGTAAAGACGTTTTTGAGAGGTCTGCCAATGCTATATGTTAGCATTGGCTAATTCTACTTCTGGGTCCACCCCTATCGGCCCGGGGTGGTATTGCAAGCATGTCAGCGCACGTCATTTTGTCCACTTTTGAGCTAGGACCCTCACCCACTGCTTAAATTACACTGCTAGCTGCCATGTGTGGTATAGCTCAGTAATGAAGCCGAAAGGCTATCACATGAGACTGGGGTTCATTTCTTGGTTTCTTCCTGAACTAATACGGTTTATTTGAAGACTATGTATTTAGTATGAAAGTTAAAACTTTTGCACTACAACAACAGCACAACTACAGCAAAACCAGTTCCGTGTCCACAAATGATTTCTGAGGTAGCCTGGCGGTGGCACTCATTTTTTTCCGGGGTGGCACCAGGACCGGAGGGGGCCAATATTTCCCATTACTTAGAACTCTTATGGGCTCGACACAAGGGAGGCGACATCGCATCGCCTCCATTCATTTTCAATGGGACGTGCGTGACATAGCGTCAATCGCTAGCGAGCCTCCTGCTCAGCGACGGGCGAAAAACGTGCGTGTGAAATCCTCCTGCTCGTGCATGTATCGTGCACGCGCAGGTCAGCAACGCGATCCCAGAAAGTTGAAATCGGCTCAACTTTTCGACGCTGTCGTCAAGCCGCATCGCGCCCCGTCTGTCATGTTATCTGAGCGACAGCGTTGAGTTTCGCTGATCGCTCTCATTTGTCGCCTCCCGTGTGTCGAGCCCATTATGGTTTTGAAGGAGCACAACATAAAATGAGGACCACCAAATTCAAAAGTTAAGCTTATTGGACAGCTTTAGGTGTCGTTTCATTAATTTGATGTTATGTGCTGAATAAAAACTTAAACACACAGGCAAAAGCAGCACGAGAAAGTTTGGAACAGACATCCTATGAGCAGGGTGCGATTTGCTGGTTTTCTTGTAAAATTGGCTGTGCACCTGCTGGCCATTTGATTTAAATTTACATGAGACGCGGTGATCTCTGCTTTAGCGGCTTTGATGGGCACGGGGTCTATACTCTGTAGAGAGCGAGGGTCTGCGGAGTTAGAAACACTCATGGTTCGCATGTCTCGTCACCAGCACCAGGATTTTTGCAGGACTTTGCAAATAGGTGTTTTTTTCCCCCTCTCTTATGAATGCCTAAAAGCTGACACGCTCCCGGGATGGCACAGGCCCGGGGAACTATATTGTGAGAGTGGACTTTTCGAGTGTAGCCTGTAAGGCTACTGCATGTGTCATTTCTGATGAATGAATATGCACAGGGAACTGTGTTATGTACAGTGCCTTGCGAAAGTATTCGGCCCCCTTGAACCTTTCAACATTTTGCCACATTTCAGGCTTCAAACATAAAGATATAAAATTTTAATTTTTTGTCATGAATCAACAACAAGTGGGACACAATCGTGAAGTGGAACGAAATTTATTGGATAATTTAAACTTTTTTAACAAATAAAAAACTGAAAAGTGGGGCGTGCAATATTATTCGGCCCCTTTACTTTCAGTGCAGCAAACTCACTCCAGAAGTTCAGTGAGGATCTTTGAATGATCCAATGTTGTCCTAAATGACTGATGATGATAAATAGAATGCACCTGTGTGTAATCAAGTCTCCGTATAAATGCACCTGCTCTTTGATAGTCTCAGGGTTCTGTTTAAAGCGCAGAGAGAACCATGAAGACAAAGGAACACACCAGGCAGGTCCGAGATACTGTTGTGGAGAAGTTTAAAGCCGGATTTGGATACAAAAACATTTCCCAAGCTTTAAACATCTCAAGGAGCACTGTGCAAGCAATTATATTGAAATGGAAGGAGTATCAGACTCTACCAAGACCCTGCCGTCCCTCCAAACTGTCATCTCAAAAAGGAGAAGACTGATCAGAGATGCAGCCAAGAGGCCCATGATCGCTCTGGATGAACTGCAGATAACTACAGCTGAGGTGGGAGAGTCTGTCCATAGGACAACAATCAGTAGTGCACTGCACAAATCTGGCCTTTATGGAAGAGTGGCCATTTCTCAAAGATATCCATAAAAAGTCTCTTAAAGTTTGCCACAAGCCACCTGGGAGACACACCAAACATGTGGAAGAAGGTGCTCTGGTCAGATGAAACCAAAATCAAACTTTTTGGCCACAATGCAAAACGATATGTTTGGCGTAAAAGCAACACAGCTCATCACCCTGAACACACCATCCCCACCTCAGCTGTAGTTATCTGCAGTTCATCCAGAGTGATCATGGGCCTCTTGGCTGCATCTCTGATCAGTCTTCTCCTTGTTTGAGATGAAAGTTTGGAGGGACGGCAAGGTCTTGGTAGATTAGCAGTATTCTGATACTCCTTCCATTTCAGTATAATTGCTTGCACAGTGCTCCTTGAGATGTTTAAAGCTTGGGAAATCTTTTTGTATCCAAATCTGGCTTTAAACTTCTCCACAACAGTATCTCGGACCTGCCTGGTGTGTTCCTTTGTCTTCATGGTTCTCTCTGCGCTTTAAACAGAACCCTGAGACTATCAAAGAGCAGGTGCATTTATACGGAGACTTGATTACACACAGGTGCATTCTATTTATCATCATCAGTCATTTAGGACAACATTGGATCATTCAAAGATCCTCACTGAACTTCTGGAGTGAGTTTGCTGCACTGAAAGTAAAGGGGCCGAATAATATTGCACGCCCCACTTTTCAGTTTTTTTTATTTGTTAAAAAAGTTTAAATTATCCAACAAATTTGATTCCACTTCACAATTGTGTCCCACTTGTTGATTCATGACAAAAAATTAAAATTTTATATCTTTATGTTTGAAGCCTGAAATGTGGCAAAATGTTGAAAGGTTCAAGGGGACCGAATACTTTCGCAAGGCACTGTATCTGGATTGACTTTATGATCAGTTAAATCTATTTTGCACACATACAGAAATAAGCTTGAAATGAACAGGACTGGCGAGTCTTAACCCCTCGCGCTCTCGCGCGCTCTCTCTCTCTGTGCAGAGCGCTGCAGGAGATTGGCAGAAGTCGCGCACAGACGCACATGCCGTGGGAAAAGCGTTTTCTGGACCACAAGCAGCAAAACGCTGCTTATTTTACGTCTAAAAACACGCTGTAAAGATGATAGACTGAATCGTGGCTGAGCTATGAATGCGCGCATGGCGGCAATGAGTGGCGGCAACCGCCCCAACCCGGCCCCCGATTAAAGGAGACTTTTATGACCGGACCCGATCCGCGGGCAGCCTGCGGGGACCACGGGGGATCCCGTAACCCGGGCAACCCGTGCGTTAATGCCCCCAGCCATGTGTGACACCCTGCGCGTTTTACAACAGTTTATAACAGTTTGACAAACAGGATGAGGAACCTTTACGCACTGTTCTGATTGGGTTCTGAAAAGTGCCAGCCGTGCGCATACATGTGCATGCTGTAACATTTCCAGCTTTGGCCCTCAAAAAAGAGACACCTGTCGCCCTGGTCACACTACATGGGTTAGTTTGATCATCAAGAGTTTTCCAAAACGGCCCAACTCCCTGAGCAACATGTGCTCTGGAGGGGTCGCCCCCTCCTTCAGTCGTCTATGCACAGGCCATTTGAAGTCTCTCATCTCCTGTCATTCTCACTGCTCCTCAATGAATGTAATCCAAACTATACAGAGGAACACATAACATAGACCTATGCGTCTCATATATAAATATCTGCATCGGAGTAGGCTATAGGCTGGATCATTACCCATTGAATTGGTCTGTGCGCGCTTATATTCAGCCCAAAACACACAGGCACGGACGCCCTGCACACAGCGGCATCAACTTCACCCTCCGCTCCACACACACTGAGCTACTACTAGACAGTTAGAACACATCTTAAAACACTGGATTTCAAGATTAACAGCTTAAAATGTATGTGCTTTTTATACAATAAAGTGATTGAGTAACTATCCCCCCTTCTGTTTTTTTGACAAATCGCACCCTGCCTATAAGTGAGGTAATATCCCCTCCTGAACCAACTAAAATCCAAACTGTGCCACCACTGACTAATGCCACCACCACAACAAAATAGTCAGCATGATTTTTTGCTTAGCAATAGTAATGTTCATTTTTCCAACTTGCACAATTGCATTATCAATTTAATGTTGTATTCTATACAAAAACTATAACCTTAATCCAAAGGCAAAACAAAACTTCATGTCAAGGAGATACTGGGAATTGCACGTGCTGTTGTATTGTCACTGTCACGTTTAAGCAGCATGGTCAGGCTTTGATACTCGCGCCACGCAGTGAACATCGCTATTCACTCTATCTCTCAGGACAGCGTTTCATTTACAGGATAAATAAGCAGTTTGGTTCCTGTTACTGCGTAAAAAGTAGCTTTTGTAAATGCAGCGCGTTGTTTATGAACAACGATCATATTCAAAATTGTATAACAAATATGTCAATCGTTTGTGCTGTTATCGTTTTTGAGATATTTTTTTTTGCATGCAGTGTGTGTTGTCGTGAACTCCCGACACGTGTGCGCGCTTCAGATGAGGACGAGCACGGACGCCTCAAGGCTCTAAAGTTTGTAATTTAAATTTAGTTTGTAGTTTAAAAACCGAACCAGCACAAACGGAAATCTTTACAGCACAAAACAGCACAGATGTAGAAGAAGCGGTTGACACATTTTAACCAGTTTTGGGTCTTTATAACGAGCAGGGTGACCTTACATCTGACCAATAAAACAAATTATTAATATCTCTAAAACGATAACAGTACAAACACATTGTTACAGCACAAACACCACAAACGATTGACATATTTTTGTTAATAACATTTGGAGTATGATGGGGGGCCAGGTTCACGTTAATTGCCCAGGTGCGCTACTGCTGCGTGCACGTGCGCGTGGCTACGCGCACGTACCTCACACACATGGCGCTGCTGCTGAAAGCACTGTGCAGATGCTCCTAACCGAGCCTTAAATAAATAATTTACGTTGGTTTTTCGGGCTCGGGTGACAATTCAAGTTAATAGCTCAGGCTCGGGCCGGGTCGGGCTTTAGGCCCGCAGGCTTGGGTTGGGTCAGCTTGATTTTTTGGGCCCGAGCTAACCTCTACTTCACACTAATATTTTCTACCCATACAATGTATTCCTGAATAAAATAAGATTATTGCATTCAACATACTATACTATTTTTAGGTTCAGAAAAAACATCACCTGGATATTGCTTGCAACTCATAACTCACAAACTACACAACACATCTACTAGGTTACTTGAAAAATCACACACTCATTATTAGCTATATGCAATGATAGCTAGCATGCTCTCTGTATTTATCATTATTTATTTGTTTTATTTATTTGTGTCAAATAGTACAGTAAAATGAGTAGAATGTTCACCATGTTCGTGCCATTTACTTACCCTCACATACTGTATGCCTTCCTTTTCGTCATCTTCCTGACTTTAGTTCTTTTCTAGTAGAAAAATGCTGTTTCACATGCATGCACATATAATTACCTCTCAGTAGCACACCACCAGCTGTACTGCGTAATGATCAGAGGACTGCCTCAAAAATTGCCTACACTCACCTAAAGGATTATTAGGAACACCTGTTCAATTTCACATTAATGCAATTATCTAAACAACAAATCACATGGCAGTTGCTTCAATGCATTTAGGGGTCTGGTCCTGGTCAAGACAATCTCCTGAACTCCAAACTGAAGCAATTTTGAGCGTGGCATGGTTGTATTTCACAATCTGCTCAGTTACTGGGATTTTCACGCACAACCATTTCTAGGGTTTACAAAGAATGGTGTGAAAAGGGAAAAACATCCAGTACTGTATGTGGCAGTCCTGTGGGTGAACATGCCTTGTTGATGCTAGAGGTCAGAGGAGAATGGGCCGACTGATTCAAGCTGATAGAAGAGCAACTTTGACTGAAATAACCACTCGTTACAACCGAGGTATGGAGCAAAGCATTTGTGAAGCCACAACACGCACAACCTTGAGGCAGATGGGCTACAACAGCAGAAGACCCCACCGGGTACCACTCATCTCCACTACAAATAGGAAAAAGAGGCTACAATTTGCACAAGCTCACCAAAATTGGACAGTTGAAGACTGGAAAAATGTTGCCTAGTCTTATGAGTCTCGATTTCTGTTGAGACATTCAGATGGTGGAGTCAGAGTTTGGCGTAAACAGAATGAGAACATGGATCCATCATGCCTTGTTACCACTGTGCAGGCTTGTGGTGGTGGTGTAATGGTGTGGGGGATGTTTTCTTGGCACACTTTAGGCCCTTTAGTGCCAATTGGGTATTGCTTAAATGCCACGGACTACCTGAGCATTGTTTCTGACCATGTCCATCCCTTTATGACCACCATGTGCCCATCCTCTGATGGCTACTTCCAGCAGGATAATGCACCATGTCACAAAGCTCCAATCATTTCAAATTGGTTTCTTGAACATGACAATGAGTTCACTGTACTACAATGGCCCCCACAGTCACCAGATCTCTACCCAATAGAGCATCTTTGGGATGTGGTGGAACGGGAGCTTCGTGCCCTGGATGTGCATCCCACAAATCTCCATCAACTGCAAGATGCTATCCTATTAATATGGGCCAACATTTCTAAAGAATGTTTTCAGCACCTTGTTGAATCAATGCCACGTAGAATTAAGGCAGTTCTGAAGGCGAAAGGGGGTCAAACACAGGTATTAGTATGGTGTTCCTAATATTCCTTTAGGTGAGTGTACATTTCACAATGCTATTTTCTGCGATGAAATCTGAATAACAGATCTAGCCATATTAAAATGTATGGTTTATTCTGTGACATGTTAGCTACAAAAATGTTTTTAGTGGGAAATCTGTTAGGTGCTGCTGTGAGGCACATTGAGTTGTCATGTACATGAAATGTGCCATACAAATCAACTTGCCTTGCCAATTTCAATATCCCAGTGTTCAAAATTCAAGACGAATAATCATATATTGAAATATCTCTGTAAATTCAAATTGTAGTCCAAGCCTGGAAAATTGTAAGTCTGTGGGATAGGCAGAGAATTTGTTACACCAATGTCAAACATTTTTGTGTGCTTTTTGTTTTTATTTTTTGTTTGAGAAAATGGTCCTTGAAATGACAATTTCCCAAATAGTTCTATGGAGAAACATTTGATAACTGGAATAATTCTAAATGTTATTGTGAAGATTACTATTTCTTTATTTTATGTCTGTGTAAGCTCTCAGTCGTACAGGAGTTGTTGATCTTAAATGAAGGTGCTTGAGTCATCTTCTGTACTCAGTAGTTAAAGTCTTGAACGTTTCACCTTTCATCCAAAAGGCTTTGTCAGCGGACTAAAGTCCCGCTCAGCCCGCAGCTTAGATAAAAACCACCAGGAGGAGTTGGGATAGGCCCGGCTCCTCCCCTCTAATCCCAGCTACTCTCACCTTTGGGTAAACACCTTTGAAGTAGAGCATCTGTAACGGCCTGCTCACCCCAGTATCGGTCAGTCCTGTCCTATTCATGGCTGGTCACTGCTAATTACCTGCCTATTGTTCTTTTGTTAGCTGAAGTGCCGTCTCCTTGGACTGGCCGTGCCCTGTCGGCTGTCCCTGAAGGAGTAAAGTGAAGAAAGATTAAATCTTATCCCACCATTTCAGTGGTGAGAGTAAGAGATGAGAGTAGGATACTTCATATTTACTTGAGATCAATGAAATTGATAATGAGTAAATGATACTTCAAATGGCCCGCTGTATGAAATGTTATAATCTGATATGAATGACTGTTATGATGTGTACATACACATTACATATTTTCCCAATATTGTATGTAACTTTATTTTGTGTGACAGACATTTAATGACGGATATCACCAGTAGGAAGTTGCTAGAAAGAAGCAGCCTCCTAATTCCTGACAAACAGTTCCATCACATAAACATGGTGGACCAAAGTGTCTTTATGTCATGTATTTCCTGAAAGTGCAAAGTTGATATACAACAGCTATTCATTCGATGCATAGTTACTTTAATTAACAAGTCTAACAAAATCCATAATACAACATCAAACTGTTAGGATTTAGCAGACAGAGACGGATCGTGGTGTGCCAAACTCTGGAAGTTTATTTAAGTTTCTCTCAAGTTCCAATGGTTTACTCTGGTTCTTTCTCTCAGACAGCATAAAGGCAGTACACAGTTTATATAGTCATTGTCACGTCACACGTCGAAAGACATACGTGTCACAAAGAGACAGTCAAATCATAGTCATAACATGGAGTCCTTGTAGAGTCCTTGTACAGTCCTGCACGTAGGCCATATTGCTATCTAATACTAATACCCTCCCCTTTGATCACATAATCACATGTGATCACTCAATTTGATCAATCAATAAAGTGGAAAAAGAAAAAAATTCTAAAAAAAACTTTACAAAATTATTAAAAAACAAAGAAAATGTATGCATTAAACTCATAATCATCAAATCAATATCAGTGGATTTTATCCTCCATCCTGGGAAAAAATAAACAAACAAAAATAAAGTAAATAAACAAACAAAAAACAAATCAAAAATAAAAAACAAACAAACACTATTGGACACACAAGAACTCAGCAGATTCAGTCAAAACACAGACAAAAACGAGCTGAGTCTCAAATTAGAAGCTAATTTAACTTTTCTTACTCTATACTTTTATTCTAATGATAATTGTTTACACTTCACTTCACTGTATTGTTTTCACTTTTCAATCTTAGACTGTGTACTTTACTTTTACTATTCACTATAGTTTAAAACTATTCTAATCTATTTACAAATATGTTTGTATATTTGCTTCTATTGAGCCATATTCTTAAACTAATAAATCTCTAATAAAAGTGGTATTATACTCTCATTATCAGTTTGGGATGAATGTACATCTTTAATCAAATTAGTATTATCCTTACAAGAGCTAATCTATTTGAGCAGGTTTGGGGTCAGTTATTCTACAATGGTGTTTGTGCTGGAAACTTCTCAATATCTAAATATCTACTATACTGTTTTTGTGCTACACACAAATACATCAAAATGCTTTTAAATGCTTTTGAATCTCTGTTGGTTCTAATCTATCTCATTGATCTAGGCATTAATCTCGGCTACACTCATATGGACTTTTTGCATAGTCAACATTCACTCATGTTTGAACACAAGTGAATTTGGCAAGTATCTAATAAAACTGTACATAAACTGTAATTAACTTTATCTACTTTTGAAGTAAATGCTTGTGAAATGGTCCCTTTACCATTTGATATTAGCACTGGCTACAAATAATCTCTATTTTTGAAAGAATCTATGGTTGATGCATTTATCTATTCCTATTTCTACACTATTGTGACTCCAAAGCTCGGCTGCAGTTTGAGCCAAGGCATATTCCTAATTTGTGACTTCTGTCACTTTTTAATATCTCTAAAATACTCTGATTCTAATATTATAGCTGATCTATCAAAAGGATAACATTGTAGGGTACTATTTTAACTCTTATGTGGAAATGTGTTTATGAAAAACAAAGGAAGTCAAATTCTACTCTTTTACTACTATTTAACATCTACTAAAACGCTACAATACTTATACTTTATCATTTTCAAAGTTTTTGTCTGTCAGATGTCTGAATACTTAACATGTATATTGCATTTGGTCACAGGTTCTGGTTGTAGCAATAGCATCAGCAATAGACGTTTTCATTGGCTGGTTCTTGTTCTGCAAATGTCTGTGTCCAATAGATCATCAGATGTCCAGAAGCTAGGGACAAACACAAACAAAAGAAAGAATCATGAGTATCTCTCTCATTTAGCACTCATCAATGTATGATTTCAAAAATATAAACATCACTCCCCAGTTTTCTCTCTCAGGTCCTCAGGTCCTCAGGTCCTCAGATCCTCAGGTCCTCAGGTCCTCAGGTCCTCAGGGTCCCCTGAGGGTGAGTCTCAGTCGTCATCAGGTCAGGTCATCGAGAGATGTCATCTTGGTCATCAGTAGGGTCCAAGCCATGGTTCTGGTCTCTCCAGATGCACATCAGGATCTCCAGATACAGTCTTTTCACTTGAAGCACATCAGGTCATTTGCGATGCACTTCTGGTCAATGGTGCAGTGTCTCAGTTCCTGTACACAGCTTGTTATGCAGCAGTTACTCTCTATGGTTAGTCACTTTGATTCTACTTTAAAGACCATTTCTATTCATGCTGTTGCTAATGTCCCTTAGACAAAAGCAAGCGCAATGATTCAGTTTACTTCTCTAATTTGTGTTTTTATCAGATCTAATTCTAATCAATGTAATTACTTCACACAGTACAAAATCAACAAATCAAAAGTGTCAGGACAGAGGTCAATTATGTCCATGACAATATAGAATTCAAATGAACATTTCTGGTCTCAAAAAATACTGATTCAACTAAAGATTCAAGTGATAGACAATTAAAAATGTGTTTACATTGGAGTAAACTTTTAAAATGCTTTTTTCTCATGTTCTGCTTTTTCATGTATCTATATGTAAATGTGAATGTGTGAGTGTATGATGTGTGTGTGTGTGTGTGTGTGTATATGAATTTTGGGGTTGTCTCTCCAGACTCCTCGAACCACCTGTAGGTCTCAAAGGTCACACTGTGGTGATGCAAACCAACTGGACACACTCTCAACTCTCATTCAGGTCTCTCCCTGACGCTCCACCCATCACGTCTCCAGAAACCTCTCTCTACCCCGGTCTCTCTCTCACACCCACTCATCTCTGGAGTGGCGTGGGGAGGGGCAAGGAGGTGGCAAAAAAAAAAAACAAAAACAATCTTACTAATGATGACATTTTAAGACCAGAAACTCTCAATATAAAAAAACAAGACTCAAATCTAAAAAAAAAACCTTTTTAAACTTTAAACTATGTATTATATACTTTTGTACTGTGTGATTAATTATCTATGCGTCCTTGGGTTTCTTGAAAGACGCCATGAAATGAAATTATGAAAAATCTCTATAAAAATGAACATTAATTTGTAAAAACATTTAAAACAAAACTTGAAATCAAACAAAAGATTTAGCTCCAGCTAAACTGGATTTGGTTCAATAAAACTCAATTGTGCGTCGGAGCTGCCTCCTCCTGTCTCTGAGCAGCAGCAAGGTCACGCGTGTAGTCAAAACAAAAACATCACCGCTTGCAATGGGTGAATTGGGTAGTTTAACTTAATAATATAATACTTTTACAGCCTAATTCTAATTCCCTCTTTCTTTTTAGACGAAGTCTATAATCAATAATCACTTTTAACACAGATTCTAATTTAAATGTTTGAAAAACGGCTTTTGTAACTAAAATAAAAACATAAAAAAATTCTCACAAACAGCTATGAAATATATCAGATACAATAATGGACTCACAAAATAAGCAGCAGATTTAAAAGAATGGAATCTAGAAATATGTTAGGTCTAAAAAGAATTGCACAGCTTTAGCACTAATATTTGGGTTTCAAAAACATACTAATTCAAAACTTCTATTCACTAAATGGTGTTTAAAAACGTTTAACTGTGTCTAACACAATGTTCAATTGGCATATTTCGCAAATTTAACGGAATAACAACTATGAAAAGCCAAAAATCCTAAAAGCAGGTTTGCTCTGATTCAGAGCCAGAGCAGCGAAGGTGGGGGCCGTTTCCCTGACAACGGCAGCAAGATAGAGATGTGCACACACAGGCAAAAAGATACAGAAGAAGAACTTTCAAGATTACTTTGTTAAGCGAATATAACTGATGTTGTTCTTTATACTTTTGTCATCCAAGTCTAGAAATGGCCACTTTCCACACTAGTAACAAAAGGCACTCTTTAGTGTTTAACGTTTCCCTTTTTATTATAACTTTTAATTTTACACCATGGTTTCACTAACTATTTTCTATTCTCTATTCTCTGCCCCGGCTACTCCAAAGGCAGGGACCCCGATACGTCAGGGGTTCCTTTCTCTCTCTGTCCTGACTACTTCAAAGGACAGGGACCCCGATACGTCAGGGGTTCCTTTTTCTCTCTGTCCTGACTACTTCAAAGGACAGGGACCCCGATACGTCAGGGGTTCCTTTCTCTCTCTGTCCTGACTACTTCAAAGGACAGGGACCCCGATACGTCAGGGGTTCCTTTTTCTCTCTGCCCCGGCTACTTCAAAGGACAGGGACCCCGATACGTCAGGGGTTCCTTTCTCTCTCTGTCCTGACTACTTCAAAGGACAGGGACCCCGATACGTCAGGGGTTCCTTTTTCCTATAGGGACTGGTTACCCACACAGCTAACCTGTTTTCTACAACATAAGACATTACAAAGACATGACAAAGACACAACAAAGAAAATTTGATTTAGAGAGATTTGGACAGACCTCCGGGACAGCTCAAAATTTAGCTAGTATCCAATTATGCAGACTTTACATATTAAAAAAGGTGTCTGCTTACCTTAATTCTTTGTCCGGACTGTTCAAGAGGTCGACCAACATCTTTTCCGCGTCGAAAAATTCAATTTAAAAAACAAAAGTGACAGAAGCGACAAGAAGCATCCAGGAACAGCTCTTCCAGTCTGCTGGAATCTCCGCTCCCAGACACAGCCGATCTCTCACGCAGAGGAAAAGAAACAGAGCAAACTCCCTCAAAACAATCCAGAGAATGGCACAAACCGAGCCGCGCATTCTCCACCAAATCTGTTAGGATTTAGCAGACAGAGACGGATCGTGGTGTGCCAAACTCTGGAAGTTTATTTAAGTTTCTCTCAAGTTCCACTGGTTTACTCTGTTTCTTTCTCTCAGACAGAATAAAGGCAGTACACAGTTTATATACAGTAGTCATTGTCACGTCACACATCGAAAGACATACGTGTCACAAAGAGACAGTCAAATCATAGTCATAACATGGAGTCCTTGTAGAGTCCTTGTACAGTCCTGCACGTAGGCCATATTGCTATCTAATACTAATAAAACTATTATTTCCATACATTAATAGTGAAGAGTGTTAATTCAACACAAGTTGTCACATGCACAGTTTGCTGAACCATTTTTCAGCCTTAATAAAAACATTGCCTCTGACAATGTTTGACAATCTTCTGGAAGACGGGTTTAAAGACAGATTTTAGCTGTATGTCACTGAGATGCATCCGTGTTTTCCATGTTTGGTCCAAACTGTTAGCACAGCCAGCACAGTTTTACTCTGTACCTATGTGACAGAGTGTTCTTCAGGACAATGTTATTTATTCCCAGCACTTCATGTAACGGGCCATGGTGCATGTCATGTAAACAAGATCCACTGAAGGGGAAGGGAATCGTATTTGTATAGCGTTTTTATATGACACAAGTCACACCCAAAGTGCTTCACACATGAAAGGGAGGGGGGTTCATTCACTCCATGCTGATGGTGGTAAGCAGGGCTGGACTGGGACAAAAAAACGGCCCGGGCATTTTTTCCTTTTTGGCGGCCCAGGCAACTCAAAAGGTTCAAAGAGCCCTATTTGACAAAAAAAAAAAATAACAGCGTTGCATAAGGCTTATATGAAGGTAACAGGGGCTGAAGCTGTATTAGCTACATTAGCTATATTAGCTATATTAGCTATATTAGACTAATATCTAAATGACAAAGTAAAGGCTAAACACATAAAAACCATTCATGATTATCAAATGTGTATTTTCACTGCAGCGTGTCCTGGAGAGAATGACGCACCACGTGACAACTCTGCTTTAACTTTAACTTCCATTTTTTTTCCTTCATGCAATTGTACAAATAGAGTAAATAAATCTGTTTTTTGGCTCCGAGTTCACCTGCATTATTGTCTGTTCATATCCATCACGTCACAGGTTGAAGTTTGCTGGAGCTGAATGTCCTTAATGGCCTTTTCTTTCACCGTCTTTGCGAAGGTGTTTGAAGTCTGAAAATAGGTGCTCTGACTTTATGATGAATGAATCCTTCAGTGAACAGTGTTTAAAGCTTCATTGTTCCACCTGTTGCAACAAAACTTTTCATTACATCTCAAACATGAAGCAGTCCTTCCTCACTGACTGAAAGCAAATGTTCATTCTCATTCTTAGTCCAGTCTTATCGACGCTCTCTCTTTATCTTTGGGATCCATGCGCACACACAGTCTATAATGCACACGCCGCCTGGCACTTTAGGGGCACTAAAGGTTGCCGACCCCTGGTTTATACAGTATGTGGAAGCAAATACTGTAGAGGATCAGGATCTCTCCAGTTTCAACAATAAAATACAGTAGAATAGTCTACATTAAACAGAGTAATAAACATGTCTCAGAGTGAGGGAGGTGGACACAGACAATATTGTTTGTTACAGGGATGAGAATTGGTAAAAAATTCTGAAATGCATAATGTCAGCCATTGGCTGCAGCTCTAAATCTGTTTAATCTGTTCACAACATTTTACTTTTGGGCTCAAACATGAACTTTTAATGCAATGGAAAATTTAGGTACCCGAGCTTTAATTTAGAGGAGAGGGGAGACGCGGACTGTTTCCTGCAGCGGTGTATTTATTGGGTGCACAAATTACGCAAAAACATGCATGGTCCTGTGCACGTTTATGGTCTTGGGTACATGGTCACGTTGCGGCTACGCACTCACCGTGTCGTGTTGTGAGCGGTTCCCGCGTCCAGCTCAGAGCCGCTGGATGCGGGAACACTGCGGCCGCTGAGGTGGTGGAATCCCGTTCCAGTACATGCAGCAGGAGCCCCGCGGACACGCGCGCCCCCTCGAACATTTCTCAACGGATTTACACTTTTCACAAACATCTTTTTTGTATGAGGCAAACAGACCGGCCCAAATATGGGCATCGGCCCTTCTGGCATTGCCCGGTACGCCCGATGGCCAGTCCAGCCCTGGTGGTAAGCTACATTTGTAGCCACAGGTTCCCCTGGGGTAGACTGACAGAAGCGAGGCTGCACACATCTGCGCCAACGGTCCCTCCGACCTGAAAGGTGATCAAGAAGCTCTGTAACACAAAAAAAATTAAGAGGATTATATTCATATCATAATACAAAGGTTTATTTGAATAAGAGCTGCGTGTCAGGGTGACAGAGAAGGACCAGTTGTTTGTTATATGCACAATATCATGTACTTCTTGCATACACAGCAAAATTGCGAGTGTTAATTTAACTCCCATAGTGTTAATTTTAACACTTTTTCTGAGTTTATATAGTTCTCACTGATTTTGAGTTAAAATTACACTTTTCAAAGTGTTAATATTTTAACTCTTTAATAGTGTTAAAATTTGACACCCTTGGTGTTGTTTGATGACACCACAGAAGTGCACTTTTAACTCACAATTGTGTTATTCCCTTTCACCATGAGTGTTAATTTTCAACATACAGTGTTATTTTATGACACATTAAAGTGTAGTTTTAACACTAAAATTGTGTTATTTACTTTCACCATGAGTGTTAGTTTTAGCATAGTGTTATTTTAGGACACTGAAAATTCTTGTAGTCAGCTGCTAGGCTACAGAAAGTTTAAATGTGTGACCAGCAACAATGATCGAGTAATAAAACATACGTACATACATGTCTTTCATTTTTTATTAAACAAAATGAATAACTTCCCAGCACCATATAGGGATTAGAACAATAAGATCAGGCACAAGTTAAAACATTTAAAAAGAAAATAATGGCACAATATATTGGCTCTCATCTCCACCATAAGCACTTTGTAAATCAAAGGGCTTATAAATCACAAGACTATCTGCTTTAACAACATCTTTGTCATTACTTTCGAAGACTTTGTAAGCATGAAAATGTTCATTGAAATGGTCAACCACAAGCTTGTTTACAAGGAAGCAGATAACACTGTCAACAACAATAATTTTTTCTATTCTGCAAAACACAGGCATTTCCTGTTCAATCTCACTGCAAATTATTAGTCCTGCCCTGTACAGTTAGTTGCATGGATGTTGCATGGATGTCTTGCGATACAGACTCAACATGCAAAGCTCGAGCCAACACATCTCCATAGTCCTCATTGTCCACATTAATAGATTTCATTGGTCCATACTCAATACATTTTGAACGTGATGTCTCCCACTGACACGCAATAGACATTTGATGTTTTTTTGCAAGAGATTTTGTGATGTTTTTGAAGTTTTTAAGAGTATTTTTGAAAATCCGATGTTTAGCCTCAAATCTCATGCTCCACATATGTATTAGTGGTCCAATTTTCCGGATACAAGATGGATAGTGTATCATAAAGTGATGTTTCGGGATCAGGTTTCTATTAGGATACAGTGCTTTGAACAACTCATGATGTTCCATTATCAAATGCTTGAGAAGTACAGTCATGCCAAGTGTAACAGATGGAGAAAATATAATGTTAATTATCTGCAGTAAAAGCAGCAGCAAAAACCAGTTTTGGTTTCCTTCTTGCACAATGTCACCAAAAAGCAGAGGAATGTTTCTTACAAGACAAAGGGTCTGAATGGAATTGAGCCCTATATTATTGCCACTACTGTCCAAGTTAATCCTTGTAGGTCGATTTTTGCGCTCCACGTACCCATAGTCAAAGGCATAAATTCTAGACAACAGGTCAGGTTTCGACAAAACATTTTCGGAGAGATATTCCAACAGTAACTTCAGCTCAAACTGAGCCACGCCTTCAAGAATGTCATGCATAATATCCAAAGAAAAATTATGACTGACATGAAAGAACTGTAGGCTGTTTAGACTCGAGTTCTTTTTTAAACCAAACACAGATAACTTCTGTGGGTCTGACTGCAACTCATTGTAGTGCATTTCAAAAAGTTCCTTTCCACGCAAGATTATCTTGGGGTCATCCTCATTGTAAACAATCTGGGCATCATGTTTTTCTATCAAACATAAACGACAAAAATAGCGTCCGTTGAAAGACTCAGTAAATCCCAAAATTGCATGCATACCTAAGTTGTCCCCGGTTATCTGACATATGGTGCCATGAACCTTTTCAGCAGAAAATGGCAAATCTAGGCCACAACTCTCAAGTGTTTTGATGTCATTAATCAGTGGCTCTAGAATAGGATTAAAGCCATATTTTTTTCAAATCTTCAGTGTGAAACTACGGAGCCCCTCTGATGACATGGTAAAAAAAAAATTATATTGTGGCCACAAAATAACTAATTTGTTCCCTCAAATTACTAATTTGTTCCCTCAAAATACTAATTTGTTCCCTCAAATTACTAATTTGTTCCCTCAAAATACTAATTTGTTCCCTCAAATTACTAATTTGTTCCCTCAAATTACTAATTTGTTCTCTCAAATTACTAATTTGAGGATCACGACTCATTGACAAAGCTCTGGCACAATTGTGTTTCATGCCAATCATTCAGGTAAATAATAACAATAATAATGATAATAAAAATATACAATATTATGATCAAAGCAAGAAACCCAGAAGCCGTACTATCAACTCTAAATTACATATGTAATCAGAGATTGAAGACACTGAGTTTGGCTAATGTGTGTGATATATTGATTCTTTAGACTGTGTGGAAATAATAATAATGTAGTAATAATAATAATCTGAACGTTATTTAAGCTACTTACAATTAGTTTTTCTTACTCAATGCAAAGGCAGTGAATAAAGAGGAATACAGTTCACTTATTATAGACGTTATTCACTCCTTAAAAATGCACTGTATGCCAGCTGTGACTTAATGGTTCTTGTTTCTTCAACAGGAGGTATTAAATGACATCCGGGGTGTTTGGAATGCTCACCTCATTAGGCCCTCCAAGAACACCAACGTCCCCAGTGGGATACCTGATGTTATGTACATAGCCCCTCACCTTTGGGGTGCGGAAGACTGTCTTGTTCCACTAACTGAAGATTTGACCACATGTAGAGACAGCTGCACTTTTATCAGTTCAGTCCCATGTGATGTGGACGTGTTTGATTTGTGCACAATAATAATGGAGGAATCATTCTTGGAGTTCCCATCTACCATGTCCCAGGCTCTTGATTTATATTTTCATTTGAGGGACACACTTCGTCCACAGTTATTTGAGGCTATTTAAATGCAGCCCGCGAAAATTCAATTTGGTAGACGTTAACCAAAATTAACCCCTCCAGCCCGGCTCGCATCCCCAGCCTATCGCTCAGCAGACGCCCCCTTCCAATCATCTGTACCGACTCGCAGCCGCATAAAAACGGAGAAACTCTCACTTCTCGACCTCTGAAGCCTTGCAAGGAATCGTTTTCGTCTACTCACGCTACTCGTGCGCGTGGCCCGGCTGTTCTCAGTCTGGCTGCTTGCGGTCTGCCCTCCTCCGCGTCCCGGCACCTGCTGTGGTTCGCGTGTTTCCACTGCTCTTCTCCACTGCTCTCCTCCACTGCGGGCTCTTTCTGCGGGCTGCTCCGCGGGGCCCTCCGCGGGTTCTGTGCTGTTGTTCCTCGTGGTCTGCTGCCGAGCGCAGACGGTCTGGCGGTGCCACATTGTCCCGTTGCTTTCCCCAAGTCTCCTGGCATGTGAGTGTGCTGACCGCGGACGGATTAATCCCTGAGTCTGGGCTGCAAGGTTGGTTTTTCGCCCTGTACTTGGTCTGCAGGCTTCGTTTCCACATGTGTCTGAGCTAACTGAGGGGCAATGCATGTTAAATGGCGTCTATCTCTATCGGCTGAGGGATATAAGAGGAGCAATGTGATTAATTCAGATTCATGTTCTGCCACTGCAGTAAACCACGTGGAAAATAATTTGCAAGACTACCCCACTGTGCTCCAGACGGCATGCACCAGAGCTCTGCCACGGCGCCATCTTTACAGCTTTAATCTCATTAATCGCAGGTCACTATGATTGATGATCGTAATAAATTCATCTATCTGCGGGAGGAAGGAGGGGCCATGCTTTTAAATAGCTAGGTCACTGGTATTAAATTAGGTAACTAAACTGCAGTGTTGCATTTTGAAAGTGCAGCGGAACGAAAAAGGGCCCAACGTGAATCTGCAATGGGCGTGAAGTGGTGTTGGAGCTATGAACGCATGGAAAAGTGATCGTTCATGCGTATCTGCCATAACCATAGCAGCAAGATGGCTCCAGGGGACGTCTGTTATTCGCATGGGAATGTTTCGGATTCGGGTTGATTTATTTCCTCAGGCTGTTTAACAACCATGGGCATGGTTCTCTGACCGCCGCTGCTGCGGTCCCTGCTGCCGTTCCTACTGATGCCTGATCCCGCTGATGCCTGTTCCTGCTGCCTGTTCCTGCCGCCGCCCCTGCTGCTGTCTGTCCCTGCTTGCCTGCTCCTGCTGCTCCTCCTACTACATTGCCGCTGCTGCTGTTCCTGCCGCTGCCGCTCCGCAGGCTTCCAGGCTGCAAGAGAAATATTTTTTCTACAACCACAGAAAATTAGCATTTTGACTCAGAAGAATTTATATTCCTGTCCCTCTGAGGAATTTTGCGCCATTACCTTAGGTCAGATGACCTAATGTACTTCTTTCCGTAGGAGATCTGATAAGATACAAATACAGACTTTAGTTTAATTTATTATAGTAGTTTTCTTTTATTCATGTACTTAAGACTAGTCTGAAGTAATCCTTGTTTCCTTTGGGGGCAGCCAGTCCAACTTCACAGTCATTGAAAAAGGCATTCCACAAGGCTCCTCACTTGGTCCTCTTCTCTTCTCTATCTTTATTAATGATCTCCCGACTATCTGTTCCAACTGCATTATTGAACTTTATGCTGATGACACTGTTATTTACTGTTCCAATTCTAATATCCCTGACATCTGCAACTCTTTACAACACAACTTTGACATTGTTCAACACTGGCTCCTTTCTAACAAACTTCTGCTCAACAAAACCAAATCCTACTCCATGCTTTTCAAGAAGACCAATAAACCTCTCCCCGATTTAAATCTCCACTTTCTAGATCTGTCCCCAGTCAAATGTGTGGACAACCTTAAGTATCTTGGTCTTTGGCTAGACTCAAATCTTTCTTTCAATACCAATATTCACAAAACTGTACACAAAATTAACTATTCACTGAAAACACTTTATCAATCCATTGACTGCTTTAATTTATCTGCACGGAAAAAGATTATTTCACAACTACTACTTCCCATATTAGACTATGCAGACATAGTTTATCAAAATACCACCTCCACTTCTCTCCATCCTCTGAACACTGCCTACAACAGCCTGTGCAGGTTCATTCTGCGCTGCCCCTACAGGACCCATCACTGTGACATGTACCAGCAGCTGTCCTGGTTCTCTCTGTCCCAAAGACAGAGAGAACCTCACTCACTCTCACTGGTTGTTTTTCATTTATAAATGTTATTTGTTGGATTATCCTCTTTATTTAAAGCAATATTTAACCCCTTTTAATTCCTCTTATAATCTTCGTCACACATACCAGCTTTTCTTTCACACTCCTCGTGTGAAAAAAGAACTTGGCAAATATGCTTTCCAATATAAAACCCCAAACGACTGGAATCTCCTTCCGGCCTCTGTTCGCTCTATAACTTCTTTTTCTCTTTTTAAAGTTGCTGTACAAAGGCATCTGTGTAATCTTTGTAACTGCTACTGAACTTTCTTTTAAATATTATATCCTTTGGTTTTCACTGTCCTAGTTTGAGGAGTAGGGTGACCTCTGACCTCTGAGAGCTCTGTGTGTGTGTGAGTGAATGTTTCTGTCCTTGTATTGTTTTTTTGTCTGTTATTTTATTGAATTTATTTACTGTAATTTGTTATGTTTTTTATTTGTTACACTTTACTGTAACTGCATTTATTTGACAACCGCTGCTACTACTTGTGTTGCTATTTTTGAGGACCCTCCTGAAAACGAGATTATGCATCTCAAGAGGCTATTCCTCGTAATAAAGATATGTTAAAGTAATGTGTGTGACTAGGGCACGACCAGGAGCTGACCCACTGCTGCACTCACCCTACCCAGCGCCTGGTGGTCACAGCGTCGCGGGACACTACCTTCAGACTGTGGGACTTCAGGGACCCCTCCATCCACTCTGTCAACGTGTTCCAGGGCCACACAGAGTATGACACAACACACTCACATGCACATACAAATACACAATGAAGAGCTGTGAGCTAAACACACACTCACAGTTTTCCGTTATAAACTGTGTGTGTATGTGTTTGTACACCTGTGTGTTTGTACACCTGTGTGTTTGTACACATGTGTGTCTCTGTGTAAACGTGTGTATGTGTCTTGCAGCACGGTGACCTCAGCTGTCTTCACTGTGGGAGATAATGTGGTCTCTGGCAGCGATGACCGAACAGTCAAAGTGTGGGACCTGAAGAACATGAGGTCTCCGATAGCAACCATCCGCACAGACTCTGCCGTCAACAGGTGAGGCTGTTACTATGGCAGTCATCGGCTCCAAACCGGACAGCGCACAAGAGCCACGTGTCCTTGTAGCACACAAACATTTAAACAAACAGGGTCACGATGTCATTACTTTGACATGTTTGGAGGTTAATGTGGCTACATCCACAATTAGTCCAAATTCTTCTAGTTTTAGAAACATTTTCTGTAACCACGGAGTCAGCTCAGTAAATGTTTGCATCCACTATGCCAGGCCTGTTTGTGGCACTATGGAGCACTAGGATCAAGACCAGATTTCTGTGAAGGGATCTAATATCCGATAACAGCAGCTTCATATGAAAGGAGCTATACCCGTTTCTGCAAGGTTTGAATGTTTAGTACAAGCCCCCCCACTCGCTCAGAGGATTTGCATTTCCCCTACGCTCTCATTCCACAGTGCCATCTAGTTTTATTTGCGATCTGATACATATGCTAACATTAGCATTAGCGCAACTTAAGCTGTACAACAGTCACTGATGAAATGGTACAAAAGCAACGCACTGCCAACAAAATATATAACTGAAAGATTACCGCCATAGTTCCGCGTCCGAATGTAATCCGAGCATAGATAGTCCGAGGCAGTCCCGCAGGTCTCTCCCATAGACAAGTCTCTCCTGAGGATACGGTGTAAGCTAGCTATGTTCACCTGGGCTTGATTTCTTCTTTGATCATTTTTCTGCTTTATTTCCCTCTTCTCTTCCTCACTGTTGTGTCGTTTGGGCTGTGTTGCTGTGTTTGCAGTTACAGCAAGAGGAGTTATAGCCAATTCTGCTAACATGCTACGGTTTTTAGCATCGCTGTAGAGGCTAGAGGACGGCGCCTTGTTCTCTGAGTGGAGGAGAGCCAGCGGCCCGCTAAAAGTTATCTCAGCACTTTGAATGGCCTAAATTCATGCTTATACTGAATCAATGAGCTCCAGTTTTTAATTAAATTACAGTTTTTAATACAACTTGTATGTAGTTATACGGATTTTTATAACTCAATAGAAAAAAAATCGGGTATAGCTTGAACACCGGCTTTGTATGAATGATACACTGGTCTCTCTCTCTTGTCTCTTTCTGGTCTCTCTTGTCTCTTTCTGGTCTCTCTCTGGTCTCTCTCACAGCTCTATGTTTTGCTGTAGGATCAGTGTATCCATGAACCAGAAGATCATCTCTCTCCCTCATGACAACCGGCAAGTGCGGCTCTTTGACATGTGCGGCGTGCGGCTGGCTCGCCTCCCACGCAATAACCGAGAGGTGAGCTCCACACACCCGCACACAGATAAACACATTGACACACGCACTGACTATGATGCTATTGCAGGGCCACAGACGTATGGTGTGCTGCTCGGCCTGGTGTGAAGACAGCTCTCCCTGTAACCTGTTCACCTGCGGCTTTGACAGACAGGCCCTTGGCTGGAGCATCAACATCCCGGCCCTGCTGCAGGACAAGTGAGCCCTCTCCACGGGTTCCTCTGCACGGCCCCCACTGCACGGGACCTTCAGCACTGAACCCTGAGGAGCCCAGGGCAGAGACACACAGAGGACGTACAGGAAGAGCTGTTGCTGCGCTCTGATGAGACTGTTGACTTTTATTTGTTTGGATTCTGTTCTGATGAACAGAAAATGCTGATACAAAATGTTCCAAAGATATAAACGTGATCTTCACTGTACAGTAGACAAAAGCACAATAATATGAATTAAAGCCGCAAGAGGCGTCGAACGGCCCTAGTGGCGCCGTTGGATGTGGAGCAATTTTCAGCCAAATCGGTGGTTGGATGTTTGTGCGAGGTTTATATTTGCCATCAACTCAGAATGGGGAGCATTTGACGTTGCCACAGCAACAGGGTAAAAAATAAGTCTTGGGTGTAATTGACTTTTTGGAGGGCAAAATGTAATTATGTGCAAATTTTCAAACATTTTGACAAAACTAAATGTGATAGGGCTAATGGGCCAATTTGAAATATTTAACTTTCACATGACCTAGACCTTGGAGTTGAGAAATGGATTCAAGTTTTGTGCAAATCCGACTTTGTGCAAAGGGGAACAAATTTGCTATTGTCAAAAATGGCACAAAAAAGTAACTTTTTTCCGCTCCGCTACTAGAACAATGTTTCACTGATCAAAATTCTGTGAAGTCAAAATGATGGTACATAATATTAGACAATGTGGAGCGATTTTGAGGCAAATTGATGGAACGGATCATTTTTACATTTTGCAATGGAATTTATGGGCTTCCTGGGCCAGGGGGCGTGGCGTAATAATACAAAAAATCATGTCTTGACTTGAGGAGTACGTGTACCAAATTTCGTGGCTCTACAACAAATTTGATCTCGGACCCTCTCCCAGAGGCGCAATGTAAAATTACTTTTGTAGGGTGCGCTGTTGTGGCATTTTGTTAGTCCCATAAAAATAAACACCAAAAAACTACAATAACTGCTATAACTGAAATATTACTATGCTATAACTGAAATATAACTATGTTATAGACAACATAGCTATGTTATAGCTATGTTGTCATTTATTCCATTCAAACAACCATTTACAGATACATATGGTATAATTTTGCCAATAGTTCAAAATTAAGTATTTAAGAGATCCTTTATTCGTCCCACAGCGGGGACATTTCAGTGTTGCATCACAAGTTATAGAACAGTAGGAAAGGGGAGCCCACAGCAGAAGTTATTACTAGAAGTCCCGGCTTTTTTGGCGCCCAGTTTAGAAGATGAGAAGCTAACTTTCTACTTTGGTTGCTAACATTTGTCTTGATTTGCAAATTAGGTAATGACCGAAAACAGCAGGGGGCTGGGGTGGGCTTTGTTTTAATCGTGTGGGGGAGGAAGAGTTGCGAATAAAGCCTAGTGTATACTCGCGCGGCGCGGAGCTTACGGAGGTGACGTGACGTCACTTGCGCAACGCGTTGGTCACCGCAAGGCCCTTACGTTGCCTGCCGCCCAGCATCCAAATTTTCTAACTACGTAAGGGTCGCCGCAAGGAATCTCCGCTGTGATTGGTCCTTGTGTGTGTTTTGGACGGAAGCACGGAGCGGCTGCAGCAGGGACATGGACGAGGCACTATGGAGCAGAGACCTTCACGCTTCGAAGGAAAAGCAGTTTGGGCTCAGAGCCTGATATACAGGAGACTGTGGACTATCTAACATATATATAACTCATAAACTGTGCAGTCGTTTGTTTTGCACTGTTCCTGTCTTTGTTTGAATCGTAGCTGTGTTTGTTGCTTTCCTCCTGCACTCGTAAATCGTTCATGGTTGTTTGTAGATATTTACCACTATTGTTTTGCTGTTTGTGCTGAAAACTATTTCATAATAACTGTTTCCAACAAGAACTGTGTCTTTATTCACAGCATCACAGTTGAAATGACTTATAAAATAATGAATCCATAAAACTATCACATAAACCTACAGTAGAAACACGTGTAATGAGCTCAAACAGCTTTGTTTGCTATTGTTGTACTGAAGAGGACAAAGTAGCAGCGTAAATGGGACCGCTCCTGTGTGATCGCCCTCATGTGGTTTGTTGTGGGATTACAAAATTCTCCTCAAAACTCCGTAAGGGGAACGCGCCAGGATAACATCAATTGTGCTTACGTAGGTCCACCGCAACCGCTAACGTAAGCCACGCCGCGCAAGTATACACTAGGCTTAAGTGGTGTAGAGTAGAGAGTGGTCTGTGAGACAATGCAGAAAAGAGATGCCATGGCAGTCCAAGGACTGAACCTTGAGAATGAATATACTGTATATATTTTGTAATTACAGTTTTTCTCAGTCGCTTTGGTGCATTTCTCACATCAGACTTAAAGATCTCAAAACTATTAGTTCAACCTCCAGAACATTGAGTCATATGTGACATCATCGCAGCAGTTTCTCCTTTGAACCGATTACAAATGCTTTTGGACATGTACAGTATCAGTTACTTTCATACAATTATCTGCTGTTTATAACATAATTTGCTTCTGTCTTGTCAGTCAAAATGAAACATACTTATGACAAGTTTGGGTATTGGTTGTTTGTCTGGTCTCGGAGTCTGCTGTACTAGACCCGAGTCCGGACTAGCCTAGCCTAGCTTAGCCTAGCCACTAGCCACAATTTTACAAAGACAGTTTCTGTAGTTCATTCAACGACGCCGGAATCTCCACTCTCACTGTAAAATGTAAACTCAAGTGTTTTTGATTGGCCACACTAGTAAGCCATTGTTCCACCCAGCAGCAGCAGTCCCCTAGAGCTCCAGCACGTTCTAGGCCCAAGCGCCTCCAATCGGACCCACGCGCCTCCGTGGCCCCGCACTGAGGGGAGTCCGATGGGTGTGGGCCCTTAAATTTGGTATTAATTAAAATAATAAGCCCATTAGAGTTAGTGCAGTATACCCACATGTAGCTCTCCAAGGAGCCCGCACACAAGTCACCAGGAGCCACAGAGGCCCAAGATGCGCGCACACACGAGCCCTGGACCAAGATATTAAATTGATAAGTGACTATAAGAATTAGATTTATTTTAAATGCTTACCGGTACTACAAGTGGACTGTGTATGCGGTAAAGGGTGCCTGCCCGCGGCTCTAAGAAAAACTAAATTTTAATAAATACTCCAGAACATAAAAAGTTAGAAAACCGGCTCTAACACTCACCAAACAGAGCAGAGCGCTGCACCTGCGGAGGGGTTGCGCAATAGCCACACTCTGTCCCTACTCCACGGCTGTGCCGGGATCACAGACAATCTAAAATAAATCTAAGTTGAATATTGTGCCAAAACAAAGCCACAAGGCCGGCCGCAAGCACTCACCGAGACGCAGATTGAAATAAGCGTGCCCGCTGGGTCACAAAGTTGCAGATGTCAATTTAGATATTTCTGTCATGTAGTCATGTAAGACATTTGTTCTTTACCTCCAGTTCATAAAAGTCACACAAACCACAACTATATACGGTTAGACAAAGAGGTCTGTGCCACTCTCCACAAGCACGTTTGTCCTTGTCCATGTCTGTTTAAAAAAACAAGCGACACAAAATAAAGTCATATAAAGGATCTTGCCCAGACAACCCTCGACACCAAAGCTGAATAACCCACTCCAGGTCGGTTTGTAATGAGAGAACAACAATCTCCATTTAAGGCCAACCAGATATATTTAATTTTGAGCCAGTTCCCTTCACTCTCACACAAAACTCTTTTCAGAATCTGACATTTGCCTTCGTGAAGCCTCTTCTGCAGACAGAGATAAACAAAGTGCATAATGGAGCTGTGTACTGTCTGCCTTTGTGGTCAGGGACCACAGTTTGGGGATAAGCCGCACTCGCTGTGCGTTAGAAGAGTCTTTCCTCTCGTGGATCGCTGATGCTTTTGAATTAAACTGGGTCAGAATTTGCAAGAGAGAAAGCAGGCACGGCTCCAAGTGCTGCTGTTAGTGATGTGGGAGCAGCATAAAGTCCTAAAGCAGTTCACTGGAATCCTGCTCAGAATAACTCTGTCCTGGTGTTAACACAGTTAATACCAAAACTCCCAGTGCCATCATTTTGAATTCTCCCATTCAAACCAAAGACATTCTGAGAAACTCCCCCATAAAGTTTTAATTTCTAAAGTATTTATTTTTACCTTTACTCACTTATAATAAGAGGTAAAACTGGTGAATATGACTTGAAATACAAAAAGGGCTAAATGCTAACTGTAATGTAACTATGGTATCTCTCTCATCTCTGGTGGGAAACCAACCTGAAACAACTCAGAATCAGAACCAGTCCAGGACCAGCACATGGAAAAGTGCTTTAAGTGTGTGTGTCACCAAGCAACCAAAATTGATATATTTGACTTTTACATTCAAATGAATGGATAATCTTAGTGAAGATAAATAAACATATTGCTTTCTTCAAACAGTGAACATTAAAGGGTTAAGGTAAGGTATACTTTATTGTCCCTGAAGGGAAATGTGCCCTCTGCATTTGACCCATCATGGATTGGATCCTCTGGCTGGAGCAGCGATTGGATCAGTGCTGGATTAATGGTCCTAATGTACAATGCTCCTAAGTCCATCCATCCATCGACTTCCCCTTAATCCATTTCTGGGTCGGGGGTAGAGGTCAGAGCTGCACCCAATTCACATAGCACCAGCCCCACACTGATCCTCCTTCAGGTGGTGAGTCCACAGGAGGATGGCTGCTCTGTTAGTGAGAACATAGCCTTCCCACATCAGTGGGAGTCGGTGGAGAAGGTCAAAGGCCAATGCTCTACCAGAGCAACTGTCGCTCATATGCTCATATGTGTTTGCTGTTATTGCATTTCCTGTGTTCACACTGTTTGAATGTCTGATTTGTTGGTGAGGCTTTGACAAGTTTGTATAGTTCTCATAGACACCTGCTGTTGTCCTTAAGGGCTATACACAAATATAAGGAATTTCAAATAACATATAAGTGAAGGGTAACCTTTCCACGAGTAATTCCATACTCTGCCACCAGAGGGAGGCTGCAAACCCAGGCATGTGTACTTTTTTTCAAAGGCAGAAAACTAGCTACATGTTTGTGCCAGAAGTTCCTGATATTAGCGTGAACGGAGCTGAACACAAGTCCAGTTCTGTGACTGATGAGGAGCATGTCTCCTTTAAAGTGCAAATGTGAACTCTTGTATTGTGTTGGCTGCGATGCACAGCTCATTCATCTTTGTAATCTGTGGGAGAAAAAGCTGCAGTTATTGATAGGTGTAAGCCTGTTAGTGTGAGGGGGCGCCGCCCCTAGTGGGCAGGGTGGATATTAAATCCATCAGGTTCAATAGACGGATTCATCTATTCATCAGACGTCTGGGGATTTCTACAATATCGCTTGGATTTTCTTATTTGTGTCTGTAAGAAAAGCGACTCTTTTTGAAATGTTGTTTAATAGGAATTTGAGACCTGCTTTCAGTGGAGGGTGGTGACAAAACATTTTGTTCCCCTCATACTTTCTTCACTAATGTTTATGAATGTCCCTAAATGTCCTGGATCATCACTGCCCCCCTTCATCCAGGACTGAGGCTGTACTGTAGATCCAGGACTCAGGCTGTAGACCAGGCTGGTCCAAACTCTGTGCCTTTTTATGTGGCCCTTCTGCTGCTAACACAAAGTCGCTGTTGAGGCAGTTAAATCCAACCAACTTCAGCTCCACCAATGCAGTCATGCCATTATTGTAAATCTCAGGCCCTTTGGAATCCAGTCTTTATAGTCTTTATTGTCACCCCATTCCAATTAAAATGCATGGTGGTGTAAATCAATTTGGATGTTTTATCACCCATTTCAAATTCCAGAATTCAGTCAATCCAGTTTTTTTAAATCCAGATTGTTGGCCCCAGGTTAAGTCTGATTAAATAAATTGGCCCTCTTACTGAACATTTTGGATACCCCTGGTGTGTGTGTGTGTGTGTGTGTGTGTAAAAAAGTCTGTTGAAAAGTCTTTACTGTTCGTCTCCATTACACATCATGAGCAACAAAAAACTTTGTAAACAAATAATCAAAGTGAAGAAACGGAGATCTAGATCCTATCCTCAATGGTAGTGATTTTAACCGGAGGAGAAGGAGGGACGTGTGAGGGCAGCAGTGTGCCTGCAGGGGGTCGGTCTGACAGACGAGGTGCGATGTGTGGGCAGGTGCGGAGTTGGGACAAGCTCAACACAATACAGCTGACGGGGGGAAAGGGGAGAGCGCTGGAAAACACAAGAGTCAGGGCAGGAGCAGGTGTGCCAGGATGAATGCATGGGTGAAAGGAAGTTCAAAGCAAAGCAAACACTACAGAGGTTAGGGCTCTTTACCCAGGATCTAGAAAATGATATGTTAAAAGCAGTATGATTTAAGGGAATTATATTTCAATTAAATTTCAATTTGTGTATTGCCCTAAATTGCAATTAAGATTAAGATCACCACTTTCCAGAAATGTCTTGGATAATCGCCTTAGACCCTCCTGCATCAGAGAGAAGTCACTCAAAAAATATCCACAATGGCCTGGTAGGAACCCCATGCACAGCAGGTTTACAATGTAAAAGTGCACTCTGTCGTGGGGGCCTGAAGCTCTGTTGTTTCCTTGAAGGACAAAGACTCTCAGATGGTGCCCCCTGCTCTGTGCTGAAGTGGCTTCAAGGTTACATTACTGTTATCTCATCAGAATAAAACATTTCAGCGTTGTGTCCCATGTCTGGAGCTCCATTATTGTTGGTCCTGATTTTTTGTAAAGTGTCAAGAAAAATACACTCGGAAAGAACAGTGTTTGGGAGAGGCCATGTTCAATGAGAGAATGCTTTTTGGCTTTTGTCAGGAGGCCATGAGTTCCACCCTGTTTCCACCAGCCCGACTTCGCTCTATTCTTCTCTACCTGGTTGTGTTTCCATTACGCTTAAAGTGATTGTCTGGGGTTTGTCAGAGAAAAGAGAGAGAGGTACATGATTTTATAAAAACGACCCAAGCTCTCTCCCGCTTCCTTTCTGATTGGTCTACGCCTACGTTTCCGTAACAATCAATCAACACATTTAAACACATTATACATATACATTATTAATACACATGCACGGAGGTTTTCAGAATTATTTGTAAACGTTTTCATGACAACATTAAAAAAAGCGATCGCGGTAAACCTGGAAGTAGCTATTATCATGAATTGAACATCATAGGACACATCTGCAGAGGATCTGATTATGGATATAGGTTCAGTATATAAATAGATAACTCAGCGTGGATGTTCAGAAAACTTTGTTCAGTTTTTCATGTAGTTCCAGAGCCTAATGGAGGCTTGATTCGGAGGCTCCGTGAAAACAAACAGCTGAGCATGCGCGCAGCTACGAGCATGAGCGCCGATGATTGACAGCCCTTGGCATCACTTGATTGGTTAAACTGGACGGCATCATGGATTTTCAGCTATAGCTAAAAGAAGGGAAGGCGAGACTTACCTGTAATATTAGAATTCATAAAATGGATTTTTTTTTTATCGACATTTAAGTCCAGAACGTGAATTTAATACAATTCTTAAAATTTGTAATTCATTTAGAGTTCCAGACTATCACTTTAAGTATCTTGTACCGTATCCAAGAAACCTATCGACAACAAACCAGTATGCAGGGAAATTCCTTGGTAACCATGGCTTCCAGCAGCAGTTAGAACACTTTAGTACCAGCTCGGCCTGGATAGAACCAGGACCAAGAGGGACTATAGAAGGACTAAACAGGACCGGTGAGATCAGGGGAGAGTAGAGTTATAAATAAAGATTACTCACTAACTCACTACAGTAGAGTGCTAAAATTACATAAATTCACATTTTAAAGCATTTTTTTTGTTTACCTTGAGTTGTGGCCACACCCTACTGCAATCCTCCATCACATTCTTTCTCTATTTCAGTCCCGATTTCTTCTCTTTGTGTTTTGAGTCTCTTGACCAAACCATGCAAAATGTGATTTTTTTTCAACTGGTCTTCTCAGGAAACGGCACCCTCACTTGAGCCTTTTGCTTCCGTAACTTGCCTTGCACCCATAGACAGTATACAGGTGGACAATGCTAACCAGCTAGCTCAGTGAAACCCAACAGTTGTTTGGATGAAGCTTGGATCCAACTAGCTCTAGCTCCTATTGACTTACTTTTAAAAGTAAACTTCTCAAGATCAGTAACCGTTTGTGTCACACTCACCATTGTGTTCTTAAATCTGGGGTTTAGTGCCATCTATGATCCTGGTGTTCATAGTCACATCATAAAGCTAAGACTGTTGGAGAAAAGGCCCATTTAAGGAAAATGACTCCAGCTGACGTTCAAATCGGTCTCTTCCACATTCGGAAGAGGCCACCAGCGTGATGTCACACTTTGTCAGTCCTCTCCTAATATACATTCTATGCTTGTACCTGGAGGGCTACATGATCCATTAGGTGAGTGTTTCCCCTCCGTGTGAAGGTGAAGTGTAGCCGCAGAACACAGCTCTCTGTGGAAAACCAGATGCAGCCTGAGAGTGCGGCACCCTCATTGGACTCATCTCCAACAACGATGAGTCTGCCAACAGGAGGGAGGGGACCAGCTGGTGTCCTGGTGCAGTGGAAACATCCTGGAGCTGAACGCCCAGAAGACAGTGGAGATGATTGTGGACTTCAGGAAGAGCACAGTCCCCCCGCCCCCCCCTTCCTGATGGAGTCCCCCATCACCTCTGTGGAGTCATTTCGTTTACTGGGCCCCTACCACACCCAGAACCTCAAGTGGGAGCCGACCATCTGTTCCCTCATCAAGAAGGCCTAGCAGAAGATGTACTTCCCAAGGCAGCTCAGGAAAGCCAAGCTGCCTGCACAGATGTTGGTGCCATCATCGAGTCCATCCTCACCTCCTCCATCACCGTGTGGTTCGCTGCAGCCACAGTCAGGGACAAGTAGAGGTTACAGCACATAGTGCGCGCTGCAGAGAAGGTGATCGGCCGCAGCCTCCTTCAGTATCACTGCAGGACTTGTACGTCGCCTGAGCTCGAGGCCGGGCTGGTCGTATCACAGCCGACCCCTCTCACCCTGCACATGGTCTAGTCCAACTTCTCCCCTCAGGCAGGCGACTACAGTCCATCAGGACCAAAACCTCCCGCCATAAGAACAGTTTCTTCCCCTCTGCTGTTGGACTCTTGAACAATTCATAAAGGTAAATATTCTAGGTCACATTTGTTATTAGTAAACATGTTGTATCATATGGAGCAACTGTAAAAATTACACAGAGTGGCTTTAAGCACTTTGAAAGGGACTTTATATTGTGAATATAGGCTACAGATATATTTTTACATTTTCTTCTGGTGGTGTGCCGTGAGATTTTGTCAATGAAAAAAGTGTGCCTTGGCTCAAAAAAGGTTGGAAAACACTGTTTTAGATAACTCTCTAGATTACATTCAGCAGTAGTTTCTTTTACACTGAAACTTGAAGCCTTCATGAACAGGAAGGGCTCACTATGACGTCGTGGGTAACTTCACTTATTTTTCTGGACCAATCAGAGCGCATCATGTGGCACATAGACCAATCAACGCTGTCACATGGAGGGGAAGGAACACAACAGATCGAGATTATAATCACACACACCCACACTACTTGGTTGATCTTGAGAAAGGAACAGCTGCTCTCTCTGGTGGCAGCATGCTTCACCATATATTCATCCACATATGAAACATGCCAGAGTAAAAAGTTTCAGAATAAGCCCTCTCACTCTTCTCTGTTGGCGTTTACACCTGCTTCTTCCACAACAGACATTCATTGTCTGTTCCAGTTTTCTCTGACGAACAGCAGGTTGCACAGAGTCTGAAGGACACGACCGCAGCAAGGAACCCCCAGATCCTCTGCAGCAGATGGGACGTCCCGAGAGTAGCCAGAACATCTCACTTCAAAGACATCCTGCAATCTCCTTTCACCAGAAAAGTAAACACTTTCAGTGGACTTGACTTTATTGGCTGCTGAGGATATGGTCTTGTGATTTTCATATTTTTAATAGATGAATGAACATTAGTCATGAGACACCAGAGAGAGACTAAAGAAATAGCAGAGAGAGATCAGAGAAAACATTAACAAATCTTAACAAAATGTATAATTCATTGACATTTTAACAAATTCAACTGATTATTTTTGTCCCTTATTGAGTCTTAAGTATGACGGACCATAGGATTCACACCAGATTTCCACCCAGACAATATGAGATTAAAGTCAGTATATTTTGACTTTAAAGTTGAAATATTATGAGAATAATCTAAAAATATGTTAAGTTTATTCTCAAAATATTTTGAGATGAATCTCATAATTCGAGTTTATTCTCATAATATTTAAAGATTCACTCATTTATTGCCAACAACAAAATAAATTTTGCGCATCCTTGTAAGTATAAAGTGAGTATGTTAGCTGCAGCAATGCACGACCAGTTCAGTTATATAAAAGTGGAGGATAATGGGGGTCCGGAGGGGGGCAGTGTTCATTGAGCAGTCTGACAGCCTGGGGGTAGAGGCTGTTTGGCCATTCTGCTGGTTCGGGCAGGGAGTGACTTGAACCTCTGGGCCGAGGGCAGCAGATGGCACAGTCGGTGTGCTGGATGGGAGTGGTCTCTGATGATGTTGTCACTCTGGCGCAGGCAGCGGGAGGTGTACACACTGGAGATCTCTGGGAGGGGAGCTCAATGACCTTCTCATTAATTTTTACCACCCTTTGGATTACCTGCAAACCATATGTCAGAACTCTCTGAATGACACAGTTTTAGTTTATCATGAGCTTTCTCAGATAGAAGAGGCACTATTGTGCTTTAAAGTCAAAATACTTATCTCATTGGCCCTCATTTATGAAACTTTGAGAATCACATTTCGGAATTTTTGCATCAGAAAAAGTGTAATGGAAACACGCAAACTTCAGTTCATGATGAGCACCCTCTTCTGTTTCTTCATTTTCAAATCTGACATGTATGTGTATTATTTTCGTCTGCATGTTTTTTTAATTTAAAAGGCGCTATACAAATACACTTGATTTACTAATTTATGCAACAGGGATGTGTGACCCATGTATTGGTCTGTAAATCTGTGGCAGGCCCTGCGCTGCGTAATTACGCATGGCTATTTTATTTGCCTCATTCACATCTGGCAAAGCAATGTATTATTTTCATTAGTTTTGTGCATAAAGCCCTGATAAACGCACAGATGGTCTTACTCAAAACTGTCTCAGCCACTGCCCTGCACTGCACTCGGCATGTAGCAGCTATAGATAGGATGCAACACGCTTATCTGTGGGAACGGGCTCACGGGCAGTGGCGGGCAATGTGCAGTGGGTGCCACGACACGTTCAACGGCAAAACCTCAAATGTGGTGCGCGTCTTTCAGACGTTTAGGATCCCAAGTTCCTCTGTGAAATCACGGACACTTCCCAAACTCATACGCATCCCATCTTTCTCACAGAGATCGCTCCATTGCATTCACAAGAAAATGCAGACGCTTCCCTCGGTTAATGAGAGCAACCGCTGAGGCCAAGATATTAATAGTCATTCATTCCTAATTTTTTTTGTATTAATTTACTTCTAAAGTTGAAGAGGGATGAGTGCTGCAGTGGTAGCCTGGTCGTACCACACCTTAGTACAAATTACATTTCATACTAAGGTCTGGATTTGCTCCATTGAGCACCGTGAACAGGTGGGAGGAGTTAACTCCTTTTGCAGATTGAAACGATTGGATCTGAATTTACCGTGACGTATGTAGTGCGCCCGAGTCTGTTGTTAGCATTTAGCATTTAGCCTAGCCATCTCCTTTGCCGCTAACGGAGCCCGTGGGGAGTAGCGCCACAATCTTGACCAGTGATTATATTTGCTAAACAATCCTCTTGCTCCTGCTTCAATTTCTTGATAGAACCAGACCGGATTACTTTACTATTGCATTCTTCGCCATTGCTAGGGGTGGGCGATATGGCCTGAAATTCATATTGTTGTATAATTTGGGACACAGACGGTAGACGGTATATATTGCGGTATAATTTGGTGTGTGAATTTCAATCTAGGTCTAGCAGGTTCTTGCATAAAATACTCAAGATTGTTACTTATCTAGAATATATTAGAATCTAATATATATTTTTGAGTTAGAAAATCAGTTGTGAGACGAATAAAGAGACAAATGTTGTAACATACATTATTTATGTATGTTACAGTAAATACCATTCACTGTAAAAGCAATTAAAAAAAAAAAACATATGCATTCATTTAAAATATAAAAAACTCACAAATGTTGAAATCAAAGTCTGTAGGAGTTAGACATGGTCATTATTTATAGTGTCTTGAGAGTTTTGTGCAGGTACATGACTTCAGTAAAAGCTATTGTTCGTTTACAAAGCTGGTCTTGCCATTTGTTGACGCTCCCTAAGCGCTTTTCTCTGCGCTTGCAGTGAACTGGATGATTCAATGGATTTCTGTTCATTAAAACAGCGCATTGGATTTGAACAATTGATGTAAATGATCATTTTGGCACAATTAATTTTGTTTAACAAAGTAGCTTTCGTGAGATATTGACCCCAGAGGTCCGAATCTGACGCCAACTTTCCCAAACTTCTGCTGTGATGCTGCGGACACGGCACACGCATGGATCTATTTTGGCTCACACTGGCGCTTCGAGCCAGTAGACGCTTAAACTGTGATTACTGTGTGTGTATTTACCTCAGCTGGGGCCGCTGTGACAACAATACATAGACAGAAACACGGTGTTAATGCCGTGCTGTTGTTCGTTGTTTCCAGTGGTGTCTGCTAGGTTAATAGTGCTAGGCTAATGCTTCTGAATGCCGGTTTGTTTTGGTCCTTTCTGCTGGCGTCAGAGCCTGCACAATTTGATGACATAATGACCTATTGCAATATGCCGGTATAACAAAAATCTCTACCGTGGGCCAAATTTATATCTCTTACCGCTTATACCGTTTATATCGCCCAGCCCTAGCCATTGCCAAACTACAACCTGCCCGTTCGGCGCAAATTCTTGATGTCACCGGCACCGACCTACAACACCCGCCTTCCGCGCTCTCCGAGTAGCCGGTCGAAATATGACCGATTGTATTCGCTAACACAGGGACCAGACCCAGACGGTACATGCAGTGAAATGATGATTGAGCGGAGTGTACGGATGGCTATGGCCAGGCTACTGCAGTGGGTCTTGACACTAGGGAAAAACGCGTATATACAGTGTCTAGCGAAAGTATTCGGCCCCCTTGAACCTTTCAACATTTCGCCACATTTCAGGCTTCAAACATAAATATATAAAAAATATTTTTTTTTATCAAGAATCAACAACAAGTGGGACACAGTCGTGAAGTGGAACAAAATGTATTGGAAAATGTAAAACATTTTTAAAATATAATAAAAAACGGAAAAGTGGGGCGTGCAATATTATTCGGCCCCCTTGCGCTAATACTTTGTAGCGCCACCTTTTGCTGCAATTACAGCTGCAAGTCGCTTCGGGTATGTCTATCAGTTTTGCACATCGAGAGACTGGATTTCTTGTCCATTCTTCCTTGCAAAATAGCTCGAGCTCAGTGAGGTTGGATGGAGAGCGTTTGTGAACAGCTGTCTTCAGCTCTTTCCACAGATTCTCGATTGGATTCAGGTCTGGACTTTGACTTGGCTATTCTAACACCTGGATACGTCTATTTGTGAACCATTCCATTGTAGATTTGGCTTTATGTTTTGGATCATTGTCCTGTTGGAAGATAAATCTCCGTCCCAGTCTCAGGTCTTTTGCAGACTCCAACAGGTTTTCTTCCAGAATGGTCCTGTATTTGGCTCCATCCATCTTCCCATCAATTTTAGCCATCTTCCCTGTCCCTGCTGAAGAAAAGCAGGCCCAAACCATGATGCTGCCACCACCATGTTTGACAGTGGGGATGGTGTGTTCAGGGTGATGAGCTGTGTTGCTTTTACGCCAAACATATCGTTTTGCATTCTGGCCAAAAAGTTCGATTTTGGTTTCATCTGACCAGAGCACCTTCTTCCACATGTTCGGTGTGTCTCCCAGGTGGCTTGTGGCAAACTTTAAACAAGACTTTTTATGGATATCTTTGAGAAATGGCTTTCTTCTTGCCACTCTTCCATAAAGGCCAGATTTATTATCAGATTTTTCTATTTATCATCATCAGTCATTTAGGACAACATTGGATCATTCAAAGATCTTCACTGAACTTCTGGAGTGAGTTTGCTGCACTGAAAGTAAAGGGGCCGAATAATATTGCACGCCCCACTTTTCAGTTTTTTATTTGTTAAAAAAGTTTAAATTATCCAATAAATCTCGTTCCACTTCACGATTGTGTCCCACTTGTTGATTCATGACAAATGTTGAAAGGTTCAAGGGGGCCAAATACTTTCGCAAGGCACTGTATAATAAAGCGTGTATTTCTTTTTAAACAAACTCAGGAGTACGTGGCACAGGCCTTTTGAGGCTTCCAAACAGTCTTTTTGGCTGACTTCCATTCTGACTTGTCGTGAAAACGGGGCGTGTAACAGACGGTTTCTGAATATTTATGGGCGTGACTTTCATAAATACACTAGTTTTCAGCGTGGTGCGTACAATCAGCCTTATTTATGAAACTTGCGTACGGCCAAATCAGGGTGTAAATGAGGCGTACTTTTCGGCATTTATCAATCTGGACTTGGGCGTAGGTATGGCCAATATTTACGCCAGGTCAGGAGGTGGTGTAAATGTATACGCTCATCTCAACCTTCATCAAACACGCCAAAACACGCATGAAATTCAAGATTTGGACAGCAATTACCAAATTCACACTCTGGCAAAATTATAAGCTGCGTTTTTATTGAGCATCATAGTGTGACCGAGGGAAGGAATAAATTAATTTATCATAAAACCAAATTACAATTCGCCAAGTTAAAAAGGTCAGCAACGCCACCTAGGTTAAGGACCTAGGACCTATTTTAAAACACAGGTATAAAATCACTGGAGTGAGCAGTGCAAAATAAACCAGGTGATACGATAAAAAGATTTATTACAATAAAAAAAATGTTAAAATGAGCAGGCGAGTGCCATAAAACCAGTCAGTGCAAGAAGAGATTAAAAGCCGCTGCAGTGGACGGTCCTGGTGCTCCCATCTCCTCAAGCGCAACACCCTGGGCCTCGAGACCAGCACCTCTCGCCGCTCCTGAGGGAACAAGAACCCAAGAATTCAGTGGGGGGATTGTTGGCCCCGGAAACCCCCGCCCCTTCTGGTGCCACTCACAGGGCCTGAGCGGCTATCTAAACGGCCGCTCAGGTGAAGTAGTTCAGGCCTTGAGTGGCTGGCCAACTGGTCCCGCTCTGGCTCGTCCCGCTGCGCTCTGGTTCGTCCCGCTGCGCTCTGGCTCGTCCCGCTGCGCGCTCTGTGGCTCGTCCCGCTGCTCTGTGGCTCGTCCCACTGCTCTGTGGCTCTTGTGCCTTTTTCCTTTCCTTCCTTCGCGCGCCCTTGCCATGTCCTCCCAGCACTTTTTAAGTCTGTCCCAATTGTCCTACATGCACCGCAGGTGCGCAGTGCCAATGACAGATTTGTGGGTGGGCCTGCACTCCATTACACCGCACACATAACTTCGACACATGTATCAGTGATCAACACAAACCCAATAAAATCATGCGTTAAATAAAAACAATCAATGAAGTCATGCAATAATGATAAACACAAATCTAATAAAAACATGCAATAAAAACAAGGATGCATTAAAAGGCCATGTCCCACAATAGTCTTATGTTTCTTCATTTTAAAATCTGACTTGTGTGCATTATTATTTTGATCTGTATGTTTTTTAAAATGTGAAACGCTTTGTGATCCTGGACTGTGAAAGGCTCTATGCAATACACTTTACTTACTTACTAACTTACGCTACAGGGATGTGTGACCCATCTATTGCTGTGTAAATCTGTGGCAGGCCCTGTGCTGCGTAATTACGCTGTTTTTCCTCATTCACATCTGGTAAAGCAATGTCTTTTTTCATTAGATTTGTGTAAGCCTCACACAGACACACACCCCATAAACGCACCGATGGACTATGGCAGTGTTTTTCAACCTTTTTTGAACCAAGGCACACTTTTTTCATTGAAAAGATCTTGCGGCACACCACCAGGAGAAAATATAAAAATATATACTCTGTAGCCTATATTTACAATTAAAAGTCATTCTATCAAAGTGCTTGAATCCAGGCCTTGACATTAAGCTTGGTTTAATATTTTTCAATACAATGAGTTAACAAGAGTTTGGGAACAAAGTGGCACTGTGGGGAAAGAAAACATAAAAAAATCCACTCTCAGCCCAAAAAGTCCAACAATGACTCAGAGGGCTCTTATGCGTGAAAAATAATGATTAAAAAAAATTCCCTGGTGTGTGTTCTGTTTGATTTGTTCACAACATTTTACTTTTTTGCACAAATAACATGCATTTTTAATCCATGGGGAAAATGTAGGTATCCGAGCTTTAAATTCAGGAGATTTGCGCTTCGGCAAGAGACACAGGAGAGACTCGGGGAGACACAGGAGATGGTTCTGAACACGAGTCAAGGACCGCGCAGATGGTTCTGTCCGCGACTCCATGGTTCTGTCCACGCGACTAGGGTCCGCTGCACCATGTTACAGATGTGCGTTCGCTGAGCTCTTGTCAAAGCAGCTGTCAGTACAAAACGGGCCACAGCTGCCCCAGGGTCAGAGTGGAGGATGTGAATCCTGTTCAGAAAAGGCATAATTCCTTTTCAAAAATATCACAATCACTTTCACTTACCAAAATTATCCCCGCTGCCTCTTAAGGGCTCGACACACGGGAGGTGACATCGCATCGCCTCCATTCATTTTCAATGGGACGTGCGCGACATAGCGTCAATCGCTAGCGAGCCTCCTGCTCAGCGACCGGCGAAAAACGTGCGTGTGAAATCTAGTGATGTGCTGAGCGTGCCGGGTCTTCGAAGCGTGTACCGAGTAAAAAAGGGGCGTATTTTTTTAAGCGTGGTTCGAGGCGTGTGTTGGTGACGTATGTGGTGACGTTCGAAGCCTCACGTAGCGGCCGCACCACGTGACGGTTCATATAGTGCTTCATATAGTTCGGAGAGTGCATTGCTTTGACAGGTGCTTTGTGATCCGCGGCTGTACCATAGACTGTATTGGCTGTCCCCGTCTGCCTCTGTGTGCGTACGTGTGTGTGCGGGATGCGGAGCAGTCCTGTACTAAGTATAGAGAAACTACTTCATATGAAATACAATTAAAAACGTTTCACTTTAGTAAAACCTCATATATCAAGGTTTCAAGTTATTAGTAATAATACGCTGAATAATACATTTCACAACAGCTGTGTGGCGCAGTCGGTATATGACGGACTCCGAAGTAGAAGATATAGCGTTCGAATCCTGGTCTACCCATAATAACTTTTGTGTTGCAAAGTAAATGTATTTATTTATTGGGAATAAATGGTTTGTTGTGTTTAATTAATCCACCTCTTGGTAGTTTTTCCTCAATTAATCACTTTCTGTAGAACTGTATTACTTTGGATGTGTTTGTTGTATCAACACAATTGACTGAAAGACTCAAATAGTTCATAGTTCATGAAGCATCATTTCAAACACAACACATTAGACCATAGATTGTAAATATAAATTGTAACATTAGATCTCACCATTCATTGTAAGCACTTAAGAGTGTTATGTATTTTGTTTGTCCACATGATGGCGTAGTGGAGCATGAATCACCTCGAGCCTTCGAACCATGGGCCGAGTAATAGGCTGCAAACCCTCAATGCATCATGGGGCTTCATATTGCCATCACTAGTGAAATCCTCCCGCTCGAGCATGTATCGTGCACGCGCAGGTCAGAGACGCGATCCCAGAAAGTTGAAATCGGCTCAACTTTTCGACGCTTGCCGCATCGCGCCCCGTCTGTCATGTTATCTGAGCGACAGCGTTGAGTTTCGCTGATCGCTCTCATTTGTCGCCTCCCGTGTGTCGAGCCCTTTACGCTGGTTGGTCGCGTCCAATTTGTAAATTTCTCGCCACTCCCCGCGCATTTGGTGGTTGCATCCAATTCTTAAATTTCAAAGTACTTAGCTATCTGCTGCCACCTACTGATATGAAAAAGTATTACGTGGTTATTCCACAGTTCAAGACAAGTCAGCGCTCGTCAATAGTGAATGTAGTTATTTTTAGACAAAGTTGGCGAATTTCTCAGGGCACACCAGCCAATATCATACGGCACAGTTGTTGAAAAACACCGGACTATGGTATTGCTCACTCCAAATGTCACACTGCCCTGTCCACATGTAGCAGTTCATAGACAGGATGGCAACGCTCTCTTGGGCAGTGCGCAGCGGGTGCCATAAGAGGTCGCGCCGCATAACTGGACCACAACTTCACAAAAGCTTCTAATCCTCTTTCTCACAGAGATCGCTCCATTGCATTCACAAGATGTTGCAGACGCTTCATTCAGTTATTGATGAGATAACTGAGGATAAAAATATTTATGAATTCATTGTTTATTTACTTCTACAATTTAAGAGAGATTTTTGTAATGTATCAAAAAAGTTTTTCAAATATGTTCAAAGGAAACGCAGCTGAATATGGCGTATATTTATTTTCTACATAAACATGAACAAACAAACGTGCCACAGGCCTTTTAAGGCTTCCAAACAGTCTTTTTGGCCGACTTCCATGCTGACCTGTCGTAAAAACGGGGCATGAAACAGGCGATTACTGCATAATTCTAGGCGTGACTTTCATAAATACGTTTGTATTCAGCTGCGGGATTTATGAACACCCGCAGGTGCGTACGCTCAGGTCTGGGCGGATCTCACACGTTTATAAATCCGACGTTGGATCTTGTGTATTTTGAATCTACACCCAAAATGTACACCTTTTTCTGCGCAAATTTCATAAATGAGGGCCACAATGTCTGGGGGAAAAAAACGGATGAACCCTAACTGTAATAGATGCCATGTGGAAAATGTCAGTTTGACTCTGATTGTGATGAATGGTGCCCATGACTGACTGATATCCTTCTTTGTGGAGGAAAGGGAGAGGCTTCCACTTGAGGTCGGCTGAAGGACTGGCTTCGTGCCCAGCTCGGAGGCCCTAGGCTGGGACACGTAGCTCCACATGAAGCCCCCATACTACAAAGAGAACCAGAGAAACAGGAGAATAGGGAGGGCAGAAAACATAATCAGGTTTTAAAGATAAATAGTGCTGGCCAGAGAGAGACCAGTCAAATCCAACACAAAGCAATATTTTATACGTCAAATTGTATATGGAAAAGCATGTAGAGAACATTTACAAGAATTGTGTAAGGTTTGCTGGCATTTTATAACACTTGACTTGAAATACAAGTCAAAATCTAGTTTTACATTTACACTTTAGGTCTATATTATGCATAACAGTGGAAACTATGTGATGGTAAAATGTATAGAATACTGTGCGGTTCTCAATTCTACAAATCGCAGTAACCTCCTGATATAAAAGAGGAAACATACTCCAGCAAATACTACAAAAAGGTTGAAGTACCAAAAGTAATTTGATAACTCATCATTATGAAGATAATAAATACACACAATGGGCCCCATGTATGAAACTTGCGTACGGCCAAGTTACGGGTGTAAATGATGTGTACGCAAAATATATTTTGCGTACAAGTGTGTAAGTGTAAATATATTGTATATATATAAATATATTTACACTTTTCAGCATTTATCAATCTGGACGTGAGCGTACGATACGCAAAAAATATACGCCAGGTCTGGAGATGGTGTAAATGTGTACGCTCATTTCAACCTTCATTACAACACGCATGAAATGCAAGATTTGGACAAAAATAAACATATTCCCACTCTGACAAGATTGTTGGCACACCTCTCACATTACAAATATTCAATTTTACGATGTTATTCAATTTTACGATGTTATGTTAGGGCTAGTTTGTGTTATTAAATAACGTGCAAGATGTCAAACTTAGTCTCACACAAATGTGTGGATTGTTATATGCACCTACCAGGCCCGTCACAAGGGGGGTGCGAGGCCCAGTGCGAACTCGAAACGCGAGGCCCTGCCCTGACACTTTTTTCCCAGATCTGAGGAAATTTTTTCCTGTTATAATCTTTGACATGAATTCAGCACCACCTCGCACGGTGCGTGAAGAGATCAGCACGCGCGTAGCCGAGTGTCTTCGCTCCTATGCAGCGTTGGGTGCGGGCACGCACACACGCACACACAAACACTATGGCACTTGGCATTGCGATATTGGTCGCGGTCTTTTTAGCTGACATGGCTCTTTCGTCCTGTGGCAAAACGGCAGAGCAACTCAAAAGTCTTTTTCTTCTAATAGTTAGATTTCGGCAAAATGCGCCAAAATGGCTATGAGGCGGAGTCAATATATATATTTATATTGACTCCGTTATTTATATTGACTCCGGATGCATGGCAAATAACGTTTTTGCCATGCATCCACACACTCTGACAACATATGCTCCTTCTCCTCCTCCTCCACACTGACCACAACAACATACTCTTCACCTCCTCCTCCACACACTCTGACCATAACAAGGCGTTTTATGCCCAAAATCCACTCCACTCGCAGTGGCCGCTAAAGCTAGACATACAGTGTGTTTGCTAATGCTTTTAAAAATATGTTTTTGATGTGGATATTCGGACTAAACATTGGCAATAACAGCGCTCACACACCTGTCACACCGCTGTTCCTCCTCCTCCTCCACTGCTCACACAAAGGGGTCTGCTCCTCTGCTCACACCTGTCTCTCTGCTCCTCCTCCGCGAGTATCCATCTCTCCTACACTGCGATCATTCCCGGTTCTTTCTTCGTATCTCACTCAGACACTGCTAAAGTTATCTGACAGCTCCGTAAAGTTTTTTCGGAGGACCCGCTGCATACATAGCTGCCCGCGCGCCTGCCTGTTTACAAATCGCTTTTGGTGAAAATTTGACTTTACTTGTAAAAATTGTCTTTTGATTAAACGAAATCAAAGAAGTCCAGAGAAATTGGTTTAGGGGTCCAAACTTGGAGCGCAGTCTGCCCTTTGGGGACCCTTGAACTATTGTATTTATAAAAATAAAAAAAGGAATGAAGATTGCGAGGCCCCTGTGTGGTGCGAGGCCCTGTGCGACGGCACAGGTCGCACAGCCCTTCCGACGGGCCTGGCACCTACAATCAGTGCGTAATTAATAGTTACCTAATGTAACGAATAGGTGCGTAGTCCCTTAGTGGGATATCACGTGACCCCCAGGTCACAGATGCCTGCTCCAAAGCCGCGCCCCCTCTTGAACTCTGCCAAGCCGGGCTGGCCTGATGGGCTCGTAGCTAAGGGACTACGCACCTATTCATAGAACTTAAGTTACATTAGGTAACTATCAGGGCTGGACTGGGACAAAAAAACGGCCCGGGCATTTTTTCCTTCTTACCGGCCCAGGCATGTTTTTGTCATGTTTTTTACAGTTTGTTTATACCAGGGATTGGCAACTCAAAAGGTTCAAAGTGCCATATTTGACAAAAAAAACTAAAAACATCTTGTCTGGAGCCGCAAAAAAATAACAGCCTTGTATAAAGCTTATATGAAGGTTACACATAGCTACATTAGCTACATTAGCCTATTATCTAAATGACCAAGTAAAGGCTACAAATACATGATTAGCATTCATGATTGTCAAATGTGTGTTTTCACTGCAGCGTGTCCTGGAGAGAACCACGTGATGACTCTGCTTTAACTTTGACTTCCATTTTTTTGCCTTCATGCAACTGTAGAAATACAGTAAATAAATCTGCTTTTTGGCTCAAAGGTCACACACCTGCACTGTCCACTCATATCGATTACGTCACAGGCTGAAGTTTGCTGGAGCTGAATGTCCTTAATGGCCTTTTAAAGAAACCTCCGCACAGTCTTTGAGGAGGTTTTTGAAGTCTGAAAAAGGTGCTCCGGATTTTGTATGAAAGAATCCTTCACGTAATCCCTGTGAACGGTATTTAGTGCTTCATTGTTCCTCGTGTTGCAACAAAACTTCCTATTACATCGCAAACATGAAGCAGTCCTTCCTCATTGACTGAAAGCAAATGTTCAGTCTTGTTCTTAGTCCAGTCTTATTATCAACTCGTTCTCTTTTTATCTTTGGGATCCGTGCGCACACGCCGGTTTGTTTACAGCAGCGGCCGTCTGCCGCGGGGCCGCGCCACAGGATATGACTCACTACGTTGACAGAAATGTTGAAATTGAATATTACTTATACACATTTTTACAGCATTGAAATACGTTAGGAATGTTTTTCCTCCTACAGAAACCACATTCAAACTAGGAATAAAATATAGCCCTCCCACTCCATTTTCAGACATTTTTTAAAAGGCTCCAGGAGCCACTGGAGGAGCACTAAAGGTTGCCGACCCCTGGTTTATACAGTATGTGGAAGCATACTGTAGAGGATCAGGATGTCTACAGTTTCAACAAAAAAATAAAGTGCAATAGTCTACATTACAAGAGAGTAATAAACATGTCTCAGACGCAGACAACACTGTTGTTTGTTACAGGGATGAGAATTGGTCAAAAAAGTCTGAAATGCATAATGTCAGCCATTGGCTGGCTCTAAATCTGTTTTTTCACAACATTTTACTTTTGGGCTCAAACATGAACTTTTAATGCAATGGAAAATTTAGGCACCCGAGCTTTAATTTAGTCGCACTTCGAGAGGAGAGGGGAGACGCGGACTGTTTCCTGCAGCGGTGTATTTATTGGGTGCACAAATTACGCAAAGACACGCATGGTCCTGTGCGCGTTTATGGTCTTGGGTATATGGTCACGTTGCGGCTACGCGCTCACCGTGTTGTGTTGTGAGCGGCTCCCGGTGAGCGGTTCCCGCGTCCAGCTCAGAGCCGCTGGATGCCGGAACACTGCGGCCGCTGAGGTGGTAGAATCTCGTTCCAGTACATACAGCAGGTGCCCCGCGGACACGCGCGCCCCCTCGAACAGTTCTCAACGGATTTACACTTTTCACAAACATCTTTTTTGTATGAGGCAAACAGACCGGCCCAAATATGGGCATCGGCCCTTCTGGCATTGCCCGGTACGCCCGATGGCCAGTCCAGCCCTGGTAACTATTAATTCTACGTCATGGTGCTACGTCCCTTAGCGGACTTCGCTAGTGGGACACAACGCGGAGGCCGTAGGAACATGTACTCCCAGCAGGCCAGCGAAGAGTGATTGGAGCTCTGCCCGAGCAAGACCCTCACACAGTGTGAGGACTCAGGGCAGAAGAAGCAATTGCGTGTTACAGGGCCACTCCTCCCAAGGACACCCCCAAGTAACACAGACCGAAGGCCACCCGTAGTCCCAGGACGCCTCTCCCAAGAGCTCCTGACGTGGACTACCTGACTGACCAAAGCACACACATATATCGCACCTGCAGGACGCCACTCCCAAGAGCTCCTGAACCAGGGCGGAAAGTCAACCGTCGGCCCCTAAGAGGGGAAACATAAAGGTTTTAACTCAGTCCGCTGCACTAAGCACGGAATGGGCCGCCGACCGGTCCGACACATCCAAAAGGTAAGACCGGACGAAAGAAGAGGACGACGCCCAAGAAGCCGCACGGCACACGTCCTCGACCAAAACCCCCCTGAGGAGGGCCGTAGAGGCCGCTACCCCACGCGTGGAGCGCGACCTGAAGCCCACTGGGGGGGCCAGATCCTGAGCCTGATACGCCCGCCGCACAGCCGTGGCGACCCAGTGCGCCAGCCGCTGAGCCGACAGCGGGGCGCCCCTGTTCTTGGGGCCCAGACAAACAAACAGCTGATCAACCAACCTGAATGAAGATGTCATGGCCAGGTAACGCCTAAGCATTCTGACAGGACACAGAAGGTGCCGCCGCATGCCTCCCCCGAGGAGGAGCGGATGGAAGGCCCTAATCCTGATCACTCTCGACCTGAAGGCCGACGTGATGACCTTAGGGAGAAAAGCCGGATTGGGCCACAACTCCACCAGGCCGTCACCCTCTCCAAAGGACAGGCAAGACGCATGGACGGAGAGCGCACACAAGTTGCCCGCCCTCTTAGACGCCAACGCCAGCAAGAGGGCAGTCTTAAAAGCCACACACTCGGGACTCGCCTCCGCCACCGGTTCAAAAGGCGGGCCCGACAGACCCCTAAGGACCACCCTGAGGTCCCAAACCGGAGGCGTTCTCTGAAGCGGGGAACTCCTCCTGCGTGCCCCCCGAGGAAAACGTTTGACCAACGGATGAGAGCGGGCTGTGAACCCCCCGAAACCATCGTGACCCGAGTTAATGGCTGCCACAAACACCGCCAGGGTGGCGACAGCCCTCCCTTTGTCAAATAGTTCCTGCAGGAATCCCAGGACTCCCTCCAACGGGCAACGCCTGGGATCCCAGGAGCGAGAACCGCACCAGTCGCTGAAGAGCCTCCATCTTGTGGCGTAGGCCCTCACAGTGGACGGCGCCCTCGCCCCCTGAATAGTCTCCACCACCGCCGGGGGAAGACCCAGGTCTACGAGGTTCCGCCTCTCAGCCTCCAAACCCAAAGCCTGCGGCCGATTATCGGGCGTGAAAACAGGGCCCCCCCCCCCTGGACTAGAGCCTCCAGCTCGTCCGGGAGGGCCCAGGGCTCCATCACCGCCATGCCCCTCAGGAAGGGGAACCACCGGGCATGTGGACTGTCCGGAGCCACCAGGATCACCAACCTCCCCTCCTGTTCGATCCTCCGCAGCAGGACTGGCAGGAGACGAACTGGCGGAAATGCATACAGTAGGCCCACTGACCAGGGGTAGTGAGCCAGGGCGTCCACCCCTAAGGGCGGCTCGTCCGCGGCCCTTAAGGCGAACCAGGACGGGCACTGTGCGTTCTCTGCACTGGCGAAAAGGTCGGCCACTGGACGACTGAATCTCCGCCAGACCTCCGCAGCGATCCGTGGGGCCAGGCCCCACTCGTCCTGGAGTGGGCCCCCCCTGGACATCCTGTCGGCCCCCACGTTTCGGGCACCCGGGACGTGGCGCGCCCTCAGGGACAGGAGGTGAAGCGCCGCCCACAGCAGCGTCACCGTCGCCATGCGATGGAGGGCGGGGGATCTGGTGCCCCCCTGCCTGTTCAGATAAGACACCACCGTGGTGTTGTCTGAGCGAACCATCACGTGTCTCCCCTGCAGCTGAGGAGCAAAGTGCAGCAGTACCCTGTGTACTGCCTCCATCTCCAGAACGTTGATGTGGCGGGCTGAGTCCGACCAGCAGCCTCCTACAGAGCTCTGGCCGAGGACCCCGCCCCAACCCTCGAGTGACGCGTCCGTGAACACCTCCACGTGAGACACGGCGCAGGCCAGAGTCACTCCGTCCCGCAATAGACCCGGAGTGAGCTAGAACCTGATGTCCAATGCTGCCATTTGGGGAACCCAGATCAGCCTCCCCCCGTCCCGGGAGGGGTGAAGCCTGAGGCGTGAGAACCATCTCTGAAAATTCCTCATGTGGAGAAGGCCTAGCCGCACCACAGCATGAGCCGCCGCCATCATCCCCAGCAGGGACCTGAGGCGCCGAGCGGGGACCCTGGGGCCCGCCAGAACCTCCCTGGCTAGACGGGTAATCTTCCTCCGTCTGTCCTCGGACAAAGCAGCACGGAACGTCACAGAGTCTAGCTGTAGGCCGAGATAGATCATGCGCTGAGCCGGTTGCAGCCTGCTCTTCTCCCTGTTCACCACAAAGCCCAGACGCTGTATGTGGGAAAGGACCCAGTGCGTGTGACTCACGGCCACTTCCCTGGATGAGGCCAGAATTAACCAGTCGTCTATGTAGGTTAAAATTCTTACCCCTGCGCGTCTGAGCGGCTCCAGTGCCGCCTCCACGCACTTTGAGAAGGTCCGAGGCGCGAGCGCGTAGCCGAAGGGGAGACGGCAGTACTCCTCTCTCCCACTGCGAAGCGCAGGAATTTCCTGTGTTCCGGAACTATCGGCACGTGAAAGTAAGTGTCTATCAGGTCTATGGAGGACATCCAATCTCCCTGCCTGACACACTCGAGGAGCTGTTTTGTGGACAGCATCCGAAACTGCCGCTTGGAAATGCACTCGTTCAAAGTGCGCAGATCCAGAATGGGACGCACCCCTCCTGACTTCTTTGGCACTAAGAAGTAAGGGGAGTAGAGCCCCCTGGCGGCGTCCTGTGGGTCCACCTCTACTGCTGCGCCTCGACTTAGCAGAGAGGAGAACTCCGCTTGTAGTGCCACTAGCGATCCCCGTACCAGAGAGCGCGCTGCCCGCACGCCCCGGAACGGCGGTGGCTTTCGGGAGAATTGCAGTGCGTAACCCCTGCGCAATGTCTTTTCCAGCCACGGATCCGCCAGTAAGCCCTGCTGGAACACGAGACGTCACAGCCCCGCCCTCTCCTGTTGTTCCTAGCAGGGAGGGGGGGGTGGACGAAAGGGCAGGGGGGCCCCCTGCGTCATACCGTGTGCGCCAGGGGGGGTCACGTGTCCTGCAGGCCCGACGTCATAAGTACGGGCCTGCTCATGCCATGTGACTCGACTGCTCCGCCCCCCCCTGGCTCTTGCCTCATGGAGGGGGGGGCGAGCCCCTGGAGTAGGAGACCCCGTGTTAGCCTTGTAGCTCAGAGATGCTAACACGCGTTCGGCCGAAGCACACACACCACTACTCACCAGATCCCTCCGCCTGACCTCTCTCTGGGAGGGCATAGCATGAACCAGAGAACCCGGAGCTCGTAGCTCGCGTAGCGCACAGCAAACCCTGCTCTGGGGGCTGCAGGCCTAGCGAAGTAATGTTATGTGCTCGAGAAGTAACACAATCAGAATTCACAAGATTATTTGACATGTTACATTCCCCCAAATGAGACTCAGACAGCGAGTAATGATGAAATGCCGGTCGGCCTTTATTGAAAGAATTCTTCCCACCCCGACCTCCTCTGCCATAGGGAGGTCGGCGGTGGGTGCGTTGGTCCCGCGAGCCTCCCGTGGGCCTGTCTGGACCCGGGGGCCTCGTCGAGGGGGGACGATAGGCCACAGAGCGTGGATATGGGCCAGGGCGCCTCCCGGGCGAACGCTCCCTGCCTCTGTCCCGGCTCCGTGCTGGTGGGCGGGCCTCGCGCCTCGGCGCTAGGTGCTGGGCTAGGCTAGCCGAGTCCTTGGCTGCGGTCTCCAGTCTAGCCACCAGTGTCTGCATGTCTGGACCGAAGAGGGACGTCTGGGAAACAGGCAGGTCCAGCAGCTGCCTCTTCTCCGCCTCCCTGATGTTAGCTAGCCCAAGCCAAAGGTGCCTGGTCCCGACTTGAGCTGCTGCCATGGAGCGGCCGCCATCGACAGCTAGCGCCTGGCACATGCGCAGGATCGCCGCTGAGGTGGTCCTCGCCTGTGATAAGGTGTCTCCACTGAGCGCCTGGCCAGAAGAGAGCGACCTATCCAGGGCCCCCGTGATGAAGGCCATGTTATTTGCCACAGCGACGACCTGTGCCGCATTGGCGTAACATCTGTCCAGCATAGCCAAAGACGTCCTGTCCCGCTCGGAGGGAAGGAGAGGTCTGGTGCCGGGCCACACGGATGCGGAGGGGTGCAGGGCCATGCGGACCGAATCCTCGATGTCCGGGACCCCGCCGGTCCAGGACCAGTCCTGCACGCTGCAATACATGCCGTAGCCCAAAGCGGGCCTCTTGGCCGCTAGGGGCTTTGGCTACTCACGTGTCGCGTAATGTACGATCGGGTCCATCCGCGGGCACAACGTGGGCTGTATCCTCCTCCTCCCTCGAGTGGTGGCGTAACCAGAGGTGAAGTCCTCCGCCCTCTGGGTCGGCTGCGGTGGCAGGGGGGCATCCATGATGGCCGCCGCGGAGGAGTAGAGCCCAGGCATGTGGTCCAGTGGGAAGCGGTCCGGCTCCGGGTTCGACACCCCCTCGTCCAGCGTGAGGGAGCCGACCTCTGAAACCTCTCCGTCCTCACAGTCACCCCACTCCGCGGGCACGGGTGGAAGGTCGAGTGGGGCCCAGTCAGTCTCAGACTCCTCGTCCTGAGAGGAGTCCGGACGGAGCGCTGCAGCGTCTCGCTCTCCCTGGGGAGAGCGAGACACGAGGTGCAGGTGGCGCTCAACGCCGCATGGCCCGGGCCCAGGCACATGAAGCAGCTGGAGTGCTGGTCCGTGCGCTGGAGCCTGACTCGACACGTCGAGCAACGACGACGTCCGACGCCGGAGGGCGAAGGGGAACTCGGACGAGCATCAGAAGACATCTTTCTCTGGAATAAAGTACGTACTGTGGTAGATCTCAATCGGCGCCAGAGTGAAAGAGGGGGTGCGGCCTTGTGCAGGGGCCTTTATAGAGGAGGGTGGCTGGTGATTGGAGCAAATTATTTTGATCTCTCTGGCGTGTGACCTGGGGGTCACGAGTGATATCCCACTAGCGAAGTCCTAAGGGACGTAGCACCATGACGTAGAATCACATACATAATTTGAAGATAATTTTATTTCTTTATATTTTCTTTTGGATGCTTTGGTCTGGCAGTCCTCCTGCCAGCTGAGCTGGCACTTCTTCTATGGGCTGCCCTAAACGCCTTTTTGTTACCATTTTAAGGTTGCTCCCTTTTTTTTCACTTGTAGCATAAATTAATTAATTCTTACTATTGGCCCAATATATCAACTGTTTGATATAACAAAGCGTATTTTTCTTCGAACATGAATAAACTCACCACTTCAGGAGTGCGTGTTGCAGGCCCCACGCTGTTTACAGATGCTGTCATTTCTTCCCATATATTGTTTTTTGAACCCCTTGATGCCACTTTTGAGAATTCCAAATAGTAAGACTTTATTCTTTTTCCCACTTCGTTCATAATGGTCTCAATCTCCTGCTCCGTGAAGTTATTTTTCCTTAGCCGTTTACTCACTAACCAGACCCTGCGCCGTATACGTAATTATGCATATGTTTTGCCTCATTCACCTCTGGCAAAGCAATGTGGGTTTTCCTTAGTTTTGTGCATAAAGCCCCATAAACGAAATTGATCTTGCCCAAAACTGCTCATCCACTGCCCTGTTCTCCGCTTAGCAGAGAGGATGCATCGCGCATGTGGGAACTGGTTCATTCATTCATTATTTATTTATTTACTTCTAAATTTCAGGAGAGACGAGTGCTGCAGTGGGTCCAGACACTAGGGAAAACCGCGTATATATAATAGAGCGTATATATATATATATTTTAAACGTGATAATCTCATAAGTGTGTGTTTTTTGAGGCTTCCAAACAGTCTTCCTATCCGACTTCCTGCTGACCTGTCGCAAAAACAGGGCGTGGAACAGGCAGTTTCTGAATATTTCTAGGCTTGACTTTCATAAATACGCTAGTTTAGAGCGCGGCATTAATCAACAGCCGCAGGTGCGTACGCTCAGATCTGTGCGTATCTCTCACGTTCATAAATGCCACGTCGGATCTTGCGTAAATGAGATATATACCCAAAATATACACCCTTTTCTACGCAACTTTCATACATGAGGCCCAATATCCATATATTTTATATTGATATTTTTTATTGTAAAGCTGCACAAGACTGAATAAAATGTGTATATTAACAATATAAAACACATTTATTGTGAAATAAAGATGTAGTTTTGAAACCTTTCCCTGAGCCACATGTGAGCAGCAGGCAAGAAAACACTTTTTTTATTGTGTCTAAAATAGACAAGGCGAGTTTATTTGTATATCAGAGTTCATACATAACTCAAAGTGAAACACAAAACAAGAAAAGAAACATTCAAAACACACATAGCATTCAATTAATGTTGATATACTGAGGCTTCTTTCTCTCTGGGATGTACAATCTCTAACCCTTGTGATGTATACTGAGACCTCTACCCTCTGTGTTGAATACTGAGACCTCTAACCCTCTGCGATATATACGGAGGCTTGTAACCCCCTGCAATGTATACTGAGGCATTTAACCCTCCGCGATGTATACTGAGGCCTCTAACCCTTGTGATGTATACTGAGACCTCTACCCTCTGTGATGAATACAGAGACCTCTAACCCTCTGCGATATATACGGAGGCTTCTAACCCTCTGCGATGTATACTGAGGCATTTAACCCTCCGCGATGTATACTGAGGCCTCTAACCCTTGTGATGTATACTGAGGCCTCTAACCCTTGTGATGTATACTGAGGTCTCTAACCCTTGTGATGTATACTGAGGTCTCTAACCCCTGTGATGTATACTGAGCCCTCTACCCTCTGTGATGTATACCTGGGCCTCTTTGGAACTTTTATGTAAATATTAAAATCATACATAATCACAATGCATTAAACGGAGAGAAGATGCAATCCTTCATGCTGTGTTCATAAAAACACTAGTTCACAAGGTAGGTTGGAAGCCGAGTCGTTCTGACACACTGGCCCGTGTCCTAAGTATGGAAGGAGGAGACCTGTGTTATTTGAGGCTACAGATTGAGAGGAGAAAGAAATGCATGAATGCAGTAGGGACAGTCACAGCAACGCACCTTGAACACAAGAGAATTGGGAAGAGATCTACCTGGAGGGAAGACGAGTGCAGAAATATCAGGTCTGGTCTGGTTTACAGTCTGTAGATCAGGTCTGGTCTGGTCTAGAACCTGAGCAGTATTCTAGAGGAACCTCCAGACCCACCAGGGGTCCCACCACGCTGAGCCACGTCAGCACATAGTTCACTGCTCTGAGAAACAAAAAGATTTACATCACTACTCTTAATTTTCTCCATGTCCTAACAAAGACCTCAATTTCTATTAACACATCCGCCACTGCTACTGTCCACTGCTTTCAATCTGGAAACACCAGAGACACCAGAGAGAGTCCTGGATCTATAGTGTATCCATGGGGGTGGATCCCTCCCTCAGTGTGGTGCTCTGTCTTGATGTTCTGTTTACCCAATCTTTTTTTCTCTGGTCCTAGAGGTCTCTGATAGCTCTCTAACCGGTGTCTATTGTGGTCTATTGAATGTTTATTGTGGTGTATGTAAATGTTTGTGGTGTCTATGTAAATATAGGGAACCCTTGTCACTAAATGGACAATAAAGGAGTATCTTGTCTTGTCCATGTGGGCCTCCCAGAGGTTTCTCACTTTTTCCCATTACGTTTTTTGAGTTGTTCCATGCCGATGCAGGAGCGTCTAAGGACAGTGGCGATGATCCAGGACGATTCAGGACATTTATGGACATTGGTCATCTGTTCCTTATGGACCAATGGCTCTGTGTGTTCTTTATTATTGCATTACGGTTGGATTTTCTGATCTGTGTTGGTGAATCGACACCTAACTACTCCTGTGATTTAGGGCGATACAAAAATAAACTGAATGGATTTGAACCCATAGACCAGTGCAGGTCGGTGCAGTGTGCAAATATGGTTTTAGGTCAGCAACAAATACGTTTCTCACCTGCCCTCTCTATGGGCTCATTCTGGGCTCTCTCTGGTCTCACCTGTTCTCTCTCTGAGCCGCCTGCAGCACTGGTCTCATGAAGGTGTTTGTTTTACAGGGATGTAACATGAAGAACGTCTGTCCCAGCAGAGGGTGCTCCTGGAGGAACGAGAGGTTACAGAAGCATTAGACCAGGACTGAGTACCCAAGTGCTGCAGATGTAATCCTGATCCAGTTACCTGTTCCTGTAACGGGTAAATGGATCCCCCCAGCAGGGACTAAGTGTCCCTGCTGGAGGGACACTTAGTCCAGGACACTCCACATTCAACAACATTTATGGACATTGAACAGCTGCCGAGTGTTCCCCATTACAGGTTATCGCCCACCCCGAGGGCCTAATTTCAGCCGAATTGTCTATTGCTTTCAAAAGGGCTTGCTCACACAAAAGGCCAAAAATTAGATTTTAATAATCCAAAGATATTTTCTGTTTTTCTCCTGCTTACCTCCTCCGTCCAATAGAAGTAGCTAGAAGATAACTGTTTTAAAAATTAGTAAAGTTTTGGTCCTGTTTATTTTTTGTAACGGACGTGATGTTTTGATGGAATGAGCTACGCAGAACTTTGCTACATATTTTCAGATGTCCACATTGGATTAATATATTCTTTTTTATACAGAGCAGAAACAAAGTGATTATTTTCATATCAGAATCAGAATAATTTTCATTGCCACGTAAGTAACAGGAGGTCACAGACTTGGAAATTGCTTTGGCTCGGTGCAACAGTCAGAAAGAGAGAATAAAAAATAAAGAATAAAAAACACTTCTAAGGAATAAATTTAAAATTTAGTTACAATTACTATATACAATATACAGTGCACATGGTGCACACAAAGGACGAGGTCCCACCGAGATATAGTAAACCAACTAAAAGTGAAACCAGACCATTTTTTCCCCATTCCATCTTCTTCCGCTTCATCGATTGCCGGGTCCACACACACTTCCTCCAGCTCGTCCGGGGGGACCCGAAGGCGTTCCCAGGCAAGCTGAGAGACATAGTCCCTCCAGCGTGTCCTGGGTCTTCCCCGGGGCCTCCTCCCGGTGGGACATGCCCGGAATACCTCCCCAGGGAGGTGTCCAGGAGGCATCCGGAACAGATGCCTGAGCCACCTCAACTGGTTCCTCTCGACGTGAAGAAGCAGCGGCTCTACTTCGAGCTCCTCCCGTGTGACTAAGCTCCTCTCCCTATCTCTAAGGGAGCGCCCAGCCACTCTGCGGAGGAAGCTCATTTCGACCGCTTGTATCCGCGATCTCGTTCTTTCGGTCATTACCCAAAGCTCATGACCATAGGTGAGGGAGGGAATGAAGACTGACCAATAAATTGAGAGCTTTGCCTTTCGGCTCAACTCCCTCTTTACCACAACGTTCTGATACAGCGACCGCTGCACCGATCCACCTGTCAATCTCACGCTCCATCCTTCCCTCACTCGTGAACAAGACCCCGAGATACTTGAACTCCTCCACTTGAGGAAGGACCTCCCCACCCACCCGGAGAGGGCAAGGCACCTTTTTCCGGTCGAGCACCATGGCCTCAGATTTGGAGGTGCTGATTCTCATCCCAGCCGCTTCACACTCGGCTGCAAACCGTCCCAGTGCATGTTGCAGGTCCTGGTTCGTTGGAGCCAACAGGACATCATCGTTTGCAAACAGCAGAGATGAAATCCTGTGGTCCCCGAACCGGACCCCCTCCGGCCCCTGGCTGCGCCTAGAAATTCTGTCCATAAACACTGTGAACAGAGCCGGTGACAAAGGGCAGCCCTGGCGGAGGCCAACGTGTACCGGGAACAGGTCTGACTTACTGCCGGCAATGCGAACGCAGCTCTGGCTCCGGTCATACAGGGACCAGATGGCCCTCAACAGAGGACCCCGGACCCCGTACTCCCGGGGAACCCCCCAAAGGACACCCCGGGGAACACGGTCGGACGCCTTCTCCAAATCCACATAGCACATGTGGACAGGTTGGGCAAACTCCCATGAACCCTCAAGTATCCGATGGAGAGTATAGAGCTGGTCCAGTGTTCTGCGACCGGGACGAAAACCACACTGCTCCTCCTGAATCAGAGATTCGACCATCGGTCATAGTCTCCTCTCCAGTACCTTGTAGTAAACCTTACCAGGGAGGCTGAGGAGTGTGATCCCATGATAATTGGAACACACCCTCCGGTCCCCCTTCTTGTAGAGAGGGACCACCACCCCGGTCTGCCACTTAATTGGAAGCGTCCCCGATCGCCACGCGATGTTGCAGAGACGTGTGCGCCAAGACAGTCCTGCAACCTACAGAGACTTTAGATAGTCAGGACGGATCTTATCCACTCCCGGCGCCTTGCCACCATGGAGGCTGCCAACCACCTTGGTGACATCAGCCAGGGATATGGAAGTATCCCCCCCAACATCCTCAGCCTCGTGAAGGTGGCAGTCCAGGGGGGAGCATTTTTAATTTATTTTTTTCCTCAAGTTTAATTTTTAGAACAAAATTGAGGGAAACCATCACACCCGTTACAAATTTCGAGGATTTCAATTTCAAGGATAATTTAAATTTGTATTGATTTTCTTTTTTAAATTATTCATTTTTAAATCAAGTGATTTACTTCTGTTGTGTTAGCCATGTTAATCTTGTGGGAGTTCATCTGCCACTTTTTCAGACTGAGGACCTATTTTCTATGTAGCTGGCGTCACAGTAATGAATCCAAAAATGAATACAGAAAGCAAATCAAAACATAAAAATCAGAACTGGGATTGCTGGATGTTGGGCAAACCCTCCATTTACAGGAAAGAACCATCACTTTTTTTTCTGGCCCACACAAAATTAAATCTCGACTGAACAATTTTTTTTATGTTTAAACATGATATTTCTAAAGTGGCAAAATGTGAGATTGTACCCTTATCAGATCATACTTCTGGAGGAGGGCAGATAAATGTGCACAGAAATAAAAAAAATAAAGAACAGGCTGTGATAGATAAAATATTGGACAAAGACTTATGGCAGTCTCTATAGCCCTGAAGCAGACAATGGGCCTCATTCACGAATAACTTCGTAAGAAACTACTCAACTTTCTTCTCAAGTTGTCCTTAAGTAGATTTCTAAGAAGTCCCCACGTGGGATTCATCAACGCACTCGTAAGCCGCTGAATTGTTCGCAGCTGTTCTCTCAGATTGATGAATCCCATTTCCTCGTAAGTACAGCGCGCGTGCCAGGTGCTTCATTAGCATAGGTACTTAGCATAAGTAACCGCCCACTAATGCCCATATAAGGGGATGCAGGGCCGTGTGCAGACGGCTGAGGAAACAGCAACAGGCCTAAAGCAAAGAGTTACACGGAGCAAAAGAGTCACCCTTTTTTCTTCTTTTACCAGACTGAGAATAAAGTTATAAAATGTTGACTTAAAAGTCGAAATATTATGATAATAAAGTCGAACTAGCAAAATTATGAGATTAATCTAAGAATATGATGAGATTAATCTCAAAATGTTATGAGCTTAATTTAAAAATATATTATGCATTATTTTAAAGATGAATCTCAAAATGTTTTGAGATTAATCTCAAAATATTTTGGACCCTGGGAGGAGATCCAGCGCGGACTAGCGCTGAGACCAATGCAGACCCGAGGAGAGACTGGAGTGACCAGCACACAGAAACCAGCGCGGACCTATAGGAGAGACCGCATAGACTGGAGTGACCTGACTGGAGAGACCGGTGCGCAGAGACCAGCGCGGACCGAAGATAGACCGCATAGACCAGACTTGAGAGACCAGCGCGGACCCGTATGGATCCAGGAGCATGCAGCACGGACCCGTATGGAGAGAGACCAGTGCAGACCCGTATATGGGAGAGACCAGTGCAGACCCGTCTAGATCCATGGGAGAGACCAGTGCAGACCAGTATAGATCCATGGGAGAGACCAGTGCAGACCCGTATAGATCCATAGGAGAAACCAGCGCAGAGACTCAGCGCGGACCCATAACCTCCTGCAGCAGCAGTATATATGCCGTTGTTCTGTGGCCCGTGGATAAAGAAATGCCCCCTATAAATAGGAAGGGGTCACTAATACACGGCAAGATTTCCAATGTATTTGATAAAGCGTTGGCACATTTCATTTCAAAATGAATTAAAAAGTAGGCCAGATCTGCAGTGAAAAAGGCGGTATATAAATAAAGATTACTAATAAAGATTACTACAAATAAATAAATACATACATCGATATGACGGACATATCACTGGAATGTTGTATGTTTATTCAACTTCACCAAAGAGGACAACCCCGGCGTGTGAACATGTCGGCACTGAATGCGTACGAGTGCTCCTGAGGACTCGTAGGATTTGTACTTGCCCAAGAGAAATTCTGGTTATGAGAAATATTCGTGAATGCCACTTTCTTCGTAAAAACCGCGTAAGTAGGATTTACGTACAAATCTGTTCCTAAGAACCGTTCGTGAATGAGGCCCAATGTTCCTGTACACACAATTAACACACATCTAAATAAAGTAAATCTTCCTACTGTGACTGCGTCTCAGAATAAAGGTTTAATAAAAGACATATAATGTGAGCGGCTTTCAACAACACAGGAGCGCACAGCCGTAACGTGGCCATGTACCCAAGGCCATATACTGTACATGCACAGGACCATATTCTGCTTGTTGTGTGCGTGACCAGTACACACAATAAATACAGCGCTGCAAGAAACAGTCCGTGTCCCCCGTGTCCGAAAGCGCAACGAAACTCACTAAATTAAAGCTGCGGTACTTACATTTTCATGTTGGTGGTGCCCAAAAGTAAAATGTGAGCAAATCAAACAGAGTTAATGACAGCCCTTGGCTGACATGCATTTCAGACTTTTTTCAAATGTCCCATTCTCATCCCTGTAACAAACAATAGTTTGTAGAGGCACAATAAGCAAGAGGATCCACAGCCTTTATGAGACAGAGAAAAAGAAGAAAGAGGAGGTTTTAGCAAATGCGGAATATGTTGTGCTGAAAGAATAGTGTCTACTAAGACAGAATGTTAATAATGTTAATGCCATTTATGTGGATTTATTGTCACAATCAGGGGTGCACACAACTTTTTCAGTGAGATACTCTGATGAGTACCAGGAGATGGTGTTTGGTACTCACTCCATTTGTTGCGTGGTTCTTAATCGAGATTTTAAACTTGCTTCTTTTTTAATGCTAAAGTTTGGATCAGCTCAGATAATCCACTCAATCCAAGTCAAATAATGACTCACAGGGCATTTTCTTAAAAATGCAAAAAAATAAATAAAATAAAAACAATGTTCTGTTTTGGCGGTGCGGCGCTAATAAGCTTTTTGCTTCAGCCCCCTCCTTTTGTGCAGTATTAATACTGTTCAAAAAATAAATTAATAAAATGTTTGATTTGTTCAAAACATTTTACATTTGGGCACAACCAACATCGTTATGCATTATTAATGCAAGGGAAAATGTAGGTACCACAGCTTTAATTTAGAGACACGGGGAGGACACGGACAACCCCTTAAGGCTCCATAGTCCAGCTCTGTTTGTGCAGTAACGCAATATGTATTTATGTATTTTGCGTTACGCAAAGACACACACTTGCAACAAGCAGAGAATGGTCCTGGGTACATTATGACCACGTTCTGCTACGTGCTCACCGCGGTGTTGTCAAGGAGCTGTCATTACAAAGCGGCCGGAGGGGCTCTGGAGTCGCTGCTACCACGGAGGATTTGGAATCCTGTTCAAGTACGTCCAGAAAACAGCAGCAAGTGCCCCGCAATCACGCATACCAGCTCTGACTGTTGTGGGTTACTTAAAAATAAAAAAGTGGGTTTATTATCTATTCTCCCAGGGAGCAAAAAAATGGTGAAGGCAGTGCAGAGCGTATTTACAGTGAAATTAGCCACACAAAAAAAAACAAGTTCACACTGACACATAGGTCACCTTTAAGTT